>JARHVA010007287.1:75000-392500 GCA_037957365.1 Torreya grandis | reverse complement strand
AAATATTTCAAAGAGGATTATAATTTCCATGAAATTAAATAGTTTCTTGGACCTAATAGTGAGAATGAAAACTTCTAATTCAATCTCATGTTAATTGATATAATAATACAATTTTAGGGATGTATTACATAATATATATTTCAAAGGCTAAAAGTGTAGTACTTTGGATAATTTAGTTATGTTTAAATTGATTTTTTGCAATTATGTAAGGATAAATAATGTGTGTGTGTGTATGTACACACACATATACATACATACATACATACATACATACATATATATATATATACATATATATATACATATATATATATATATATATATACATATACATATATACATATATACACATATATATATATATACATATATATATATATATATATATATATATATATATATATATATATATATGTATATGTGTATATATATATATATATATATATACATATATATATATATATATATACATATATATATATATATATATATATACATATATATATATATACATATATATATACATATATACATATATATATACATATATATACATATATATCTATATATATGTATATGTATTTATATATATATATATATTTAAATTGATAAATACATGGATCCCACTCCTACAAAAAATGAAATACCATTTATTAAGTGTAAAAATATAATCTTTTGATGGAAGATAAAAACTAAAATATGATAAGTGGCATTGAATTCTTATTAAATACACAATGCATAGGAAATTAGGAAGTGTGCATATTGTCATGGCTAAGGTGAATATAATTTTATTAACTAATGGTACTTTAATTTTTTTATTAGATATGGTTAATAAACAAGTTGAGGGCCTCATGTCTATTTTATAAAAACATGAAATATAGACAATATATAACAATAGTACAAAAACCAATAAAGAATAAATGACTAAAATACTAATCATTACCACAATCTACTATTAAACAAATGCCAAAAAACCTATAAAAATACCATAAAAAACTAGACATTGGGAAATTATTGGTTTGAGTCTTTCAAATCCAAGTAGAGAACCAATTTTTTGGTTCTAATATTATTGTTTTTGTTCTTCCCTTCCTCTAGTGAGATTTTTGATACCCTGTATAGGTTCAATGACTTCCCTCTTCCTCTTAAGCCTTACGAATTTAGTTTACACCTTTCCCTATTTAAAATCCCTCTTGCCATCTTCACCACCTCCATTATGACTATTCCATGTGTGGATTCTATATTAGTGGTACCTCAAATGTATTTTATTTTAAATGTTTATTAAAATATATGTGACATGCTGAAAGACTTCATTATGTTCAACAGAGTTGGAGGAATCTTAGAAACCATGTTAGGAGTCATAGACTAGTAAACAGGGTTGAATACCACCTTTTAAAGGTGATGAATGTGTTCAAGGACCATTTCCATAAAAGATGAAAATAGAGCACCTAGAAATTTTGTGGATATCACATGATAAGGTTGTAAATAGTTTTGATGCATCTTAATGATAAAACGTTATATCCTCGACATAGAAGAAGATCTATACAAAATATGAGAGGAGTATGATTAGTGTAAGGTAGTTGTTAAAAGTCCTAAATATGCCCCTTTAGCCACTGAATTCAAACAATATCATCTTCATGATCTAATATATAAAGAGACCTCTTCACCCAAGGTTGAAATAAATAAACCATATTTCCATGATTCAATGATTATAAATAGTTGAAATGAGCATTTATGATCTAAAGGGTCATTTAAAGAGGATGATATACTATGTTTTGGGTCCCATCCACACCTACAGGTGTCTCTCACCTATGATGTTAATATACAGTGGATTGTGAAGTCCTAAAAATGCATGGTATGAACTTGGACATGGAAACCTATGAACATAGAGACATATATCAGCCTATAAATTTATTCCTAAAACCTCAAATGGTTCCCATAGGATATATGACACAAATTTCAAGGGTAAATTCACCTATAAGACCCTACATAGCCAACTATAGCTTACTATGATGGTAGAGGGCAAAAGAATTATGGTTATTAGTGTTGGTGTAGCCCAAGCATGAATGAATAGGTATAAATAATTTCTAGATTATCTTGAAAGGCTTCAATAAGGATTATGTAATTTTTTAAAAGTCTAATCCATGTAAATTAATATACATGTACCTCTCCCAAATAAGAAACATAGTCAAGTTCCTTGACCAGTCAAGTACCTTGACCAGTCAAATGAAGAGCATAACTTGAGGGGTTTTATCAAAGGTTGTAATGGAGGAGTGATTGGAATAAGTTTAAAAATGGAATTTAAATATCATGAGTCTCTCAAATCAAGGTATCAGATCATATAAACCCTTTTCAAGTGCAACACACAGTCCACATGGTAAAACCATCTACACAATCTACCTTTCTAGTGGTCTATCTTGGGTCTTGAAGGAGTTACACGGTCAAATTATATGACCAAGGGATGAAAGTTGGTGAATAAGGTATATATTACTTGGATAATATTCTCCAATTTATATCTTATCTAAATAAATAGGTTAATTACCCTCTATTTTGTCTCAGATAGAGGGTACTTCCTAGAGCATAAACTCTATAGTTTTGGATAATGGAGGTAACTAGGATGGGAAAAAGTATAATGATACCTTATAGAGGGTGTGAATAGATGTGTTAGATGTGTATAAACATGGAAATAAAAGTATAAAATGAGAAAGCTCAATATGATGCTTTGGACTTTCAAGTATGTAGATAGGCCTATTAGGCATGGTTTTAGCCTAAAGCAAAAATGGGAAGTCAGTTTTACTTACAAATCTAGGAGAGAATTCCAATGGATTATAAAATGTTCATGGATGAATATAAGATGTTTTTCAACTATAGGTATGTAAATATGTTCACAATAAATTCATTGTTGGCTCATAAACAACTTAGTCCTATGAAGAATAACACACAAAGCTCAAGAAGCCCTTTTAGGAAGCTCATATCTTCTTGAAGGTTATCCATGGAGGTCTAAGGATTTTGTGGAAGTTGAAAGGGGTATTTATATCTAATATTGTGTAATTTATTTTTAGTTCTAAGATCCTATCTCCATGAATAAAACTTAACAGAAGAATGAGCCTAAAACCTTACTAAACCCTAGATAAGGACCCAACCAGGAAAAAAAGGATGGAGAGATAACAAAATGGGATGGAATGATATGGAAAGTGATTAGATGATATATAAGACTCTCCAAATAGCCTTTCCATCCACTTGAGGCATTCCCTATATGTATAAATAGGGTATGTAATTAGTTTCTTTGACTATTTTATGCATTGTATAGTTTTTAAGAGGTTTCAAGAGATGTAACAAATTTTAGGATAAGAATTAGGACTTGGGATAACCCATCGTGTCAATTTTTTGTATTATAAAAATTCCTAATTGTGTCTACTAGTAGCTTCATCTCAGCTAGTCAAAATGGGTAAAGTGAGTAAGATATTGAGAAGTGTGAGAACTTTAAGTGGAAGTTTATTTAAAGTGTACCTAAGAAATATAATGCCATGAGGGTATTTTAAAGTGTCATTCACTCCATTTTATATATTTTCATGGAAAACTAAATCCAATTTTGAGGCCAAGTGTAAGGGGTGACTAAAAGAGGAGTTTCTTTGATTATAGATAGTGATGGCTCAATTTAACATGAATATAAATGATTAGGAATGTATCCAATGCATGGAAGAGGATGTATATAACCCCCCTCTCTCAATTCAATCATGAGACAAATAACTAGTCAATTTTTGGACATTCCAAAAGAGGTAAATGATGAAGACAATTTTTTTATGTAGAATGAGAACTCCTACACCACATTTCATGAGTTATGTAACTTGGAGGGCCACTTATCCTATTAGAACTTACGTATTTTGTCTCCTAATCAGTTATAATGCAAATGTAACTCCTAATCTCATCATGAAAAGTGTTCAAATGAAATTTGGACTTCTCTTTTACCAATTTTCTCTTATATGTTATAATTAGCTACCATTTTGGCCTTTATAGTCTAATTCCACTCCATGTATGGTGAATACCTACTAGAATTATGTCATATTTTACATTTGAACATTAATTAAAATATGGTTTTGAGTTATTGAACAATTTATAAGTGTTTAAGTGATTTATGGTGATGTAAAGTGATAATTATTGATCCTTTCTTCCTTTATCCTTTCATGTTTCATCAAGAGTTCCTATTCTAACAAGTCATATGAAGTGTTGTAAAGTGTATGAGCCTATATTTTAAGTGTAAAATGAGAATTATTTATAAAAATATTTTATGTTTCACTTAAATTGGATAGCTTTCATGCATCTCACATCCATATTGAAATACTCATGTTAGAATCCATAATACTTATAAGTTAGGTTTTATGCCTTATTTTTTAGTGTAGGAAAGTATGATGGTCATATGGAAAATATATTAGTGTTAACCCCCTTATATTAGGTTAATTTCATACAAATTTAAACTCTTTTAACAATAATAAAATAGTTAAGTAGGTTTTATAATTTAAAGATACATTTAGGGAGTTAGCGCTTAAATCTAGAGGCTCACTTCTACTATAGGTACACCCATATACATAGAAGTGTTCCCATATTGTCCAAATATAGAAGAGGATTGAAAACCCTCTTAAAATGTGAAATATTTTGTGAAAAAACTACCATATAAATCATCCCTAATCCTATTTTTTAAATATTTAAAATCTCAAACACATTTAAGGCATCCAAGTCCACTTTAATGATATCATTCACTTGCACTTGTATCAAGCACTAGGTGGGAAAACTACATCAGGATTGATCCCTCATTATCTTCAAAATAGGGTGTTGAGTATGTACATACTATTATAATAAAAAACACATAATTATTTCTCATTAAATAATTTGAAGGAGGATTAGGGTTGACACATTAAATCAGGTTTTCTAGGCACAACATAAATTTTTAGATTCTGTGTAGGGAAGAACAAGACCTAAAAACATAGGTTTAAGTGATCCCATAAAATAGTAACAATAAGATGGATGTGAAATTAGTGCCACTTTGAGGACACTATAAAATATGGAACTACTATCCATATGGGGTGCTAGTGTCCAGTGAGCAAACATATTCTAGAATCTTGTTGATGACACTTAGAACTGTCCAAAACTTAATTTTTAGAACCTAGATCATCTACAAGAGTCACTTTATAGATAAGTTTATATTTATGCCTATTTATTAATATTTTAATAAATTTAAATAAGGTTAAAATATATAACAAAACATCACTTAATTATTGCATATTACTTAACTGATTTATACATCTTGACCCTTTAGTTTAAACATAATATTTACATAGTTAAACCTTAAAAGGTTAAATATTTTAGTGAATCTAACCTATTTTGAACATTATTTAAAACCCTAGTTTTTACTAGGGACATAAATTATTTTCATGGGATTATTATGATATACCTAACATTGATCTCTTGATTGTAGTACACAAAATTGCATTATATCCTGATGCCAAACTAGTAAAGCAAACTATTCACAAAATGCATCCTAAAGTGGCTCTCCTTGTCAAAGATGAGATACAATGGATGTTAGATGTAGTTTTAATTCAAAAATTAACCCATCCCTAGAATTTTTCCAATATTATTCTTATTTTAAAACTTAGTAAACAAACTCAATATTATTGTGACTCCAAAGACCTTAACAAAACATCCCATAAGCAACCCTGATAAGTGTGTATTTGTATTTTCCTTAGGGAAACTTTTCAATTTAATTATATCTCAACATGACATATAATTTGAACCTAATAATTTCAAATTAATCATGTATATGATTATTCCAAATAATTTTAAATTAATTTAGTCCCTCCAAGTGAAAATTCAATTAATTTGTTGATTTATGGCACAATTCACCATTAAAACCCAATCATTCACTAGACTACATATAAAGTATGTGAAATTTGAGTGGGGTATAACATTTAAAGATATTTTTAATACACTTAATCAATACTTAATCAACCCTCCTATCTTGATTCCAACTATACCTAGTAAACTACTCCAAATTTATAAAACTATGAAATATCATGTACTGAAAGTAATCCTAGCGTAACTCGATGACCAACATAAAGAAAGATAAATTTAATACATTAGTTTCAAACTATTTAAGTATGAACACAATAATCCCATAATTTAAAATATTTATTTAACACTAGTATTTTTTACTCATAAACTTTGTTACTACATGATTAACAATGAAACATAGATAATTACCAAGGTCGATCCCTTAAAATTATTCATGTCAAAACCACATATTGTGAGTTGTATTTCCAAGTGGGTTATGTTACTTACATAATTTTACCTCAAAATCATATTAAAAAAATTATTAAAAGGACAAATAATCATAAAACAATTGGCAATAACTCCATCAATGGATACTAATCCTATTAATGATGAATTCAGATATGACTTCATGACATACAATACTACTATAGATACATGGATAGTGTTCTTTAATGGTTGTATATGTACATCTAGTATTCACACTATAATTTTTTTCATCTATCCTATAGGACACATTTTACCTCTTGCATACTGACTCATTTTTTCATGCACCAATAATGTCATAAAATATGAAGCTCTAATCTTATACTTTCAAAAAGCTTAATCTCTCAAGACAAAATCAATAAAAGTTTATGGGGAATTCTAATTAATTATTAATCAAGTAATATATGTTTACCAAACAAAATAATAACACTTGATTCCTTATAAGGACATGGTTTAATGCATATGCACTTAGTTTGATTTCTCAATTGAGAGCAACCCATGCAAAGACAACCATAACATCAATGCCATGGAAAGTGACACATCTTTTATCCCCATAGAGATGGATGCAAAATAATCTCTATTAAAAATTAAATGATTATAATCTATTTTAGTATCCCATGCAAACCTTATCATTCTAATAGTCCTAATTACCACATGTAGTTCAACACCATCAGAATGATTCTCCAATATATATATTTTTTGAATAAATATATCACACCAAATAATTTTAAAAAGAAAAAAATTGGAAACTAAGAAAAAATATCTTTAATATGTCATCATCAGGTGTGATTTATTCAAAATATCTTTTGATGGACACTTACCAGGGTAAATTTTAGTAGCAAATATTCATTAATTCATGAATATTCTTATTTTTTATTTTTCTTTTGCCAAATTTTTTAAGGTCACTACATAGGTATGGATTGCCTAAAATTTAGGAATGCAAATAATTTTAGGGTTTGGATCACCAACCATTTACAATAATTTCTTAGTTTACCTTTCAATTCACCACATATATATATATATATATATATATATATATATATATATATATATATATATATATATATATATATATATATATATATATATATATATATATATATATATATATATATATATATATATATATAGTACATAAGTTACCATGGTAACCATAGACTATACTTTTGATAACTGCCCCACGATTTCAAACAAGCACCCAATAGGAAACAAGATGAAATATATTAGTAAAACTTACACCATAAATAAAAGACCATATTCAAGCAATACCATTCAAGATATAATACCAAATAATAACACCTAACAATAACATTCAAGTTACAACACCAAATGATAGCATTCAACTAATGAATAGTAGAATTGAATGGTAGCACTGAAAGGTAAAACCAAACTATAGTACCAAATGATATAAATAGATGGTTAAAATGACCTAAATCATAGTATTATAATTGAACATTAGAATTGAATGGAATAATTCACACTTTAACCAAAAGGCAAAACCAAATGGTATCATCGATGTTTTAACCTAACAATAGAATAAAAGTGTTGTATCCTTGATCATCATGGCATCTGGTGGAAATATTAAAAGGATAAGCCAATTATCAATAAAATCAAGAATATTATCTTATTTTAAAGAGCCAATAAAAAATACCACACAAGCATAATGCACTCAAAATATAATTTCTTATTACTATTTTAGTTTGTCTTGAATTTGATTTTAATTGTTCAATAATATCAAATCATTTTTACATGTAGAAATCCCCACTGATTATTATGGTATCTCACAAGAAAGAATTAACCAGAATAACATGTCAGCCCCTAAAGTTTATATTGATGATAACATGCCACCACTTAAATATGTTCCTTTATGTTTTAATGATAATGATCATGACACTCAAGTGATAGGAGAGGTTGTTGGTTCTCATCAAACACAAAGTTTACTTGAAAAATTCACTTAAAAATCTTTTGAAAGAAAGAGAATAATATGGACAATTGGAAGGTCCTTTAATGTGTACTAGGCAACCAAATTTCCATTCATTGAGCCTTTAGAGCCAAAAAATGTTGATGGTACTAAAAAATAATGCAAATATATAATATGTAACTAGAAACTAGGAAAGGAACACAAAATACAATTGAAGCTAGAAATAATTTAGAAACATTATGGAAAAATATATGTGATAGTGAAGCACCTAGATGGACAGATAATAAGAACACATAAGTGGAAAAATATAGTAGAATGCATGCATGTAAAATATGCACATGAGTATGAAAATGATAATAAACATTAGAAACATCTTATTAATAAAGGGGAACAATGGAATAATTTTTTTAAAAAGTTATGCAGTCCCATCTAAAGGCCAAATATATAAATTTCTCTACTATATACCACACTCTAAAAAAGGGCAAACCTATTTCTATATTTTTTGTAGAATACAAGATTTTATTTCAACATAATGGATTTCTTGATATTCCACAATCACATTGGTCAAAGAGATGTTCTTTGGAAATAGAAAATTATCTAGCAATAGTTTAGAAGGAGGATTTGAAATAAAAAGTTCAAAATTCACTACTCATCTCATTTTCCAATGATGAAGTCACAATGATGAAGTCACATCAATTGATAATACATATTAGGTTTGCATGCATGTTTATAATTTTAAAAACTATTCAAGGCTACCACATCTACTATCAGTTCATAAAATGGTATAAAATTATAATGCTAAAAATATTCACAAATTGGTTATATCTAGTTTAAAAGATAAATCTAGGATAGATGATTATGAAATAGCTATAAATTTGGTGTGTGTTGGGGCTGATAGTGCATCATTTATACAGAGTCATAAAAATGGTTTGTTTTTTTGACTATAAACAACAATTTCCCCATATATTATTTCTATTCATTACATTTCTCATAGGGTGAATCTTGCATACAAAATAGTTAGCAAAATTTCTAATGTCACAAAATTGGAAGACCTCATTCATGACTTACATGCTTATATGTCAAGCAGTCTAAAAATATTTTTAGAGTTGTAAAAAATTACAATAGAAGTGGTTGATAATACGAAACTACTGAAAGATGTTGACACAAGATGTATTTCTATTTATGAACCTACATGCCAATTTTTTGAAGAATATCCATCATTAGTAGGTTTTATGTATAAATATCATAGAGAAGTTGACAAGATAAAAGATTTGTTTTACTACTTAACAAATTTGGAAACATTGTTGACATTATGTGAAATTATCTCAATGATAAAGTAAATGAATTGTTTAATGAAACATGCTCAAGAGAGATCCATTTATATTGTTGACTTCATATGGCTGAGAAAATGAGATGCCAATCTCTATATATACCATACACTTCGAATGAAAAGTTTTAGGGCCCTATTTTTACCAGTTTTAAATGTTTGACATATGTAAGGAATCCTAAAATTTATTTGAAATTTAATATCAATGATCATATTTATGTCATAATTAATGACAAGGAGATACCAATGTACACTTTCTATAGAAGACATGATATTTGGGAGTATAATCTAAATAACTACCTGTAACACATATTTTATATGATGTTGTTATATCTAAAACATGAACGAAACTAAATTATAATTTCATAGAAATTATCTACGAAGATCAAAGATATTTTTCAAAGGGATGATTTGTTGGATTTCATGATAATTATGAATCTCATATTTTAAAACAATAATAATAGTCAAAAGATGATTAGTAATTTATTTCACAAATACATGGGTTCTCTTGTTAAGCATTTCAATAAATCTATAGAGGTCAATGGATTTGAAATAAAAGGTAATTTAGGAAATGATTTTTTGACATCTCATTAAACTCATTTTGGAATTATGATGTTTTAACAATATTGTCTTCTAAGTGAACCAACAAAAAATGAGGTAATTAGATGGTTATGGAAAAAACTTTTTCCTAGTAGCATCTTGTAGGAAAGTCTCAGTGAATATTTTTGATCATATGATCTTTTTCAAACAATTATTTTGGAATCATTGGAAGATGAAAAAGTATTTAGTGCATTATCTTTCATTAAGTAAAAACTTTAAAATAGATTAAATAAAAATTTAGAAACCTGTTTGAGATTATGTGTTTCACATTATGTTGTGGACATGTTTCCTTATGAAAGAGATTTGAAAACATGGAGTTATCTAAATGAAATAAGAGGCATCATTAATATAATGATAAATAGAGAGGATTTAAATAATGACACTGTATATGCCACTTACATGGTAGATGCAAATATCACTAGCAATGAACGAGTTTGTGTAGGATTGTTTCAACTACCTGAGTATTATTTTTATATTGATTGTAATTATCATATTTTGAATTGTAATTTCATATCATTTTTTATATTGTAAAATATTTCAAATACTAAATTTGTTACAATTGTTGATATCATTGTTATTTGAAATATTTTTTTCCATTCATCAAACAACTTTCCCTTTTATTTAATTGGTTCTTCATAATTTCAAATGGATCATAATATTTTTCTAAGATTCTATTATTAAATACACATTTTTATTACTTTTAAAAGAAACTAAATTTGATATTTTAGCACCATATTAATAGTTTTAACCTTAAATTTTAGATTAAAAATATGAATTTTGAAGTAAAATACAAGGGTGATAAAACATGACAAGCCTATTCAACAACATGACCAAATTCAAAAGAAAAAAATTAAACTCGTGAAGATTCAAGTGTAGAACAAACCATAATATTTCCCGAACTCTACATCCATAATAACTAAAACTTTTACATTATCTAAAAAAATGTTAATAAATGAACAAGATGAAATCACATAAAATTCAAATCCATGCCCAGTCTAAATCCAAAGAAAATAATATTTTTAGTCCACATCACCATGTTATTCAAACTACATCAATTGAATAAATTGATATTTCTAAAGTGAAACTTAACATTGTAATTTCAAGTTATTTTCTTTAAAACATAACATTATATTTTAAAATTTAATAAAGAGTTTACAACATCAAAAAGTTCAAATTCAAATTAATGCTCACTCCAAATCCATAGAAAAAAGAAATTACAGTCCACGTCGCCATGTTTGTTAAACTACATCAACACAGAATATGCATGTAAGATGAGAAATTAACTATAACTCATTACTCAATAAAACAAGACTAATTACAACTTAACAAAATAATCATTGTAAATCCAAACTTAAAATTTCCATTTAAACATTTTTTTTAAAAACATAACATTGTCTTCAACTATAAGAGAGTTTACAACATCATAAAATATCATTTTTTGTCTTTTATAAAGACACCTCACTAATTAGCTACTTTCTCAATCAAAACATCCAAATTTTTACCACTATCCTTACTAAACCCTACCTCAACTTCCTCTATGTCTTCCTCCAATATTCCTTCCCTTTCAAGATCATAAGTCATAGACTTAATATGAGCAAGATTTTACTTTTCTTATTTCACAACATCTCCTTTGGAAAGTAAACATAAATCAACATTTTTCTTTTGATTCAATAAATAAAACACTAAATAATCCCATCCTTGCTCCTTAATGATTTTTTTGAGTGTTTTGTTCTATTTATTTAATAAAACAATCTTCTCCTTAAATTGAATGGTAGAATATAAAAATATTAGTGTATTTTTAAAATGCACATAGAGGACCCTCTGATTCCTTTTTTAGATTATCATATTTTGCCAAAAATTACAAATGAAATCTAATTAGATATTAATTAAAATAACTATGACATGAAATTTTATAAAAATGATATACATTACCAAATATTGTTCCTTCTCAACATTTGAAATAACAAGGTTGATGTATTTTTACCATTTATTAAAACATGTCTAGGCTTATGCATTCAAATTCCCCCACCTATTTAGTATAATAGTCAAAAAATTATCATTTTAACTATTATAAATAGAAATGGACCCAAATTTAGCTTGACCAAACAAAGCATCAATCTTTGTGGGTTCATTTTGAATTAATGAAAACAAATTTTCTCTCTAAGAGTGGTGGTGATAACGGGCATTTATTTCTTTAATCAATGCCTTTACCCAAAAATCCTAAACTAATACATTATTTTAATCATATATAACTCCCTTCTTAATACTTGAAATAATACTTTATGATAATATATTGTTTAATGGAAAAGTTATCTTGGCATTGTAAGATAAGTCAACATTAGCTAGTGGGGTGGGGGGTGAAGAGATGCAAGGTTCCTCATGAACATTTACATCTGCATCCTAAATAAAATAATGCACATTGAAAGCAACACAAATAAATTATCCACTTTAAATCCCAAGATATTCCTCATCAAGATCAATTTATTGAAAATAGGTTAAATCATGCACACTAGAGATACCTTTGATAAATAAAGTGTGAAATTTAGAACCTAAACATTGTAGAGTTATTCTACTAGGTATTGGCCCTATTAGGAATGAAATATTCTTCCCCTTTATGTGAAATACATTTGGGTGTAGTGGTAGTGGCATAATTTTCCTTAGAGATTGAGGGTACCCTACAAAAATAAATTATATTATAAAAATGGTAAATTTAAAAAATAAAACTTAATGCTAATTTGAAATTAAATATTTAGTACCTATATTTGGAGATAATATTTCCTCCATTTTATGAACCATATTTAGAGTGATGGGGGTGTTTTGAGCTGCAATAGGCAAACTTCTAGTCAAAAAATATATAATCAATGAATCTTTAACTAAAAAACTAAAACATGGAATGTAAAATACCTTACATAGAGGGTAAAAAAGACATTGACAGATGAAATGTTTGGTTTTATTGAGGTTGTTCCATACCAATCTTAGTCAATTCTAAGTCAACTAAAAAAATCAAACAAATAAATTAGATAATGCACTTGAAGTTAAAATGTTATTATGCATTTATTATTAAAAGTTGTAAATATGAAAGTGAAAAAATATGAATGAGTCAAAAATATGACAAATATCAAAAGTTAAATTTTCAATATGAAAAAAAAATTACATACTAATTCAACTGATCTACAAGTTGAAAGATGACTCCAAATATTTTTTTCATCATCTATCAACATTACTTTTGGAGTTACAAGGTTATCACTATGGAATGGAAGACCTATCAAATTATGAATCTCTACTAACAAGGTACCAAATCAGATCAATCTAGAGTTGATGTTCATTGTGAACCTCATCTCACTAATTTTATAGTAAGACAGTGATTTTAATAACCCATGGTATATTTCATACTAGGGAATGTAGATTAGGCCACTAAAGGTACATTTAAAAATCTAATCACTAAATACATCAGGCTATTATACCATCTTAAAATTTTTTGGGCTTAACAAATTCTTGAAAATGTATTTTATTTCCATGACTGGCTAGCTAACTATGTGAGTAGGTGATTTTTTGTGGGTGGGGTAAAAGGGGCATGAGAATTTTTTTTTTTTAAATTTTTTAAAATGAGGGTAAGGGATGGCTTGTATAGGTCAAGGGTGAAACTGAGAAATTGTCTAGCATATCAACTACATGAGTCAGTCGCAAATGCTAAATAATCAAAATGGAGACCAATAGAACCCATGCCAACTAACCACACTGAATGATAGCTTCAAGGTGGTACTATCATTTGACAACATAGTGCCATTATAAAACACCATTTGATAGGGTATCTTGATAGTGACATTTAGATTTCACATCTGGCACCATCATTTGGTACTATCATTTGGTATCACCATTTTGTAGAGTCATTCAATATAGATTTCTAGTGGTGCCATTTAACATAATTATTATATTAAACCATTTGGTTTGGCCATTTGATGGTGTGGTTTATAAATTCTATTTGGTGTCCTTATTTTGATGTAATTGGATGGGAGTATAGAAAAATAGAAAACATTAAACATTATGTTTCCTTGCACTTCCCTAAAATCTTGATGTATTTATCATCATGTAAATAGGATTCACCATGTCTATAAAATATTTTTCCATAGATTCTCTAGATAATTCAAATATTTTTTTATGTAGGGCATTTTAAAACTAACTTTGACACTTACTCTAATGTTTAACAAATGAGGAAGCTAAATTGGTTATTCGATAGTTACATGATAATGGATGTGGTGGTCATTTCAATAGTAAGTCAATGTCACAAGTTACTCAGATAAGGTTACTATTATGACCAAATTTTTCACCCCAGGAGAGGTTGTTCATGCCTCTTCAAATTTGTCTAACATGGAATTACCTCTAGGCTTGTGGGTTGCCTATATAGAGGTAAACCTCAAGGTTAAAGGGCTAGATCCCTTGATTTATCTTTTAAGTTCACACACTACACTAGACCAATTACTATTAGGGGTGAAAAGGGAAGAAGGAAATATAAATTAACCTATACTAATTGAGATGATACACCAAATATAAGTCCACAAAACACACCTACATTCATATTAAGATAGAGGACTACTAAAAATGACCTCAACTCAATGTCCTTATAACATTATTATTTCTCAGATTGCTATTCATATCTAGAGGTGGGTAAAAAAAAGGTTTGATACTAGACACTACTAGTCTCTAGCACACATCAATACATAGTTAACAAACACATACACTTTATGAGACCTAGTGGAAGAGGTATCTCACAAAGAACATGCAAGACCATAATGGAAGTAAGGAGAAGATATTCATCACTTAACATACAAGTACACTAATTGAAACACTTATAAAAGAGTTTTGGAGACAAAATCAAATTAAAAATATTTATTCAAAGAAAAATCATGGTTTCAAACTAGGTCTTAACCATAGTAGGTGTGTATCAAATAAAAACACCAAAATGGCCTGCATATATAGAGCATAGAAGAGGAGAGAAAAAAAGAGAAGTTGGATAGTCACAAATCCAAGTGTAAAAACATGGAAACCCATTTCAATGCAATATAATGATATGGAAGATAGGTCAAGAAGATATTATGGACAAGTGTCTATCGTAAATGCATTACTCTCCCTCAAGTTGGTGTAGAGACTCTTCACTATCTTTTTTTAAAACTATCCTTGTGATGATTAGTACATCTATATTAAACTACCTTATAAGTCCTTCACACATATGACCTAAATTGAGGAGGTGGAGATATGATTGTGACAATTATCTACACCTCTCCAACTAATGAAATTCTCATGGAAATTTGTTGTTCATTATATATAGTCACTCATTATCCCTCTAGGCTTGGTTCATACACTTGTCACTATGATGACTTGCAGTTGTCTAAGGAGATGCATTACATAGGTTTTATATTCATGTTCAATAAAATTTTGTCCTCTGGTCTATCAAATAAACCTCAATCAAACTCAAAACATACTTCTCACCTTCACACTAGGCAGTCACTTTGCTTTCTCATTGTGTTGTTCAAGAATACTTATGATGAATAGTATATCATAGGTACTTTAATGCATCACTAAGGTGAGATAATAACATAAGGAGTTATAACAAGTCCCCACACACCTCTCACAATGGCCTTCATTCACCTATTCCCTTTTGTCAATGTGAAATACCTCAAAAATTGTAGAAAATAGAGAATTAGATTTAACCATACAAGTGATAGTACAAAAATGTTAGGTATCAAGGATCCTGAGAGAGTCTCTAACAAGTCCAAAACACTTTCAAAACCATTTGACCACTTTTAGATAAATAATTCTCCACATCTTCTCCATCAAGTTCACATAAGCATTTTTGTAAGGTTTTTGGTGGTTCTAGTTCTTAGTGATGATTCATAAAGGTTAGAAATCTAACCTTAAAACTAATTATAAAAATTTGGAGAATAGGAACCTCCTCAAATACCCCAAGTTCTTGAGGCACCATGTAGCTCATCTACATAGATATGAGCAAATCAAGTTGATCTCTCAAACTCCTTATTGTATTTTGGGTAGGCATGAGAAAGGATTAGGCGAAAAATGACCAATTTGGGTTACTCCATACAAAAAAATGGTTATTAATAGGCTTTTAATCTCCCATTAAATCTCTCAAATTAATTATAAATGTCATATGATCATATGACTCAAGTTGGAGGTGATGAGGGTTTAGGCCTAGTAAACCTAGACTATGTATCTACATATATAGCCACCTCTGAGTAGTTACTATGAATATAAGTTTTCATATGTACTTTCTCACCTTAAAACCAACCATACACATCATCTCATAATTTATTCAAACTTCATCATTTGTATTTTCACTCTTCACATACTAAACCTGCAGGCTTACCTTGACTATGGAGTGTCTTCTATCTGAGATAAAATAGACGGCCCTTCCCCTATTTTCTTGCCCAAACTAAGACCATGGGAGCCTAGGTTAGGTCATGATGATTATATATGTTAATTTTAAATTCTTTTCCTTGTTTATATAGGTCTCAAACATCAAGATTCTCAAAAATGGGTTTCTACGTCTAATGACTATGCACAGGGTTTTAGATGATTGCGTATGAAGTTCAAAAACCAATATTTACTCTATCACCTTGTGTTTAACAATATAATGGAAATGTGATAGAAAAGTGTGATAATTTATTCAACATTTTAATCCATATTATCCCTTCCAAAATTTTATCCTACATTATTCTAGACTGGTCTATTGTATGTACTAACTGTGTTACCTATAGGTGGTAACTATGGAAGAAATTAGAAGATTCTTGTAGGTGTTTGTATGTGTTTGACATTTTATTTAACACTTATTGGTTTACATTGATTCTATTAGTCCATTCCATATGTTTTTAGACTCATTTCATGACTTTACAACATGTTATCATACCATTACCATCAATAGACCATAAGTCACTTTCAATTTATACATTTGGGTTTAAAAGCACTATAATTCACTGCATTTTTAGTCAAGATTTGTATGAATTGAAAATTAACTCATCATCCTCTTCCTTTGAAAAATATCTTCTTATCATGTTAAAATTTAAATTGTAGGTCTAGGATGAAATAATGGATCCATAGGACTTACTCATACCTCATCAACACTTACCAATAGATGTTATTATGTGGAATAGAGTCCATTCTTTAGAAAGATTAAGGTAATTATTCCCATTAAGAAACTTTCTCAATATTTTGCCTATAGACATTACTTGAGGGAGTCTTGACTATAGTTTATGAACCATAGGTGACTTGATAATCTCATTCAAGTCTTGAGATTGAATACAACTAGTGTCTTAGATTTTGTATGGTCTTATCATTCTCTATACATATCTATAGGTAAATGTAGGTGATTGTCATATAGAAGTATGACTAGTATTTACTCATTTCCTTAGAAACCTATCTCAATCAACCTTGAGGTCCTTCAATGCAAATATTCCATGGAGCAACTAGATTTCATGATTTTAGAGGAGAAACACATGTGTGTTATCTAACTTGAACCATTTAAACAAAGACAAACTCTGCAACTATGAAATCAATGTCTTATAGACCAATTATGGTGTTATTTATAGCATAAGGAGGATGGTCCTCTCTATAAATTCATATAAACACATGACAAATGGTTAAAATCAACATGGAAATGAAGGACATACTCTACCAACTAACCTACACCACTTCATTCACATAGATCAATGCACATAGATGAGGAAACCAAAGCTATTAGGGTTATGTAGGTAATTCTTAGATAATAGAAGAATTAGTTTTTGTTCATGAAGAAGAAAGCACCATTATCAGAATTATGACCATGAAATGGGAGTATAGAGAGACTAATTTCATCTCCCAAATGCATCCACCTTAACTATACTTCTCTTATCTATAAAAACTACAAATTGTTTGACTTTTTTTACTTTCCTAAGAGAGTGATGAGAGAGAGATCAATTTTAACCATTTTTTGAGCTATCAAATAGATTTGATTTTTTAAATGATCTATGTGGATTTAAAGGGACCCTCCTGAAGTAGTCGCATAGGCCAAAACTATTATATAGTCTGCACAACAACTGAAACTCCCCTTTTTCAAGTGAACTTCTTAATTTTAATGTTAAACCTATAACATGTCACTTTAAAATAGTTCAATAACACTCATCTAACACATGGTATGCTATATTACACCTTGACACACTTGTCCTTAGTGGAAAACTATACAACTTCATTAAAATGACCCAAAAGGACATAAAATGACATTAAGGACAAATGAAGTGTGACCAAAATAAGACATAGTATGTGACCTAATTTAAGACCATGGTGGACCAATGTATAACCTAGAATACCTATGAAAGTTTGAATTTATAGGGAGTTGACTAATTTTTACCTAAGGGTAAATTTAGTCAACATTTTGGTAATTTCCTAGTGGTAACAAGCCTATTATGTTAAGGACTAGTAGTGTTCTCCTATCCTTGGTCAATGGATACACACATACACTACTCTTGACACTTTTAAGCCTCTAAAACAACACCAAAACCATACCAAATTGAAAATAGGGAAACAAAAATAATAAATACAAGAAAAAAAACTTGTGTTCACATGAATACTTAGGAAAAACATATAAACAACTTAAACAAACTAGGCTATGCATAAACTAACTTGAAGCAACTTTTTCCTCTTTTATCATAGGGAAAATTTGTACCATATCTTGCTCCATGATTTGATGTTTTCTAATCTCCTTGACATGATTGTCAATGCAATCATAGAAACTACAAACGTATCACCTATTAAGGTGAACTCTTCTTGCACTTCAACAATCTTAATCTTCTCATGATACTCCTAAACTATATCTTGACTCAATGATGCCTCAATAAATCATGTTTCCTTGACTTCTATGGTACTTTGAATAAGATTATATTTCTTACCAGCTATAATCTCTTTAATTTCTTCAAGGATATTTGTATATTCAGTCCAATCTTCATCATTATCCTTTATGAGGAAATATTGTTCTATATTATTTTACACTTGACCTTAAACTTTTAAAATCTCTTCAATTTCTTCAAGAAGTTCAATCTTCTACTACCGATGATTTTTGCTCTCCTTCTCCTTAGGAAACACAACCTCTTATAAATCATCATCTTGAACATGTTCATGAATGTCACAATCATTATATATTGATTTATTATTTTATTCAAGACATGTTTTCTTAATAGGAAACTTACATTCCTTTTTAACAATCTCATTTTTCTCTCCTTCAATAACTATATTCTCAATACCTTTATACTCATTGAACATGTTCAAATAGGTCTACCACATACCTGGATCAAGATCCTTATGAACAATTATAACATGATCTATATCTTCTATTACTTCACTCAAGAAGGTTGATTTGTGATTATATTCACTAAGGGGAGTCCCTATAGTGAACTCTTATTCACAGACACTTGTGTCATCTTGTTGATCAGCTACAAATTTATCTTCTTCTTCTTTACATACCTCCCATAGGATGGGTTCACTTTCAAGAGGCTATGAGGTGGGACAGCGCTAAAAAATTTGATGGGTTAGAGAGGTGGAATGAGGTGTGATGGATGACTCATTAATGGGCATGGGAATGGAAGGAGACACTTGAGAGAGATAAGGTTATGCTAAGCTATAGACATTTAATTTTCTCAAATAATCACCTCATCCTTCTCATTGTATTCTTGAACTTCATCAATAGTTATAACTTTGTCTTCCACATTCTCAAATAAGTCTTCCTTTCACATTGAAAATTTTATTGGATAGACCTCCAAGATGGACAAGCTATAGGGTTTTAAGGAGAAGGTAATGGGGTTTAAACACACACAAGGATTTCTCCCTTAACATCAACTTCTTGGTTCCAAGTTTGAACTTTGTGGCTATTAGGATCTTTTGAGGGTTGAATTATCTCCTTATGATAATAAGTAATATGAGATAATTGATATGTAACATAAGAATATTCTTGAGGAGGGGGGAGAGAGAGAGACATTGTCTTCAAATATATTTTCACCTTATTTATTATCTTCTTGAGGCCCTTCAATAGTTGTAAGTTGATTCCAAACTTGTTGGTTTCCCACATTTCAATCCTATCAACCCACCATTGGATATAGAATCTCATTTAAAGAAAATATTCATTGATGACATAGTTATCTTCCTCATCAACCAATCTCCACTTGTTTATAAAGAATTGAACTTCCTTTCTCATATTCTCTATGAAATGAATAAGGATTACATCAAGCTCTTTATCCCATTTCTTCATCAACCTTTCTAATTTTATAATATCAGGCATGATTTCCAACAAGTATTTATATTCAATTAGAATTAAATTAGGAGGAGGATAGGAGTAGGGGTTTTATTATTGAGCTTGAGAAGGTTGTCTAGGAACTTGATAGGATGGATAGGGCTATTGGAGATGAATTGCTTTAAGAATCTACCTATTAAGATCTTGGATTTATTCTTCAGTAATCTTAAGATTATATTCTTTATGGCCTTATTCATAAGCATCTTCAAAAGGCTACTAAAAACTTCATGTTAATATGGAGAAGGAATGGTTTGACCATAGGGTTGTCATGGATGATAGGGATGTTGAGGAGCATAGTATGGGTCATAACAAGGTTGATAGGGAAGTGTGTAATAATAAATATAAACATTTTCATACATATCAAATTTATTATTCAAATGAAACACGACTTGATTAAAATATTTTACAAGTACTTATGCTGATTACAACTAGATGATTGCATTCAAAGTCACCATTGGTGTTTACTTGAATGCTTCCAAAAGTTGATAGTAGGAAAAACACACGAACAATCCTTCCACCCTTTTGGATATTGGTCCCATTGGGCATGATAGAACTGTTATGACCAAATTTTGCACCCTAGGATATTTTTTTCATGCCTCTCCAAATTTGGATAATATGGGATCACCTATAGCCCTATGCGTTACCTATAGTAAAGGTAAACCTCTAGGTTAAAGGGATAGCTCCCTTGATTTATCTTTTAGGTTCACACAATAAACTAGACCAATAACCATCAGGAGTGAAAATTGAAGAAGGAAACAAAAATTAACCTATACTAATGGAGGTGATACACCAAATATAAGTCCACAAAACACAATTACATCTGTACTAAGATAAAATACTATTAAAACTAACCTCAACTCGATGCCTTTATAACATGAGTGTTTCTCATATTTCTATGCATATCTATAGGTGGTTGAAAATAAGGTCTAATACTAGACACTACTATTCTCTCTCACACTTCAAGACACACTTTAAAAACACATACACTTTATGAGACCTATTATAAGAGGTATCACTCATAGAAAACATGTAAAAGTAGAATGGAAGAAAGGATAAGATATTCATCACTTAACATCTAAGTAAAATACTTGAAATACTTAGAAAAGAGTTACAAAGACAATTTAACCTCATAATATTTATTCAAATACAAATCAAGGTATCAAATTAGTAGGGATTCACCATACTAGGTGTGTACCAGATATAAATGCCAAAATGGTTTGCATATATAGAGAATATGATAAGAGAGAGAAGAAGAGAAGCTAGATAGTCACAAATCCAAGTGTCAAGACTTGGAAAATAGTTAAAATTTAAGATAATGATGTGGAATATATGTCAATAATATATCATGGACAAGTGTCCATAAAAAATACATCATTCTCCCTTAAGTTGGCGTATAGACTCTTTACTATCCTTTTTTGAAACTGCCCTCATGATGATGAGTAGTCCATCTATCTTGAGCTACCTTAAAAGGCTTGACACATGTTATCTAAATTTATTATGTGGATATATTATTGTGACAATGTTTTATGCCTCTCTAACTAATGAACTTCTCATAGACATTTGTTGTTCATTATTTGTAGTCACTCATTAGCCTTTTACACCTCGTTCATACACTTGTCACTTCAATGACTTGTATTTTTCAAAGGAGATGTAATGAATATTTTTTATATGTATATTCAATGCATTTTTTTCCTCTAGTCTATTAGATAGACCTCAATGAAACTCAAAACTTACTTCTCACCTTCACACTAGGCAGTCACTTTGCTTTCTCATTGTGTTGTTCAAGACTACCTATTATGAAAAATATATCATAGTTACTTTCATAAATCACTAAGGTGAGATATTATTATAAGGAGTTATAAAAATTCCCTACATATCTCTCATAATGGCCTTCATTCACCTATTCCCTTATGTACATCTGGAACACCTCAAAACTTGTAGAAAATAGAGAATTAGGTCTATCTATACAAGTGACAGTACAAAAAATTTGGGTGTCAATAATCCTAAGAAAGTCCTAAACACTTTCAAATACATTTTACCACTTTTAGATTCATAATTATCCATATCTTCTCCATTGAGTTCACATAAGGGGTTGAAGAAGGTTTTTGGTGGTTTTGGTACTTAGTGATGTTTCATAAAAGGTTAGATGTCCAACCTTAAAATAAATTCCATAAATTTGGATAATATGACCCTCCTCAACTAACCCTAAGTTCTTGAGTCACCATGCAGCTCACCCATATATATATGAGAAAATGAAGTCGATATCTCGAGCTCTTGACTACATTTTGGGTAGGCCTAATAAAGGATTAGGCCAAACATGACCAATATGGGTTACTCCCTACAAAAAAATGGTTCCTACTAGCCTTTAAATCTCCTATGAAACATATCAAATGAATAATAAAGGTCATATGATCATATTAATCAAGTTTTAGGCCATGAGGGTTTAGGCCTAGTAGACATAGATTGTATATCTACATATATGATGACCTTTGAGTAGATTTAGTGGCTCTAGGATTTCATATATACTTTTTAACTTTAAAAATAACCTTACACATCATCTCATAATGCATTCAATCTCTATCATTAATATTTTCACTCTTCACATATTAAACCTATAGACTTACTTTGACTATATAATGCCCTTTATCTCAGACAAAACAAAGGGAACTTACCCTATTTTCCTATCCAAAACAAGAACATGGGATCATAATATATATCATGATTATTCTATCTATAATATTTCAAGTCTTATCCATGTTTATATAGGTATCAAACATTGGAATTATTAATACTATCTATTTAGGTCTGATGACTATGCATAGGGTTTTAGATGATTGAGTATGAAGTTTAAAATCTAGTCTTTACTTTGTCTCCTTATGTTTAAGAATATAATAAAAATGTGTTATACAAGTTTGGGAATGTATTAATCATGGTTATCAATCTTTTCCCTTCCAAACTTTCATCCTGCATTAGTCTAGATTGATTTTTTGTATGTACTAACTTTGTTACCTATAGGTAGCAACTAGGGAAATAATCAGAATATTCTTGTAGGTGTCTATATGTGTTTTAAAATATATTTAAAACTTATTAGTTTATACTAAGTATATTATACCATTCCATATGTGGGTGGACTCATCTCATGCCTTAAAATCTTGTTCTCATACCATTACCATTAATAGACCATAGGTCACTTACAAGCTACATGCTCATTTGGGTTTAAAATCATTGTAAATCACTAAATATCCCAGTCAAGGTTTTTTTGAATTGAATATTCACTCACCATCCTCTTATTTTTGCCTATCATATTTTTCTAATGTTCAAATGTGACTTCTAGGTCTAGAATATAAGAATGGAGCCATAGGACTTATTCAAACATCATCAACACTTACTAATAGATGTTAATGTGTGGAGTAGAGTCCCTTATTTAGAAAGATTAAGGCAATTATTTCTATTAACTTTCTCAATATTGAACACATAGACATTGCTTGAGGGAGTCTTGAATATAGTTTATGAACCCTGAGTGACTTGAGAATCTAATTCAAGTATGGAAATTGAATACAATTGTGTCTTAGGTATCGGATGGTCTTATCACTCTCCATATATACTTATAGGGTAATGTAGGTGATTTTCATATTGAATTATAACTAGTCTTTTTTCATTTCCTTAGAAAACTATCTCAATAAAACATAAGGTCCTTCAATAAAAATATTCCATGGAGAAACTAGATTCCATTATTTGAGAGGAGAAACACGGGTGTGTTATCTGATTTGAAACCTTTTACACAAAGACAAACTCTAAAACTATGAAAAAATTATCTTCCAGACCAATGGTGGTGTTATTTCTAGCACAAAGAGGATAGCCATGTTCATCCATTCATATCCACATGTGCCAAATGGTTAAAAATAAAATAGAAATGAAGGACATAGTCTTCCAACCTACATATATAACTACATTCACATAGATCAATGGAAATAGATGAAGCCATTGGGGTTATGTAGGTAATTTTGAGATACTAGCAATATTATTATTTTTTCATGAATTACATAACACCATTTTTGGAATTATGACCATGAAATGGGAGTACATAAAGACTAGTTTTAGTCCCATGTGCATTCACCTTAAGTTTACTTCTCATGTATGTAAAAACTGTAAACCATTTGAATTATTTGACTTGCCCAAGAGGGAAATTAGAGAGATAAATTTTCATCATTTTTTGATTTTTTGAAGCCACCTGAGCTTGGAGATTAGTTTTTAGGATCTAAAAGGACCTCTTCAAGTAGTCACATGTGCCAAAACTATTATACAGTCTGTACAACAATTAAAAAATCTCCTTTTTAAAGTGATATTCTTGATTTTAAAATTGAACTTACAACATGTCAATTTTAAATAGTTCCTTGATACTCACCTAAAATATGGGACATTAGATTTCACCTTAACACATTTGTCCTTAGTGAAAAACCATAAAACTTCACTAAAATGACCCAAAAGGACATAAAATGACATTAAGGACAAATAAACAACTGTGACCAAAATAAAACATAGTATGAGAACTTATTTAAGACTATGGTAAAACAATTTCCAACCTAGGATATCCTATGCGAGGTTTAAATTCAAGGGAGGTAGACTAATTTTGACCTAAGGCTAAAATTAGTCAATAGTAACTATTGGCTAACCATAAAACAAGAATGTCAAGAGTATACAAAATTATGTGACAAATGTAAATTACATGGAAAATTACACCATGTAGCTTCATAACACCTTCAATGTATCATATCAATGTCTCCATTCATGTTATGGGTCTTCAATTTAATTGGTAAAATAAACCTAGAATCTTCAAGAGGCCACAAATTCATTATCACAGCCACAAAAATTTTATAAAGTGGGTAGAAGCAATCCCATTACAATCAACAAAGGGGGAGGATATTTTTTGGTTTCTCATGACCAATATTATTTCCCTCTTCATTCTCTTAGAAATAATATTACAGATAATGGAACCTCTTTTAAGAACAAAATAGTAAAAAAGTTATGCACCAAACACAAAATCTGACACACATTCTCTACACCATACTACCCACAAGATTATGGTCAAGCAAAAGAAATGAATAAGATGATCAATATTATTCTCATAAAAATAGTTACCAAATTTTCCAATGACTAGCACACTCAAATCATCTATGCACTTTGGGATTACTACACTAGTATACATACACCAACACAAGCTACTCCTTATTCACTCATATATGACACATAATTCCTTATCCCATTGGAGTTAAAAATCACATATTTATAGGTACCTTTAAAATGAATCATCACAGATGACCAATACAGAGAGTGGCATCTCCCAAAACTAGAATAATTAGATCATACACGTATCCAAGATGTAGAACATCTCAGAGCTTATCAAAAGTCAATCTAGAGAACTTACTATGATAGAGTCCATAATAGGAAATTCAAAATCAATGATCTAGTATTGAAATAAAATAAAAAAAAATTAATGGCAAGGATCAAAGCAAAGGAAAGTTTAAACTAAATTGGATCAAACCATACATTATCATAAAAAATCTTAGTTTGAAAGTATATTGTCTAGCTTCACTTAATGGAAAGGTAGTCAAAAATCCACTAAACATCATGTGTCTAAGGTGATTATACATATAAAAAATGAAATTAACTCTTCATTTTCATTTTAATTACACACATTTCTTCTTCTCTCTTGCTCCTTCTACATAGTTTATTTTCATTTGCTTGTATGTAGATTATACTTAGAAAACATAAAAATAGTATAATATGTCAAAATAAAACACAATCAAATATTTCAAAAGAAAAAAATTTATAGATTGTATTCATTTTTATGTTTACATCTATACTATGTGCTAGGTACTACACATTTATATCTATCCTAGTATAGTTAGTTTTATCATACACATATGTTTCACTTGTTCTTGTTGAGTGCTTATAAATTACATATAATGCTCGAATCCACTATGCTGATCTAGACTAGATATCATCTATGCAATAGGAGAATTTACACCGATCTAGGTTTATACATTTGATATATCCACCCACTTAGGGGAATTTCATACAAAGTTTTTACTACCAAGTTCTATCTTTACATACTATATATTATAGTTTACACATTGATTTATCTTGATATTGATCATTGCTCCTCATTACTCAAACTTTTTGTTGACTATCACTAATTAGAATCAGTATATATGCATCCTATCATATACATAAATTTGTATTACATAGTTATACATACTTTCATTTCTAGTTTTTCCTATATTAGACTTGATTTTATTTCCTATGCTTCTTCCATCTTTAAGGGTATTTGAATATGCCATTGCTATATGGCTCTATACCACTTATCTATTTGTATGCCTTGGACATGTGCCCATGCCCCTTGTGTGTTATTTATTGATTTTATATGTAGACATTTGAACATTTCCTTGTATGTCTTTCATTCTTAGATTTAGTGATAAGTGCCCATGTCATTGTATTGTGGCCCTTTGGCCTACTTTTGCATGCATCATGTGATTTTATGTATTATTCCTTATATACTTCTGCATCCTGACACTTGTATTTGCTTGTTATACACACATAAATTTTTTATTCCATGAGGGACCTCATGCATATACCCCTTGTACTTGAGAGACATGATGGACATCATGGCCCATTCCCCTAGGTAGTTTTTTAGATTTGATGTTATACACATTTATTACATATATCTTGACACCCTTGTGAAATGTTAGATTAAAACATACATATTACATTACTTACTCATGCTCATATACTTTTACATTTTGATGTTATGTTTGTACATTATATTGGAATATCATGCACATGATCTGACTAACATGTTTTTCAAAGCTACTTATTTTTAGGATAGTTTTTACATAGATTTCATAACTACCCTCAAAAAAGGGGGAATTGACAAGGGTTTTTCATATAGATTAGTCTTTCACTTTGTTATTCATTGATAAAATTCAGCACACATGCTTAGTTCTATAAATCAGACACAAGGCAGACACATGAAAAAATAAAGACTCAAACAATAGTATAGATCACCCATATTTTAGACTAGGCAAACATTAGCACCTAGATAGGGACACTAGAGCCATATGGAACTAATATCCACTACAAAGTGCTACTATATATTATCCCTACCTTAAGGATAGTCTAGATTATTTCAACTAGTACACCAAGTATAGTACAAATTTGCACAAATATAGTCACAAGTTTGATAGTTCTATTTAGATTTGCCTAGATACAATAATTATGGCATGATCATTCCCAAATTTAGTTTAGTTACATAGATTTGTTTATTACATACTTAGTTCAGATTTAGTATAGTCAAATACTAGATTTGGGGCATGTGCATGACACAAAGTTTCCATATATTTAGCTACACATAAGTTGATCAGATGGAATGGAAAGATATATGGCATTATCTATGTTTTACACACTTGATATCACATTCTAGTTTATCACTATATTCATGCATTAATCCATATGTAGTGGTTAACATTACTGAGTGGTTGTAGAGCTAACATATGTAGCTATATTTACTCAGTTAGATACTTTCAACACTTTATGTAGTTTAGTTATAGATACATCTACTTCACATGGATGGGTAATGAAGGATTCATGACCTCTTTATTTATTGATCCACCCATATGAGAGGGGTAGACACACTTATAGTCTTATCCAAGCTATTCATTGATTAAGATCCACTGAAAAGTGGTGGTCAATGATTCAGTCAAAATTGGATTGAGTGTTTGAGACACCCATATGAGGATTGAGTAAGCCATCATCTCAGTCCGATCTATTAAATTATATGATCACTATGGACACTCACACACATAGGTAGTAACTAGGATCATGCATTATTTCACATGCCCAATGAGGTGTATTTGTTTCTTTCCTCTTTCTTTAATCAAATTTTACACAATTACTTTATTTTAGCATAGTCTTTTTCATTTTTATCATCTCTTAAGTAAGGAATAATTTTTGGATGTTTCTTTAAAATAAATTTCTTTAGATCATGTTTTACATACTCAAACCCAAATTCACATACTCAGACTCAATTACATAGGCTTCACTTTAAAGGTAAGCCCAGGTACAATTATTTTTCCTTTATACTAGTCATTTCACTTTGCTACATTTCTAGCATAAAGGGGGAGGGGGAATGTAATCACATGAAAGTGGTATTTAGATGCTAAGAGTGTTGCTTGACTTAGAGTATTCATAGATTATACCTAGAACTATCATAGAGCCTTTGCCACACTTTTTTATTTATTGTGTAGACTAAAGACACCTACAACTAGGTCAAACATAGTCTTAGGATAACTTTCTTAGATCCCAACCCAACTTGCCCAAAAGTTTTCTAGGTGGACATTATTGCCACATTTGGGACACTACAACCATATGGCGCTAGTGTCCCCAATTAGGTGATACTATAATTATCCTTAAATCTCCTAAATAGATACTTTTTTCATATCTGTCTCCCTCCTAAGGTTAGCCTAAGCACATTTTCTTATTTACAAAGATATAGATCTCTATAAATATAAGTCTATTTGAACCTTATTCATTATGTGGAAAATAGATGCAAAAATCCTATTCAAAAATAGACAAGCTAAGAAAACTCAAGGTTTTTGATATCTATTCTACCCTACTTCTATATATTATCATCTACAACAACCCTAAGCCCAATTTTCAAATATTTAAAATCTCAAGAAAATTTAAGGCATCCAAATCCACTCTCATTATAGCATTCACATAAACTTACATCAAACACTAGGTGAGACAACTAAATTGGGCTTGATCCCTCTTTGGAGTATCAATATGTAGGCAATTATCTTCATAGTGGGGTGTTGAGGATGTCTAGCTTATACTATTAATGAACACAGTATTATTGGTCATGCTATAATTGTAAGTAATATTAGTATTTTCACACTAAATCAGGTTTGCTAGGCACACCATAGAGTTTTAGATTTTTTGCACATAAGAACATGACCTAAAAACATAGGCACATGTGCCCCTTCCCCCCAAAAAAAGGAATAGTCCCATAAAGGGGAAACTAACACCACTTTGAGGACACTAAAACCACATGGCACTACTATCCATAGTGGGTGATACTATCCATATGGGGCTCTACTATCTAATGAGAAAACATATTCTAGAATCCTATTGATGACACTCAGAATCATCCAAAACTTAGTTTTCATAATCTAGATCATCCATGATAGTCACTTTATAGATAATTATATATTTGTGCCTATTTATTACTATATTTATAAATTAAAATAAAGTGGAAATAGATAACAAATTAGTAATTAATTATTGAATATAAACTAATTTTGACATCTCAACCCTTCAATATAAACATAGGATTTACATAGTTACACCCTAAAAGGTTAAATCAACAACTTATCAAAAGCACTATATCAAGCATTTAATTGAGAAAAGATTACTCATTTTATTCAAATTTCACATCATTCATAAGTAAAATTCACCTACAAGTCTAAAGTACTAAAGGAGTAACCCAAGAGCCTAATTTTCCAAGTTACAAGTTAGATTACTATTATACTTACTTTTCACATCTTGCATGATTCACACATAAGCCAAGACATAGGGAATAACTACATTATTTTGAGGTCCTATTAAAAATAGTGTATATGTAGGAAGTAATCATTGAAATATGGGTATTTCGGGTCAACTCGACATCATGTTCCCATGAACCCATTTTCCCCCAAGGTCACCATGAAGATGAAAAACTAGGGTTTTAAAAATTCATGAGGAGAGATAGTTTATGAACTAGATATAAATACACCAAAGTGAAATAAAAAACAAATCCATAAACATCTAGGTGGTCACATCATTTTTTAGTAAGTATTTCATACATAACACATCTAACCAATATAGTAGTGTTGATGTAACCATCCCGGGCTAATGCAATTGTTTTCATCAGCAAAGTTCAAATTTATAGATTCATGTGATTGTTCAAGAGTCATATTTTATCCTTATTTCTTCTTATTCGATATCTTTAACCACATTATCATTATATCGATTAAGTACATTACTTCTTTTTCATTTCCATACATAACTTAGTTGTTCTTTATATAATAAGCTTGTTCTTAGTTTAATAAATTTAGCATATGTTATATCTATGTTTAACACCTAATTAGCCTGATGTAGATATTATTATCACCCTTGTGCATTGTAATTTATATATCTAATATACCATAGAGATAACCTCACAATCTAGATAATTTTAGGGTTAAACACGTAGATAGACTTAATTGAGATATGTGAAATATTATAAAAGATAGACTTTTGGAAGAGTATTTATCAATGGTTAGGATATGATAGATTTAAGATATTTTGGAATAAATTTGAATTATTGTATTAATTATATCTTCCTCCTACATATTTTAGTCTATTATAGTGAATAATATAGAAGAATGTATTATTATTGAGTCTATTTTTTAATAGAACTATAATTATCAAGTATAATTTGTACTAATTTTTTAATAAACCCTATCACATCTCATGTTATCTATTTGGGAATATAAATATTAAAATTCAATTGAGCTTAATGATGATCATAAAATCTACATCCACCCAAAAATACCAAACTATATCCATTCTTGGATCTTCATAATTCCGACATTTACATATTTTATGCACAAAGGTTTATTCTAATATTTTTTTTTCCTTTTTATATAAAAATTTCAAAAAAATTACATAATAGTATTTTCCTATGCTAGGTTGTGTACTTCATCTTCAAATAAATTTTCTTCATTGACCTTATAAAGGTATTTCACTAGACTTGTATTTGTATCACAGTTGGCTTCCATTTCTTTCATATAACATTTTTTTCTCATTAGTACTTGAACCTTCACCCTATATAAAAATATGAACACTTTCATAGTATTCTTCATGATTCATATCCTTGATGTTATACTTAGTTTACATATCATTGATAATATTTTTTACATTCATCACTTTCAAACACATTCATATTAACCTACTTGATTGAAATCAGAATGTAACTTTGAAATATTCCTTTACTCTTTCCTAGTCCATATTTTATATTTTCATTTAAATTATCTCAAACCATTCATATCCCCACATATTTAGAGTAGAAAAAATTTCATGAACCCATTAAAAATAGGAATCAAAGAATCACGTGAGGTACATGCCTCCTCATATTTCACCATGTGTTCTTTAGGATATGTATTAAATTAATATAATGTTAAAATGTTATCATCATTATTATTCAAAATTTCATATTAATTTTTTTATTTCACACTAAATAAATATGTAGTTATGGTCCATCCATTATAAACCATCATTCAAGAAAATCATGTAATGTTTAGACACGCACATACTCAGGTTCTCCCTTGTATGATAAAAATTATTTTAAAAATTACACATAAGTTTTTATAAATGTTTTATTATCATATTGAGTATGTTTTCTAAATTGGCATTGATTAGTCTATACACTCTTTATTTTACTTGTGTGACATTTGTTACCCACTTAGTGTTATTTTTCTGACCTTCCTAGATCTTGAAGTCCTTATTTTGTATATGAACATACCACTTTTAAAAGAGTTAACATAAATTATCTTCACATGTTTTCATTCCATCCCAATCACTTAATACTCCTCTAACACCCAAATTTTGAAAGAAAGATATGGCATATAATAAAAATTCATCATTCTTCTAGGTTAGCACCCCATTATCCTTTAAGTCTATGTAATCTTTTACCTACATTTTTATAATATTGTGATTAATATCTTCATATACATCCTTTATTTAAATTATATATATATATATATATATATATATATATATATATATATATACATCTCTCTATCATTCTCAAAAAATCATTTAGAGTTGATTGATGCACACAATTTATTTATTCTCATAACACTGTGGACATTTTAATAAAGTTGGATAATGATATTATTATATCAACTCAGTCACTTTTAAATTTGAAATTAAAATTCGATCTTAGAATCAAATGTTATGTTTAATTTAAAACTCTCAATGGTCATAATCACTATTTTTTCACCATTAACAATAAATTAGTTTAATAATGGAGCTTATTATTTACAATCTAATATCAATCATCCTCTATTAAGATGCTCACATTTTTTCCGATATGAATCTAAGTGTTTCTTATCTTCAAATCATTGATGAAAGTTTAATTTTTAAACTATTGACAATATTTATCATTCCTCATTGAATAAGACTCATTCATATTACCTTAGACTAATTAGTACTCATCCCATATTATTTCTTACCTAGGTCCTTAATAATGATAACATACATGAGTATTCAAAAAATAACATGTTTATATTAATTTATATATATCCTTTTAGTTTATACCCTTATCTTGAATCTCCCTTACCTCATTAATATTAACTTAGACTCATTATTACTCATCCCCAATACTATTTGTTACCCAGGTCCTCAACAATGGTAGCATACCATGAATACTCAAAAAATTACATGTTTATATTGATTTATATATATCCTTTTAGTTTGGAATCATATTTTGAATCTCCCTTATCTTTGAATTTAGATATATATTTATTCCCAACTTTTATTGGATATTTTAAACTATATCCTTTATTTTTATTGGGAACTTAATGTCAACACATGTATGTAATTTTTCCATCATCACTAGTTTTTTAAAATTTATAGTCTCATTTCCATTTTTGTCCATTCCACCCCTTAGGTACATGTTTAATTATATTCTTAAATTTATTACTATTTATTATAATTTACCACCAAATTTTCTTCATTTTCATAATCCATTTCTTTCCTACACCTTTTTATTGCATGTCTCTATAAAATATATTATTATAAATATTAGGACACTCTTTAAACACGTGGCCCTTATGAAAAATGAGTGTATATTAGGAATTTTATATATTTTCATTAATACTAAAGAGTACATCCAAAATTGAAACATGAACCTTAATATATATTCACAATTATTTCATCATTGTTTCATCCATAATTTCTACCTCATTGAGGTTTTTGAGGTACATGAAATTACTATTTTTGTTTTAATTGAATCCTCTTACATTAAAAACTAATATTTCATCATTGAAATATACATTTATACTATCTTTTATGTGCGTTTCATAAATATTTATCCATATTTCCTTCACTTTCATAGCCTTTTGGATTAGTGTGTAAATTTTTGTTTCATGATATTATTAACAAAATTCATAAAAATAAGTAACAAAATGCACCAATTGTTGCATGTAATTATTCTTATTTTTTATTTTTACTCATAATATATGGAATATAATCCTCTTTTAAACTCTTTCACATTATTTAATAATATATTATTAAATTGAAATTCTATATTTAAGATACATTCCTCTAGGAAAATGATCAATTCCTTAATAAAGTATATAATAATTTACATTATAACCATATCACACAACACTTATTGCACATCAAAAAAATATTTATAGTGAATAGTATCATTAAATTTGGATAAATCTCCTTAAAAAACCATTGAATATGTTATATTTGATGTATTAATAAGAAAAAATTCAAAAATGGCCTTAAATAGTGCATCATAGGTGTGTACACTCTCCAAAGCATCCAAAATTATTTATTTTAAGTATATGAATGTTATATTACTTAAACAAATGTAAACTAAATTTTAACAATAATGTAATTTTAAAATGGTTAAAGTATACCATAGTGTGATTAAATTAAAATTAATGGTTCCATGTATGTGCACAATCCAAAAATGTCATTTCAAATTGGTTCAAATTCTTATTCAGGTAGGTCACTCGCTTAGCTCACAATGATATCTCACATTTGTGCATGTGATTAGTTATATCCTTAATACCAATATAACTGAATTTCTTCATTTAAATATCTTAAAATATTTTTGGCTCATATACAGTTTGATGTTACTATGAACCAATCTTTAAAGTTATGCTTCCAATTCCACCATTTTTTATTAATGATTGCATGTGAAAAAATGGTTAGATTAACCATTGGGATATTCTATCCTACCAATTTAATTTTCATTTTATCATCTCATATTGGTATAATCATACTTATAACTTATAAATTATCTTATCCAAAACTCTAAGATTTTAACTCAATGTAAGGAGGATCTCTTTCCATCACATATCCTATTTCAAAATATTTCAAAATTTTCAATTTAATGGAAAAAAATTCATTTGAAAATGACATACAAAAGCATCAGAATTAGGTAGACTTAGTTTCAAAATATCCCCAGTTCTTTTTGCATATTTATTTTTCATTATGTCTACATAAATCCATATCTTCAAATTAACTCTCCTAAAATAGGGAACCTTCAATTTGCATCACTTATTCTCCCTTTGAGTTATTTTATTATTCAAATAAACTAGACATGTGCCTTATCTACTTATGAATGGACACTCTAATTATATAAATGAATTATATCTCCCTCACATGTGGGGTACACAATTTATGAAAATTTCTCTTTTTCCATATATTCTTTGATTTTTTTCTTCACTTGTGCTAAACTAATATTTTTTCCAACTCACCAATGCTTATTTTTTTTGTTTTTTAGAAAATCATTTATACTACCTTTTATAGATTTTGAAATTCAATTTTTTTTACCAATGATAATATTATATATGCAATTCACTAATATCCACACTCATTAAAAATATTGTCCTGACAACAAAATCAAAATGTTGTGCTATTTAAGTTTACATTTTCCATTATTTTGCATAAACTATGCATAATTTATAATAATATTCATTGAAATGTAATATTACTAAATTCAAATATTTAATAATTCACTGAATAAATTATAATAAAAAATAAGATCCTTAATAAGATAATAAAACATAAAGATAAATAATAATAGAAAAACATTGTCTACATGCTATATTAAACTATTTCTATAATTCAATTCAATTAATCAACACTCAAAATTTATAGATTGAACATACTTTCAATTCATAAAATAAAAAAATTAATATGATATCTACATTAGTATCAACAAATAATCCTTTAATTTACAATATTTTTTATTCTATAATTAAAATTACAACATATACAAAAAATCAAAAGGATCAACATGATTTTTAAACCATAATATTTCTCTAGAAATTTTATTACATTTTCTTTGTCCTCAAAATTTATACAAATTTTGTGTCCAAATAATAATTTTGTGGATGTATTTATATGTATATAAAAACCCTCACCTTATGCCAATTATAGTCAAATTATCACCACCTATTACATATTTTCCAACTAAAACTCCACCTTTACTTCCTCATTAAACATATTCATTTGCTTTGTACATATATTTTGATCAACTTTAATTGATCCCTTGAAATTCATGCTTACCATATCCTTATTCTTGACATCTATCATATTCTTCCTTATTTAGTATTCAAGATGATTCCTTCCACTATTTTTTTCTTTCTCATGTTGATAATTATCATTTTGAGCAAATTTTGTGCAATAATACTTCCTACACATGTATCTATTTGAGTATATTATTCAAATTTTTATAATACTATGCATTATTCCACATCTCACCAATGGATGTTCATATTGTATCATTTATAAAAAAATTAACATTATAAAAATAATTTAAGGACAACCCATACATAATTTTGTGATAATTTCTTAAAAACACATGAATCTCCTCATCTCAATAACATTTTTTATGTGGGTAACTTCACCTTATCACAAATATTTGAGGGATATACTAATATTATCTCACTTGAGATGGTGCACCCAAGGTATTCAACATTTTTAAAAAATAATGCACACTTTCCTAGGTTTATAAAAACATTATGATATAATAAACACTATATAGTATGGTTAAAGTGGCGATCCTTATGTTGTCAATAAGGTGCACATAAGACAATCTAAATGTTCTCAAATAGAGTTACAAATTTTCTAAACATGCAATGAAATGTAAACAAGATATACAATAACCATTACACATTCAAATGTAATAATAAATTAGTAAAAATAAATTTACTTATATTTGATGTGATTATTATGGTATATCTTATGACAATAAATATGGATACATTATAGAATTTATTTTTATAAGTTTTGGATGATCAAAAGGGTCAAGAATGAGAATTCCCATTATAAATTATTTGGAAACACTCTGTATTTATTTTTTGTCTTGTAAATTAGGTTTAAACTAATTAATAAATGAAAGATACATAAGGATTCCATTATACATCATTATAATAATGAAGTTATAATAACTAATAATGGAAAAATAGGATAAATATAAAAATGGTTAATCTTCTTCCAAGAAATAGCTTTATTTTTTTATGGCTTTATTGTTTTTAGGTGTGGATATTGGATTTATAACACAAAGTATGTTAATATGTGATAAAATAATGTGGGATTTAGATATATTACATGAGACTACATGAAGTGGAGTATAATTTCAATATAGTGATAGAGACTTGCATATAAATTTATTGTTTCATGGTATGCATCTTAGAATTGTGAAATACCACAAAGATTTTATATAGAATTTACAAATGGCACACACTATCAGAATGATAAATAGTTTATGGTGGATGCAAAATAATAGTGTATGGTATGCATAATATTTCATTCATTCATTTCATCATCTTGATATGTTTGAATCAAGCTAAAAATACACCTAATAGAAAAGACAACAATTTAGAGTGACATAGTGGTGATTAGTATGAGTCTCATTTTTTATTATTCCTTGGTGTTGGCTACTAAATTTTGCTTTAATAAAAGTGTATCTCTAAAAAATAAGTTTATTATGATGTTAAAAATGCAAGGTAATCCATTTTGATGGAGGGTTAGTACATGGAGTAGCATAGTATATTTTATATTTATAAAGTGCATAATATATGTGTAATATTATTTGAAGACAATGAAATTATTTATATGAAAATAAAAAAACATTAATGGCACTGAGATTAATATTTAACAAGTTGGTGGGAGGACATATTATTCCATTCAAACCCACATAAAAAATGATCCATCCATATCACATCAATATTGCATTGTAGTGTTGTGAGCTATGTAGAATGTCTTTTTGATATTAGATAAAATAATTTGACTTATCAATTGAAAATACTACCACAATGAAAAGGCAAAAATTATAGGAAGCCTCATATGCTAATATCAATTTATACTCATTATGATAAAATATTTGTAAGTTGATAATACTATCATTTAATATTAATATAAATCAATCCAAAAATATCCTTAAAAATGATTTAATCAAACTAATTAACATGGTTAGGTAATTGATCAACCTAAACAAAAATAATAATCTCAAAATGTCTATATCACATCCAAAATGTGGTGTTATTGATATTTTTTGTAATACTCACAATGTGTTATCTTAAATTAATATAATTCTTATAATATCCCTTAGCTTCTTGTTGATGCTTGCATTTGAACCCTTGAGGAGATGCTTAGATCTTCTCATCCAAGCGGCAATATGGAATCATCACTCTTTATGTGGATGATAATTTTGTTGAGATGAATCTCTAGAGTAAGGGCTAGCTCTCCTTGATGCACCTTTTATGCTCTCTCTAATCTATCAATTGTGTATGAAAAGAGTTCAAGAAAACAATTAAGAAAATAAATGATGATGCACCAATAATTTATATCTTCCTAATTGACTAAAACCACTACTTTAAAGATAAAATAAGGTGTTCTCTTACATAAGACTCACAACTCAGGAACCATTGCTACATCAATATTTTATATGCTAGATTTAAAAAGGTTCATGATTCTTAAGAAGGAAATGAATGATCCAAAGAAATATATATTCATGAATCACTTCTAATATATCTCTACACTTGGTGAAGAATACTATTAATGACCTGTCATAATCTCATTTCTACAAATTGGTAGACCATCAAGAGTACAATATAGAAAAGATAATCTTTCACTAGACCAGACCAATAATGATTTAATAATTACTCAATATTATAACATATGAGAGGCAATCACACTTGTATATCTCTTCAATAGATCTTCAAGTACAAATTTGGCTATAGTTTCCCTAATAACCAATGAAGGATGTGAAATGAGCCAAGAGAATGCATATATATAACCTTGAGGGGTAGAGAAATCAAAGAAAGTCCAAGAGTCACTTAGACATGTGTCATCTTGAAATAATTAGTTAAATTTACATGGGAGATAAGTGGGCGACCTAATGCTATGTCATTGAATGGATCAGTTATAATGAGTTACAACTGAACCAAAAATCACTAGTTATATTTGTTATAACTAAACCAAAGCCTTAGTTACATTTTTCCATTTGTTATCTCTTTTTTGCCTTTATGTTCTCATCAAGTTTTTATTTTAAACTCCAATGACTAGTTTTCACATTTTAAAATTGACATTTTGTAGGCCGTCATTCTTCAAGAATTTTCTTCAAACATTTTTCCCATGCTCATTTTGTTTTCCCTTTTACTTTATTTGTATCAGACAAGTTTTCTACAAGAATTCCTTGGACAATCTTTCTGAAAGAATTCTTTTAGACTTTCCATTTGGCTCTTTTGATTCTTTAAAATGACCCTTTGACAAAGTGAAAAATGTCCTTTCTAAAATGAACATACCCTTTAGCTTCTTGAAAGTGACCCTTTGGGAGAGTTTAAAGTGTCCTTCAACTTTTTGGATATGATTTTTTGAAATGAAAAAATACCCTTCAAATTTTTTTAAATGGTCCACCTTCCCACAGAACAATATTTTGGAATTTTGAAAACATACCTTTGGGAAAGTTGAAATGCCCTTCAGGAAAGTTGAAATTGTCCACTCAGTCTTAAAAATTCCCTTAGAAAATTTCTCACCTAACCTTCAAAAAAAATTTAAAGTATCCTGCGACAAAAATGAAAGTGTCCTTCCAAAAAACTACAAGTGACCCTTCAAAAGATTTGTAAGTGTCCACTTTCCAAAGAAAATACCCTTTGAGAAAGTTGAAATGCCCTTCAGACTTTTTGAAAAGTACCTTTTAGCCTTCTTCAAAAAGACTCTTTCAATAAATTTGTAAGTGTTCACTTAGCCTAAAAAGGTCCTTTAAAAATTTTGCAAGTGTCCTTTCAAAAGAAATGCAAGTATCCACTTTTAAAATAAAATACCCTTCAGGAAAGTTACAATATACCCTTTGAAAAAATTGAAGTGGACCTTTTCTTGATAAAAGATACCCTTCATAGAATTTTCAAAGTAACTTTTGAAAAAACTAAAGTGGGTCTTTTCCTGACAAAAGATACCCTTCAGAGAATTAGAACATACCCTTCAAAAAAGTTGCCTCAAACAATTTTTTTTCAAATGATTCAGTCGAATAAAAAGTTTTAAGGAAATAGACTTAAGTAAAAAGCCTCAGATAAAAAGTATGAAAGAATTTGGAAACATAATACAAAATACCAAAAGGAGTTTTATGAAAGGAAAAGACACACATGTGTTGGGGCTTTAACAAAGAACACTTCTTCCAAAGAAAAGCTAAGTAATAGACCTAGCTAAAGATACAGATTTAGATGATTTTGCAACTAAGGGTGCCTAATTTTGGCTTGAAGGGCTAAAATTTGGTCATCAAAATGGTGATTTATAGGGGTGGTATGCCTGCTATACTAACCGAACCAGTAGCCTTATCCAACTCAAGGCCAATGGAGTCAATGGACTCTTAAAGATGACTAATAAGGATTATGCCAAAACAAAACATAGATAAACACACTACATAACAATAGTAAGACCAAGAAAAGATAACATAAAATAAGACAAGGACAAAATCACACATGTGCATAAGCACTTAGAGAACATAAGGAAAACATGAAACTATATACAAAAGGAAAAAAAGAAGCTCAGTAACAATGCTTTAGATATATCCCATTGACTAACATATGCAACTCATCTCCATCCAGCTTTGAGAGTTGGAAAGTATTGTGTTATTTTCACTGTGTGATCACATATGGGCCACTCCAAAAAGCATCAAACTTTGTGTGCCTTAAAATTTTGGCCCTATCTTCATCTTATTTTAAGATAATGTCCCCTTCTCTAAAACTCCTTGGCATGGACTTCTTATCAAAATACTTCTTTATTTATTGTTGGTGATTAGTTATGATGTGCATAACTTGATCTCTTATCTCTTCAAGCTACATCAACTCACATAACCTAAATTCCATGATCTCATTTTCCATCAATCATAGATGATAGGTGAGGTATAAATCTAGTAACTCAAGTGAGATAATAATTCTAGCTTCCCTTCCATAGATAAGTGTATATGGTGAATTCCTGATTGCTCTCTTTGAGGTGATCCTATCAGCCCAAAGAGCTATCTTCAGCTTGGTATGCTAAGTCCTTTGATTTTTCTACATAGTCCTCTTTTTTATCCTAATTAAGTTATTATTTATGGACTTAGCAAGTTGATTAGCTTGGGGATATTAGTTGGAGGAGGTGCTAAGATAGATGCCATGTTTCAAATCCCATTCACTTGTCCTTGTTCTTAAGAAGGCTAATGCATTATTTTAAATGATTATTGAAGGATCTCCAAACCTAGCTATTGTATCTTCTTAAAATTCTAGTATTAAGTTTTCTTTTTCCTCCTTATAGATTTACACCCTCCACCCATATTTTAAAATAATCAGTGGCTATCAACACCCACTTGTGACTAGCACTAGAAAGAGGATTGATCAGGCCTATGAAATCCAAACCCCATTGCATAAAGGGTTTCTCAACCTAGATTAGATGAAGAGGAAATGTAGATAGATTTTGTTTTAAATAAAAAATATCACACTTTTATTATTTCCCTACCTAAGCATGAGTGTCCTTAAACAAGCTAGGCCAAAAGTAACCAGCTCTCATAATCTTAGTAGTTATGGTTCTCAAAGCAAAGTGACCACTGATTAGTCCATAATGAAAATCATGAAACACTTTGTCAATCTAATCCAAATCAATATATCTCAACAAAATACATAAAAATTCCTTTTTAAATATCACTCTATTAACAAGTACATAAGAAATGGATTATAACCTAAAGTACCTTCTATTGGACCTATCAAGACCTGGAAGACACTCATCAGTTTGAAGGAAATGAATCATGTCTTATGTCTAAATCCTCATGGCTGAAGGTACATTTGGTGGATCGTTATCATGGAGTGCCAAAAAAATATCCCTTTATCTTTCAATTCTAAAGTAAGATGCTCACATAGTCCTTTTCCCTTCACTAGCTTGGTTGTTTGGATCTCTACATCATACTCCATCACTTTGGTGATCCAACCTTCCCTTTTATCATTCAAATATCTACTCAAAATAAAGTCTTTCACACTAGGATGAGGAACAAAAATGTGAATCTTGTTATTAGACAACATATGCCTAAATCTATTTAAACTCCTTATGACTTAAAGTATTTATTTCTCAACATATGTGTACCTTATCTCATAGCCTTCAAAACCTTGACTAAAGAAGGTAATAGGATGTTCAAAATTTTCATCATTAGCTTGAGTAAACATTGCATAAATTACCTCTTCATTCCCAAAAGTTTACAAATTGAAGTCTTTGGATAAGTTTGGACTTGCAAGAGTAGGAGCTCAGGCAATGGCTTGCTTGATCTCCTCAAAATTTTCCTTCTTCCTTCTTGTCTAGGTGAATCTCATCCTTCCTTAGCATGGAGGTTAAGTTCTTGACCAGGTTAGAAAAAATAGGAATAAACCTTATAATGAAATTTATCTTACCAAAGAAGCTTTTTAGACCCTTCTTATGGTTAGACAAAGATAATTCCAAGATGGCACTTACACTTTTAGGATTAATAGACAAACCTTTCTTAGAAATAATGTGGTCTAAGAGTTTGCCTTCATGAATAGAAAACACACACTTATTTGGGTTTAAAGAGATCCTAAACTCTCTACACCTCTCAAAAATATATCTTAGGTGATTTAAATGATCTTTTTCTTCCTTGGAAAAAACTATCACATCATCAAGATATACCAATATAATGTCATTGATCAATCCTTGAAAATACATATCCATTGCATGTTAAAAAGTAGCTCGAACATTTGACAATCCAAATTGAATATTACTATAGGAATATGCTCCCCATTTGGTGGTGAATACTATCTTATATTGGTCACTTTATTTCACCAAAATTTGATTATACCCAGAATAACCATCTGGGAGGGAAAACCTCTCACTACCTACCACCACTTGTAGAATTTTCTCCATAAAAGGGAGGGGATAATAATCTCTCAAAGACACACTATTCAAGTCCCTAAATTCCACACACAACCTAATCTCCCCATTATTCTTTCTAATAGGGACTAATTTGGCCAGCCAAGAAGAATGCTTGATGGGAAAAATGATTTTGGATTCAATCAATTTGGTGAGTTCTTTTCTCATGAGAGGTTCAATCTTGGGATTGATTGGTCTTTGTATTTTCTTGATGGTTTTGGAATTTTCATCTAGCTCTATGGTGTGCTGATCTAGTCTTGGATCAAAAACCTTAAAGTCACTATATTCCCATACAAAAATGTCACTAAAATCTTTGCATAGTTTAGTGAAATCATGTTTTTCTTTACTAGTGCATACCTTTCCAAGTGCAAGTAGTTTATCTTTAAATATTTATTCCCTTTCATAATATCTTGTTTAGTGGACATGTCTAATTTTTCTCTCTTATGCTGGTCATCCTTGTTGATAATGCTTTCAAGAGTCACTAAGCCTTTAGTAAGATTGTTGGACTTCATTTGGACAATTTCCCCTCCATATTGTTACTAAAATTTAGACTAATTCTTAGAAGAAAACTCAGCCTATTCTTGTAGAAAAAGTGATATGTGATGGTCACTATCAAATACCTAAAAATTGGTGACATTATCTAGTATGGATGGTCTCACAATCACCTTTAGATGGGGTTGGTTTTTATCTTCCTTTATGCCCTTTAGAACATCAAATTGAGCACCAATAGATGTCCACCTATCATCATGATTATTTTCTTCCCTTGGAATAGATATGATGTTAAAAGCCATGAAATATTCTATAAGGTCCTAAACTCTATGCTTATAGGATTTAAGCAAGTAATTATTGGCCAAATTCTACTCTCTAACTTGATTCACAACAAGCTCACTATCACCAAACACTTACAATTCATTGACAACTCTTTTCCTTGCTCATTCAAGGCCTTGAATGAGGGCCTCATACTCTGCCACATTACATGTGCATGAGAATTGAAATTTGAAGGATGAAAAATACCTTTCTTTTTAAGGTGAAACTAACATAGCTCTACCACCTACCCCCATCTTGCTTATACACCCATCAAAGAAGAGCTACCACAAGCCATTCACATTCTCACTTGGTTTCATCAAATTAGGCATGAAAGAGTCCTTCTCATGCATATAATATACCCCAAGACTAGATTATTCAATAAACTTGTAAGGATCATGCTCATAGTTGTCATCTATCCACTCATCTAGGAATAAATCAAAAGCTCCCTCAAGGGAAGATGATGAAGATTGGTCAATATGAAGCTCCTCTTCATCAATGATAACATATTTAAAATTTGATACCTTAGGTGAGTATGGTTCTAAGTGGTCTCTATGAAGAGGTTATGACTCAATTTTCACCTTAGTGCCATATTTTGTCCTAAACACCATGTAGGACCAGTTCCTTTCCAAATATCCACCTATCTTCAATGTAAAGTCCCTTGACAAGGATAGAGAAAAATAGGGAGGTAAATATACTACTACCACATCATGGGGAATTAATAAATTAATACAAGCATGAAGGGTCAAATTCAAACATTTCACTACCCCCAAAGTCATAGCTGGTAATCCATCTAATTACAAAACTCCTTTGGTCATTGGCTCATATTTGAGCCCTAAATTGTCTACTATACATTTGGGCATAACTAATGTGATCATTCTATTATTTATGATGAAATTATGAACTATGAAATCAAAAATAATTATATATAGGTAAAAAGGGGGAGTCTTCTCATCTTTCTTCACTTGACCATCTATGGATTGAGTTACATTGACCCAAACCACATTGTCATTTCTAGATGGGCTAGCTTATTTGCCCAAACTATGCAATTATTTTTAAAGTATATCTTTCTACCCTGGTAATGTTAGAGAATCCCATAATAAAATATTCATATGAATATTCTTCATCTAGTTCACCACATTGATGGAAGGATTACTCACCTTGGGGTTCTCTTTATGAACATTGGCACTTTATGATGTAGCATGTGTAGGTAGAGTTGTAGCAGTTGGCCTAAATTTTGGAATCCTCTATTTTTCTTACAATTTAGGAGCTGAAGTAGACCCACTTCACATAAGAGATGATGTAGGAGTCACAATAGGTCTTTAAATAGCTCCTTTAGATTCATCGAAAGCCCTCTTTTTAGACCTAATATTGTAGGCAACACTAGTATTTTGATTTTTTGTATTTTCCAAGAAATTAGTGGCACAAAACTCACCCTTTAAATGATTTATGAGGGTAAAATTAGTCTGAGGTTTTCCATTTTCCACCACACATTTCATGGATCCTTATAAATTTGAATCTTGGAAAGATTGATTATCTTGCAGTACCATACCTTGATTGTGTGTTTCATTTGCATAAACAACTTGATCTTGACCATGTTCAAAAGATGGATAATTGGGCTACTCTTGGACCAAATTATTTTGAGTGGGGAAAAGGGATTTATAGGATGAGGTATCACTAGTATTATAGCTTAGATAAGTCTTGACATGGGTAATTTGGCTTTATCCCTGATTATTGCCCTAAAAAGGAGGTCTGTTTGTTTGTCCAAACTGATTGTATGATTGATATGGTCTATAACCTTGAGCTTGTTTTCTTTTGAGGGAAACTAACTAATTTTTAACACTTTAAAGTAGGATTTTAACTTCATGGATTTCATTGGTATTGGAAATGGTAGATTTTTCTTGACCAGGCAAAGTAACTAAAGTGGTCAATGCACTTTGACTAGGAGAAGACAAATCAGGGAATAATGGCATTAGAGGTCTAGGAACTATCTTTCCTACTTGGATAAGACAATTATCAACATTTATGTATATTTAATATGTGGTAGGTAGTGTTTTTCCACCCATAGATTGAATCATCATGGAAATTTCACTATTTAACACTTTCAAGTAGTACAAAAATATATAGTTTACAGTTGGCCTCGAAAGAATTAGGATTATATCCCAAGTTTTTTAAAACCTAATATTAAAATATTGCATGAATTCAAGTGTTTCCCTCTTTATTTTGTTCAATTTATTAGCTAAATATAGGCTATCACTCTTTTCCCTAAAACCTATCAGTCAGTAGAGTCTCTAATTCATCCCATGAGCCAATAAAATTTATAGGTAGTGTCCCATACCAATCCAAAAATTTTCCTTTAAAATACAAGGCCAACAACCTAATAGCTACATTATCTTGGGTGATATTATGGATATTAAAAAAGTTTGCTATATTCCTAATGTAATCAATGATAGTAATTGGACCATCTCTACTAAAAAATGCTACATGTTTAAGGGTAGTGCCTAGAATCTAATCATATTGGATAAGATGTAAGGGAGATGCCCTAGTGAAAGGCACAAAAGGTTATCTTATAGTCATTTTGGAATGATCACTATAGGTATTAGGAATATAATGTAACATAAACTTCAAAGTTTTAAACACAAAATCTCTTTTTTAGGGATGAGTATTGACAAACTTGAACCTTTTATGAAATATGGAGGAAATTACATAAACTTGAAGGGTACACCTTTAGCAATAGACCCAATGGTCACCTTTGGCATGAAAAATAGGACTGATCATCAACCAAAGACTTGAATTATTCAATGGAGTCATTAGGTACTAAATGTAGATTTTTCTTTATCTTCAACAATGCCAAAACTAATACCAATATTGAACAATCTTGTAGGACTTAAAGGTCCTACCAAGTGTGCCAAAAACTATTGACACTTGGATTTTCAACCTTGAGGAGATGTTCAAATCTCCTCATCCAAGTGGAAAAATGGAATCATCTCTCTTGCTATGGGTTACAATTTCATTAAGATGAATCTCTAGATTAAGGGCTATCTCCCCTTGATGCACGTTTTAAGTTCTCTCTAATGTATCAATTGTGTATGAAAAGAGTTCAAGAAAACAACTAAAAAATAAATGATGATGCAAAAATATTTGATATCCTCTTAATTGACTAAAACCACTACTTTAAAGACAAAACAAGGTGTTTTCTTGCATAGGACTCACAACTCAAGAACCATTGCTACATCAATATTTCATATGCTAGATTCAAAAAGGTATATCATTTTTAAGAAAGAAATGAATGATCCAAAGAAAGATACCATCATGAATCAATTCTAAGATATCTCTAAACTTGGAAAAGAATACTAGTAAATACTTGAAACAATTTCCTTTCTGTAAATTGGTAGACCATCAAGAGTACCAGCTAGAAAAGACAATATTTCACTAGACCAAACCAATAATGATTCAATCATTACTCAATATTATAGCATATGAGAGGCAATCACACTTGTATATCTCTTCAAGAGTTATTCAAGTATAAATTTGTCTAGAGTTTCCCCAATAACCAATGAAGGATGTGAAATGAGCCAAAAGAATGCATATATAAAGCCTTGAGGGGTAGAGCAATCAAAGAAAGTCCAAGGCTCACTTAGACATGTGTCATCTTGAAATAATAAATTAAATTTGAATGGGAGAGAAGTGGGTGAGCTATGTCATGTCATTGAATGGACCAATTACAATGAGTTACAAATGAGCCAAAAGCATTAGTTACATTTGTTACAATTAAACCAAATCCTCAATTACATTTTGTCATTTATTATCTCTTTTTTGCCTTCAGGTTCTCAATGAGTTTTTATTTTAAACTCCAATGGCTAGTTTTTGCATTCTAAAATTAACATTTTGTAGGCTGTCATTCTTTGGGCATTTTCTTCAGACATATTTCCCATAGTAATTTTGTTTACCCTTTTACTTCCTTGTATCAGAATAGTTTTCTAAAAGAATTTCTCAGATAATCTTTTTGAAAGAATTCTTTGACTTTTTTGGTAAAGTGAAAAAGGCCTTTTTTGAAATGAACATACTCTTCATCTTCTTTTAAGTGACCCTTTAGGAGAGTTGAAAGTGTCCTTTGGATTTTTGGAAATGATCTTTCAAAAGTAAAAAGTACCCTTCATATTTTTTGAAATGGTTTACCTTCCCATGGAAATAATCCTTTAGACTTTTGAAAACATCCCTTCAGAAAAGTTGAAAGTGTCCACTTAGCCTGAAAAAGTCCTTCAAAAAATTTATCACCTACCCTTCAAAAAAATTTCAAAGTATCCTTTGGAGAAAATGAAAGTGTCCTTCAAAAAAATTGCAAGTGACCCTTCAAAATATTTGTAAGTGTCCACTTTCCAAAGAAAATACCCTTCAAGAAAGTTGAAATGCCCTACAGAATTTTTGAAAAGAACCTTTCATCCTTCTTGAAAATGACCCTTTTGGTAAAATTGGAAGTGTCCACTTAGCCTAAAAATGTCCTTTGGAAAAGTTTCAAGTGTCCTTTCAGAAGAAATGCAAGTGTCCACTTTTCAAAGAAAATACCCTTTGAGAAAGTTACAACATACCCTTCAAAAAAATTAAAGTAGACCTTTTCCTGATAAAAGATACCCTTTAGAGAATTTGGAAAGTACCTTTCAGAAAAACTGAAGTGGACCTTTTCTTTACAAAAGATACCGTTTGAAGAATTTGAACATACCCTTCAAAAAAGTTACCTCAGATTATTTTTTTAAAAGAATTCAACCGAATAAAAATTCTGAAGGAAATACACTTAAGGAAAAATCCTCAGACAAAAAGTCAAAGAATTTAGTAAAGGATTAGAAAATACCAAAAATAATTTTTTGAAAGGAAAAGACTTTTACATTTTTTATGGCTTTGACAAAGAACACTTCTTCCAAATAAAAGCTAAGTACTAGACCTATCTAAAGAAATAGATTTAGATGATTTCTCAACTAGGGGTGCTTTATTTTGGATTGAAGGGCCAAAATTTGGTCAACACTTCCCATATTTGATAAAAAAAAATTATTAATATTTTTTAATGGATAATAGTTCATCAACATAACCATGTTCAACTAAAGGTAATAGTGAAAAATTAATTTTTTATATCCTCCTTATTAAATAACATAATAGGTGCACCTATTGATGCCTCTATGTGTATCATAGGTGCTCTTAGTGTTTAAAGAACACCTCTTATTTTATAATTCTAAGAATTCATGGCATAAGTATTAGGTTTTGGTAATTTAGTTACCTATGGTGAAATAGAGGTAGAATAATTTAAACTGTTCCATAAATTTATATTGATTGGTGGTTGGGAGCCACCATAGTCCTTATGAATTTTGAAGTATATATGTTGATCTTAGTGAGTTATGATCAAATTTATACACTAAAGACTAATCTAAGTGAATATTTACAATGAGATCTAAACTAAGGTGATTTAATCAAAGAAATAAGAAAAAGGAAGGGTAGGGAAGAAATAAAGTAGGTGGTTATTGATCCTTGCCTTAAACACCATGACAAATTTTTAATTTCAACTAGACATGCATTTAAATAACATAAAGTGTGAAGTATCAGATGCTCAAATCCCACCATATACTAGGAAAATATCTAAAGAAAACATGAAATAATATAAGTATGAACTAACTTTGCTTTAAAGGTTTACTACTACATTCAAATATTATTTATAGATCCTACTATAGAGTAAATAAAATGAAACAATGTGTAATAACATTCAACTAATCTAGCTTCAACACAAATTAGCAACCCTATATCACATATGCACATGTATAATTCACAATGACAATTCAAATTCAAGACATAGCATAAGAAATTAAGAGATAAACTAGGTAACAATTGATATAAACAAACTTGGAAAAACTTTTAAGTATTCCTTGCTTATATTAATTACTCATAAATATACAAGTTTTAGCTCAAAACTCCCTTTCTATACTAAATGGTAATAGTGCCTTTTATATAAGACTCAGGTAGTATATTAGTTAGTCATAATATTACACATGTATAAGGATAATGATAACTATCCTTCTCCATAGTTCTAGAATACACTTCTCTTTCCAAAATGGACTGACCTATAGGCAAAAATGCTAAAAAACTTGCATGTACCTTTACAAAATAATATTCCATGTTCAAATATTACAATGCTTTATACAAAATGGAATATCAATTAACTGGTGGACCCTAGGATGACGGGTTCCCTTGTTGCTCTTGGATAATCTCAATAGCTCTGTGATGCTACTCCTTGACAAGATCCAAATCAATAATAGGCTTTAAGAGACAAACATCTTCTTGATCAACCAAGTCATAAAAGTCCCTATCATTCCTTGACATGGCCTAATTGATGTTCCTTGCTTTGGCAATCTTCTCTTTAGTAGTGAAGATCATGCCCATGACTTGACTATTGTCACTTATAGATTGGCCTTGGATTTTTATTCTAATTTCCTACATCACCAAAATGATTTTGTGCTTATAATATTCATCATCAATGATTCCTAGGGAGGTAGACTTTGTAGGGTTGGCCAGCATGGCACCAAGGATCTACTTGATTTTGGATATTAGTTCCTCATCATCCCTTATGAGTCTATCTAAGCTCTTTGACCAAGCACTTAAAATTTTAATCTTATCAACCATTATCCCCAATATTACATTGAAGTGGACTAGGATAATGGTTTTGAAGCCAAGAATCCTACCCTTAATTATTATGTTGATAATATCTCTTAGTTTGTCCTCAGAATCATGCTAATGGGTCATCAATCCTTTAGTTATTTCACTTTACTAGGTCAATTCATATTTCCTCATATTTATTGACTTTAAGGAGTCAAACATGTCAAATAAAGAGGGCTCAAACATCTTTATTATTGCCTTTGATACTGATAAGATATCCTGTGTCTATAAATTTTCATTTTGCTTCTCTAAGTTTTATATCTTCTACTTCATGCCCCTGATACCTTCTTTATTCTAAACTGAATGAGCCTCTTCTAGTCCTTCAATTCCTTCCTCATGAATAGGATGTTCCCCAAGCCTCTGAATCTAATATGAGTTAGACTAATAAATGGCTCAACTCTCTAGAAGATGAATTCCTCACCTCCAACCATAGCCTTCTTGGTTGTCAACCTCTCCAATCCTACTATTTATAGATTGAATTGTATACTATTTGATGACTCTATGATCTTAAGAGGCTCAAGAGTTTCCACTTGTGTGTTGATTGATGCTCTTGAATTGTCCATTTATGTGCCACTTTATCCTATTGTGGCAACTATTATTCTTTCTTCCTCCTCCATCAAATCCAATATCCATGGCTTGACTTCTTCATGAACATCAATGTGGAATGTTCAGGCTAAGGACCATGAGTAGGATTGAGTGAGAATCTTATACATCTTCTCATAAATAAACCATTTAAGGATAATTGGCCCATGAATGGAGTATTCATCACTGAATAAATTGACCTCACTCATGGGGTGGGTGAAGGTCATTTTGGGGTTATTTCCCCCAACTGGGACTAATGCCAATTTTACTTGCCTTTCGTGTGGGGGTGCTATTAGAACTAGGTCCAAAGAAACTTCCTTCCCTCTATCTTGATTTGTTTCCTTAGCTTAGGCTTAGGGTTCTTTACTTTATTCTTCTTCATCTCCTAATTCATGCACCTCAACAAGTACTTTAAGTGCATCCTCTATTATCTCATTAGGTTCCAATTCAACCATATCAATATAATCTATTAGAGACTCTAGTCTTTCAAGTGTGGCTAAAGATGATCCTTCCCTAGCTCTTTCCTCTAGTTTCTCTATACCAAGTCCCTATGCCTCTTGTGCTTGGGGTTGTTGTAGTGGTTTTTTGGGATGGGGACTAAAAGAAGGTCTAGGAAATAAGTGATACTAGAGTGGCCCCATTTTCTATATCTCACCTGGTGGTTTGTCATATCCCCTAGCCAACCTAGGCTCAAGCTTGATCTTATGCCTTTTCAATATGGATAATACTTCTAGGAAACTAGAGGCCTTAATGTAGGATGGGTCATGGACATCAAGCTCATGCTCATATGATTTGTTTATGGTTTTGGAATTTAGATGCTTAGATACCATCCCATTAGGGTCCCATTGCCTCAAATCATATTTATGTAGGGTAAATGAGTCCCTATGTATGGTAATAACATTCACATGCTCCCAATTTTGCATTATGATTTTGTTGATTATTATAGGAATGGGATGGAGGAGGCCCTTCATTTTTTATTTACAAAATCCATCTATGCCATGAAGAAGTTGGTATGCAATTTCTTGCTCTACTAGCTTGGTGGGCACATAGATGGGTAACTTGAAGGGCTATGTCAAAATCCCCTATATCCTTATTACCATGAAATCTAGGTAGAACCATCCATCCCCCATCAATTCTACATACTTCTTAACTAGGGGGTTGACCCTGCCCATGGGGATCCTTGTGATGGCTTCCACTAGAGCTGTATAAACACCATCATTGATGAAATGCATGTTGTGTCTATATTTGAATTATGAAGTTTGGAATAATGATGGGAGATAGTAGGTCTCTCATCAGGTGACCAATTCTTAATGTTTGGGATCTTGGTGGTGGCTAATAAGGAATCAAGTATATAGGACATCATGTAAAAGTGTTTGCCTATTTTCTTCTGATGGCTATGAATTGTGACTTCAAAAAGATATTGATCATCTCACCTAATGGGGGGGGGGTGAGTCACTTATCAACCATGAAGTAAAAATAAGGAAACCAAACTTTATCAATATGTGTGGTAGTCAGGGATCTACATAACCTATTCAGTAAGGTCATAATTATCATAATCCCCTCCCTAAATTAAATAATTAGGATTTTGCATGTGGGGTCTTGTATTACTTGGGTTTTAGTGAGCAACAATGGGAAAAATATTGTGTTCAAATTATGCTTTCCATTCATCTTCTTAATGGTCGACAGATCTATTTTGGGCTTACATAGCTTATAGTATCTTTCAAAAGATAAGGGGGAAATGTATGTTATTTTCTTGAATGTATGCTCATTAACTATCCATTCTTGCTCAATTTTATAGTCAATAGAAAGAGGATCAAGGACATAAATGTAGTGTAATACCTTAGGCTTGGTGGAAATATAATAGAGGCTAGTCATCTAGATGGTGACCAGGTCATTGTATCTCTGCAAGATTCTTTCATTCTTCTATTCTTCTCTTCTAATATCTTACATCTCCTTAATGGTCCAAAATATTTCAAACTAGTTCCTACTCCCATTGTTCAAAGATTTAGTATCTAGGTCCATATCCTTGAAAACTCTTCTCTCATTGTCTGAAGTCTAATACAACTTTATTTCATCCCTTTGTTGTTGTCTATAAGCTTCCATTATTGTCAAAGTTACAACTACTTACCAATGAATTATAAGTGGCTTTTGGGTCAATTTTCTCTTGCTCAGATTGTAATTAAAATCTTCTTGATTTGAATGTGACTAATCTAAGTTTGAATTGGGGATTTTATTGTCTATAGTTATTTTTGAAGCTTTAATGGTGATGGCAATTTAAACTTAGGCTCATTCATGTCTCAAATTTGATTGAGACCTAGGTCTTTATACTTTTTCCTTTTTGAGCACATAAAATCTTTAATTTTTTCATTTTGTACTTGTGTGGCATCCATTTTTCACTTTTCATGGAATTTTTAATAAATGCCTTAAGGTAGTAGCCATTATATTTTGAAAATACAACTTTTCCTTCACACCATCAATTATTTATTTTTAGATCAATGCAAGTAGTTGATCACGATGACAGGGCTTGAGAAACATTGGTTATTTATTTTGAACTCCATGGTTGTGCCACTTAGTGCCTTTGCAGGCCTTTTGGGCTTTATATTATGTATAGTGAATGTGTGCTCTCCATGTATCAATATTATGGGCCCTTAGGGTTTTATTGAATAGTATTTGGTAACTATGCTCTATCTGATCACCTCTTATGAGCAAGCATAGACTCTCAATATTAATCTAAGTAGATGCACATGATTGGTCTGATGGATCAAATTCCTTGGATTTATCAAGTCTTTTTTATCTATCTGATCACTCTCTATGATGAAGTAAGAGCCATTGATCCTATAAAAGGGCTATAACTTTAATTAGAATTGTGATAAAGGAATGGACTTAGGCTTAAATATTTTAGACTAAGGTTTATGTCATGTTTAATAAACATGTAATAAAATTTAGGCTAAAATATTTATGCCTATGTTTATGGAATATATATATATATATATATATATATATATATATATATATATATATATATATATATATATATATATATATATATATATATATATATATATATATATAAGGGACCTAGGCTAGATATTTTAGTCTAAAGTTTATGTTGTGTTAATAAACACAACATATACTTTAGGCTAAAATATTTATGCTAAGTTCTTATAATATGCCTAAAGGGGCCCAAATAATAAGTTGTCCAAATTTTAGGTTTTAACTTATGGTTTTATCATATTGATAATCATGATAAGACCTTAGGTTAAAAGAATACCAAACTAAGTTTTATGTAATAGGGACCTTTTGAAATAGGGCTTAATATAAGTCTATAGCCTAAGGTTTATTGCATTTAAATAAATGTAATTGGAACCTTAGGATATAGACTTAGACTAAGTTCATTTCTACATACATTCAGACCACAAGTTTATTTTATTATTTAAAGTTCAAATATTCTAAGTGTTTGAACATACTTTGAGGGGTCCCATTGATTTATAATACAACCATTATCTTTTACCAATATTTTGAAGGATATCTTTATGTCTAAGCAAAATAATTGACTAGTTTAAATTTGATAGTCTCATGATTGTCAATGATGGCCTCATGGGCATCAAATGATGGTCATGAGAACCTCAAATTTAAATTAGTAGATCATTGGATTTGATGGGCTTAAATTTGATAGTCTCACAAACATTAATGATGACCTCATGGACATTAAATGATGGTCATAATAACATCAATTTTAAGCTCATGACATCCTTTTGGTCCATAAATATTGGATTTGATACACTTCATTAGATCATTTGGTTTTAATGAAGTAAGAGCCATTGATTAAGATCTAGGGATATGCACGTCGTTGGTTCCTATAACCATGAAAGAGATCAAGTCAACTTAGGACCATGTCATAAAAATTAGACTAAGATAAAAATCCTAGATTTATAAGCATAATTAAATAAGTCCCTTCAAATGTTATGGTCATAATTTAAGGTTTATTGAATTTAAATAAATGTAATGAACCTTAGGATAAAAACTTAGGTTAAGTCCAAATGTTAATGCATGAGGCTCCTTTGTTATCAAGCTCAAATGTGAAAGTGCCACGTGGTGACTCCATGAGGTTCCTTGAACTCTTGAATTTTCAACACAATGTTTACTCCATTGGATTATTTCTATGAAAGTAGCCATGGAATATTGATCATAATCCAAACACTTGCATCTAATTTTCTTAAGCTTGTATAGTAAAAGGGGATCCATTTAAAATTAAGGATGATCTCTCACCATCTGATCATTAGTCCTACTAAAGCATAGATCATTGATCATGATCCTATTGATCTTACAAGATTAGTCTAATGGATCAAAGCTTTAAGTTCATTAGGCTTCCTATACTCCATCAAATCTTTCCTCATGATGAAGTGAAAGTTGTTGGATCTACAAAGAAGTGATGTCCTTAGGCTAGGATGTGTGTTAATAAAAGAACTTAGGCTAAAGTTTTAAGACTAATGTTTCATTCATGTTGACAAATATGAATGGGGCCTTAGGGTTAAGAATTTAGGCTAATAATATGATAAAAAGGACCCTACTAGACTAAATATATTACAAACATAAACATTAGACAATTTTAGAAACATAAGGAATGGAAGGGGAGAAATAAAAGGGGATCAAGCATGATTTTGAGGCTAAGGTTTGGTTGTGTTAAAAAAACATGACCAAGCCTTAGCATAAAAATTAGGTTTAAGTCCAAAGTTGATTCAAAATATTCCCACTAAATATGTTCTTGACAAATTTGAATTTAACTAAAGGTCTAAGCTAGGGTTTGTTGAAAGAGGGTTTCAGGACACAAATACATCTATAATATTTTATAGACCAAAGGCCAATGAAATCTTGAATAGAATTAATCTATGAGAATCCCAACATAATCCATTGAAGGGAGATACTTAAGAATGAAAGTCAACTTTAGTAACATTAGGAAATGTTAAGGCAAAACCATGAATAAACAGGCTAATTTCATCAAGTGTGGATGATCTTCATATTCTAGTAAAGTGTAGATTATCAATTTTTTAGTGATAAGGTTCAAAGTAATCACAAGGGTCCCCATTGCTGAAAAATGTGGGTATGTTGACCTCAAAATATGGTGACTTCTAGGGGAAACATAGAAATATGTTAGAACTTAGAGACTCTAGTTTAGACAAATAACTAGGTTATTCTACTTGATCAATGCCATTATCAAGATCAGTGCATAGTTAAAACAAACCTTGCACATGTAAAATTAGGATCAAACATCAAGACATATCCATCTTATGTGTGTGATTTAATTCCACTTATTATTTTCTATGGGATTTAAGGGAGAACTTCTAGGTTTCATACCTTTAATCATTAACATTGACTTGAAGCATGTTTAGATATTCATTAAGAACCATGCTTCTAGTTCACGAGAGGCTTGGGCACTCCTCAACTACCAGCTATGCATCCATAGCCCTGATAGAGATACCTTTGGCTCTATTCATATCCTTTTTCCACTTTTATCTAGGCATCCATAGCCCTGATGGAGATTACCATAATCACCTTTGCTTCAAAAGCTTTTGATTTTATAAAAAGTTATTGTTTTTTTCCCCCATGATTTTGGGTCTTTTAGGCTTTCAACAAAGGTTGGGAACTAGGGTAGCTGTGTCTAAGGACTTGGTTAAGTGTCTAATCCTTATATAATCACTTATGGTTTTAACATTTGTCCAAACAAGAATGTTTGTTAAGTACAAGCATGATTGTACCTTAATGGATTGAACTTTCATTTAACATGTGTAATTCTTCTTAAAACTAGGTTTAGGTCTAGACAATGTCTAAAGTCTTTTGGAATGGTTAATCTATTGATGGGTCCTTACTATTTTCTTCAAATCATAAAATCAAGATCATATCTCAATCCATGGTCTACATGTTTATGGGGTTCATATTGACATTTCTAAATTTCTAGAGTTTTAAACAAACTAAGGAAATTTGAGTTGAGGGATATCCAAAAGGACTTATTAGATGTAAAGAATAAAGAAAAAAGAAAAAAAAAATAATAGAAATTAGAAAAGTAGGAATCAAAAGTGAAGCAAACAAATATATACATACTTATGTAAAAATAAGGGATAGGAAGAAAGATTAGAAGGAAACTAACTAACCTACCTATGTTAACTCTAATTATCTTACACATTTACTCCATGAAGACCCTAGGAGGAGAAATAGAGAAATAATTCTTGAGATACTACCCATTGGTGGGTAGTGTGAACTCTACTCTTTGTAGATATTTGAGTGTGAAGGTGTTATCTCCAAGTGTATCTACAATTTGGTAGGGGCAAATCCATAGAGGTGTGAACTTTCCATATTTACTCTTGGGCTCATATGCTTTATCCCAAAGAAGAACCAAGTCTCTTTGTCTAAACACATTTATCTTTGATCTTTTGTCAAACCATCTCTTTACTATATTTTGGTGTCTAAATTTTTTATCAAAAGCCTTTTCCCTTGCATCTTTCATCTAAACAATGTCCAATAGCCTTGAGTTTACAAATTCTTGATCTTCTTCCATATACTCTTGCATAAAATTGTAGGTTGGTAGCTTGAGTGTCATGGGGAATATAGGTTTTTAGACATATACTAGTAATAAGGGGGATGCTTTGAGATATTTTGTTCTATCTGCCCAAAGGATAAACTTAAAAATCTTATGCCATGTTCTAGGTTTATCTATAATAAACTTCTTAATGGCTTTCATCAATTTCTTGTTCATTGATTTAGATACTCCATTACATGGAGGGTAATGGTTAGATGAAAACTTGAGAATAATTTTATTGTCATATGCCCATTCTATCATTTTTATGGATGTGAATGCTAACCCATTGTCACATACCAAAGAAACTAGAGTCCCAAATCTAGTGCATATGCTTTCTTCTAAAAACTTGACCACTTCTTTTATTTTGTATTATTTGGTGGTTGTTACCTCAATCCACCTTGTGTAATAGTTAGTGGCTGTTAGAACATACTTGTGACCTTATGATGAGTTGGGGTTGATTAACCCTACAAAGTCTAGTCCCCACTAGAAAAAGGGTTTGTTAATCATGACTGGTTGGAATGGCATTGCTACCTTTGGCTCCTTAGTGTTGAATATCTTACATGAATGACATTATCTTACATGCTTATGAGCATATTTGAAGATGGTGGGCCAATATTATCCATCCCTAAGGATTTTATGAGTTGTTGTTCTTCCTGATGGATTCCCACTTACCAACTCCTCATGAAAAGTGATCATTACCTCAGTAGCTTCTTTTTTGGAAACACATCTCAGGTATATACCTTTAAAGTTGTTTTGATATATGACTCTATTTTATATGAGATAGTGTGTTACCTTGATCCTTAAATCTCTCTTCTATTCCCTGGCTAGATCTACTAGACAAGTGCCATTAATGAGTACATGAATGATGGAATTATACCATTCATTAGCTTAGAAGTTTTGTTAATCAACTTATATAATACTTATCTTAGGGATGGTATTGGTAATCATTTGAATTAGACCTTGAAACCTTACCTATTTTGAAGTTTTAATTTCTATGTCATATTCTTGGAGAATATACATCCACTTACCTCTTCACTCTCGAAGTTCACATTAGCTTAACATTAGCTTATTGTCTAGGTCTTGTAAAATGGCATGCACTTTGTTCCTAAGAATGTAGTGCATATATTTTTTGATAGGTTTAACCAGTGTAAAGGCTTATTTATTAATTAAAGGATAATTTAGCTCAACATTCTTCAAATTAGTACTCATGGAGGTAATTGGGTGGTTAGATCCTTTAATTTTTTGAGTTAAGACTGCAACAATAGTGTTACTAGAAGAGAAAGAGTAGAGGTAAAAATCCTTTGAAAATTTAGGACTTATCAAGATTAGAACCTAGATGATTGCACTTTTGATGTCCTCAAAGGCCTTCTTTGACTCTTCATTCCATAATATTTTAGCATCCTTATTCATCATATCATTCAATGGTTTAACAATCTCTACAAATCTAGAAATGAACTTTATCACAAATCTTATTTTACCAAAAAATGATTTTAATTATTTTTTACTATTGGGAGGCTCTATCTTGGATATGGCTTCTACTCTTTTAGGGTCAATATAAATTACATATTTAGTGATTAACATGGCCTAATAGTTACCTTTGGTGACACAAAAAATTCTCTTTTTAGGGTTAAGGGAGATCCCATAGCTTTTGCAGCTTTGAAACACTTGTTTTATATACATGAAATGGTATTCCCTATTCTTAGAGAAAATAGTTAGATGATCCATGTAGATTATGATATACTTACAAATTAGGCCTTAGAATTCATGATCCATGGCCCTTTAAAAGGTGTCTCTGATTTATATCAGTACAAAATTCATTCTCTTGTATGCAAAGGTGCCCCACTTAGTTGTGAAAGTTGTCTTCATTCTATCTTCCTTGTCAACTAGCACCTAAATGTATCCTTAAAAACCATTAAGAAAAGACATCATGGTTGAATCTAAAACAATTTGTATTAGAGAGGGAAGAGGATAATTATCCTTTTTAGATGACTTATTCAAATCTCTAAAGTCAATACATAGTCTAATTTCACCATTCATATTTCTAACTAGTACCAAATTGGCCACCGAGATATAGTATCTAATGGGAAATACTATTCTAACATCTAGCAATCTCTTTACTTCTTTGAAGATCATGGATTCCAAGATAGGTTTCATAGGTCTTTGTTTCTACCTGAAGGGTTTATAATTCTTTTTGAGAGGTATAATATGGGTGATGACTCTTGGATCAAATATTTTTAAGTCATCGTAAGACAAAGCTATGACATTTTTGTATTTTATTAACAACTTTTTTGTCTCTCTGGTTCTACCTGAAGGGTTTATAATTATTTTTGAGAGGTATAATATGGGTGATGACTCTTGGATCAAATATTTTTAAGTCATCGTAAGACAAAGCTATGACATTTTTGTATTTTATTAACAACTTTTTTGTCTCTCTGGTTCTCAATATTGGTGCAAGATTTTCCAATCTTAATCAATTGAGGTTGATCTTGAGGCCCAAGATCAACTACATTGTAGTCCTTCCCACTTAATTTAGGAATCTTAGAAGCCTCAGCTAACTTGTCTTGATCAAACAACCTTTCCAAACCAATCATCACTTTGGGGATCTTATTGTCATTTAATTAAATGAATTTACCATCAAACATGCCTTCTCTAAATGCATTTTCATCAACCTCATCAATGATCTAAGCCTCAAATGCTTTTGAACTAGTCATGAAGTTCAAGACTTATTGGTCATCACTAAAGACCTGTATATGGTTCACATTGTCTGGGATAAAAAGGCAAGGTACTAACTCAATACTAAAGTTTGGTGAATATTGGTCATGAATGAGATTAGCTACAACAAAGACAAGCTCATCAACAACTTTAATTTATTCCCTTAGGATAGAAATAATATTAAAGGCATCAAAATATTCCACTAGATCCCAAACTCTAAATTTGTACCTCTTGAGGTATGATAGCTTGCACTGGTACTTGCTTCTCTCCTAATTTACTACTAGTTCTAAATCACCATAAACTAGTAATTATTTAACCTTATTTTTTATGGAAAATTATAGACCTAGGATGAGGGCTTCATATTATTTAAGGTTATTGGTGTAAGGAAACTAGATTCTATAAGAAGCATGATATTTCTTACCAATAAGGCCAGTTAGAAAAATACCTATTCCAGATCTAGATTTACACCTAGCCCCATCAAAATGTAACTTCCATAACCTAGGTATAATCTTAGAAGGTCTGGGGTCACACACCTTGGTAGTTTCTAGGGTGAAAACTCCTAAATCAGAATCAATTATGTTAACTCTTTCATTGACAACATTATACTCAATAATCATATGTTACAATCTTGGCTCCATTTCAACCCTGATCTAGATGGAAAATCCTTTCCAAGGTAGCCATAAATATGAATAGTTAGTGGACATATATACATTTAAAGCCTTTTTCCATTCTCTACTTAAGAGTAGTCCATATGCATCAGAGATATCTACCACTTGGATATCTATAAATTGTTAGACCCTTGGCTCAAAATCTAATTACATGTGGACATTTAACAACTCTCCAATCACCTTGACCCTATACTTATCTAATTAGATGACAACCTTATCAGATCTAATGGGGGTCAAACCAAGTTTCTTACAAACACCTACAAGCATAATATTTATAGAGGCACTAAAATCCAACAAATAGTTGTGCAAGTTTTTACCAAACATTATGACTATAAGTAAGAAGGGTGGGGACTCTATTTTAGATTTATACATAGATATGTTTGCATTATAATTCTAGGATATCTTGCTAGATTTCTTAAAAAATGACTCTAGCAATAGATCTCTTTTCTCTGTGATTTGTGTCAATTCATATAGGGTAATATTAGTTTGGATTTTATTCATGTCTTCTAAAATATTATAGCTAGTACTTTTAGAAGAATTGGAAACATCAACACTAGGCTTAGTAGTACTTCCCTTTGGAGGCTCTAGATTATTCTCTAAATTGGTATCTGGAGGACTACCAAACTTATTTGGAGGAGCATAAGTAGTCAAAGGTTGCCTATGTTCTTTATTCCTTAGAGGATATGTCTTCTTTAAGAGCTAATGGAAGGCATGAACTTCTTTAACAACATCATCGAGCTCATTATCTTCTTGGAAGGTAAATCAAACATTTCCACCCTGGTCAATAGGCTTGGATCTTGAACTACCTACACCATTGTTTTTGTTGGGAAATACCTCAAAAGTATCTAAATATTCTTGAAATGATTCAAAAGATTTATAAAACTCAATGTAATCAATCTCACCATGCTTAGTAGTATAATGGATTCTACAATAATTAGGAAAATAATATCAATAAGATTCATATCGATAGTCTTCTTTTCAAAAGATCGTTCATTATTCTTATTATTGTGGAAACTATCATTATTGAACCTATTAATGGGTATATTGACTATTTGGAAAGAGAAGTTCCTACCAGAAGTTTCTCTAGTATTACCAACTTATGTTTGCAACTGAAGGAAGTCAATGCTCAATTCTTGGACCTTTTTTAGAATGGACTCATTCTCATTTTTGGGGGTTTATGAATTATGAACTTGGTTGCTATTAGAACTAGTGAATGGTACCAAGGTCCTTTAATTAGTTTTGTTAAATCCATTGTTATCAAGGTGATTCAATAACCCCAAATTTTGATTAGGTTCAACGTGTCTTAGAGGTAATTGGTTTAGGTTTTGGAGCTAGTTGAGAGCAAGAACATTTAGGTTATTATTAGGAAATACATTCAAGGTAGGCATATGTGGATTGACATTAAGAATAGAGTATGCCATTTGTCCCTAAGGTTATATTTGGTCATTAATGATCACTTATTCAACATAGGCTAAATCTAATGTGTTCATTGGACCTATAACCCTTTTAATGAATACTGAGGTCATGTGATCGAGATCATCTTTATAAATTTCTAAGGCCAAGGCTTAATCAATTTTATAAGGGTCAATGGTTTTGTTGTACATATTTTGGAACCTAGCATTAAAAGCTCTTATAGGTTCATTGGCATTCATTTTCAAGGTGGTACATTGCTAATATAGGACACAGGGGTTGATTATTTTGCCAAATTGGTCAATGAAGATGTTAAATTCATCCCAAGTGGTGATGTAATCATTAGTTAGGTTTAGGAACCACTCATATATAGCATATTTAGATGTCAAATGGAACAACCTACATGCTACATCCTCATGAATTAAATTTAACATTCTTAATGCAAGCTTAAATGATTTAACATGTTCTTTTGTTGTTACAATACCACTATGACTAAAAGTTGGCAAATACTTTTCAATATTGCAAGGTAGGTCATGAATTTCACCTTATACATTGATAGGATAACTTCCCAACCAAGCCATACCCTGATGAAGTTTGAATGTAGGAGTACCTTGGAGTATTAAAGTTAGTAAAGACTTTGAATGCATGCATCTACCTTTGTCTCACCTGGCTCTCCTATGGACTTCCAACTTGAGTGGAGGATCTCTTATCTCTAAATGTGATCTTGTCCAGATCCTTGGTAGTTCTATCTTGATAAATTTGGATCTTATTTGAGATAAAATGTGTCAAACTAACCATTACAAATAACAGGACTTAGATTTGCACATTAAGCTAATCTTGTAAAGATATATGTATAAAACAATAAAGGGAATCAAATTTTAACTAAGTTATCTAATAAATGTGTCTAATTATATAAATATGGATAGATTTTACAATTCCAAGCCCATATGAACGTAGATATATGAAAGATATACCAATCTTTGATCAAAACAAACTATTATAACCTCAAATACTATGGACTCTCAGATCTTAAGCTATCTTTACTAGAATAAAGCATCTCACCTCAAAAATCATTGATCTTTGATATTTGTCTAAAGAAAGCACAAAGATGGGCCAAAGACCATAAAGATCAGTGATCTTTATGATTTTGAGCAAAGAACTACATAAAAGATCAAAGATAACACCAATCTTAGATGAAAACACACCATAATTAATAGATATTCAATAAACTTATAGCCCTCCTTCTAGCATTAGTGGAGCTCATATTATTGATGCCTCTATGTGTATCACAAGTGATCTTAGTGTTTAAAGAACACTTATCATTTTAGAATTATGAGAATTCATGGCAAGAGTAATAGGTTTTGGTAATCTAGTTAACCTATGGTGAAATAGAGGCAGATAAATTTAAACTATTCCATAAATTTATATTGATTATTGGCTGGGAACCATCATGGTCCTTGTGAATTTTGAAGTATCTATGCTGATCTTAGTGAGTTATGATCAAAGTTCTACTCTAAAGACTAATCTAAGTTAATATTTATAATGAGATCTAAATTAAGGTGATTTTATCAAAGAAATAAGAAAAAGGAAGGGTAGGGTAGAAATAAAGTAGGTGATTATTTATCCTTGCCTTAAACACCATGACAAAATTTTAATTTCAACTAGGCATGCACTTAACCGACATAAAGTGTGAAGTAGCAGATGCTCAAATCCCACCATATACTAGGCAAGTATATGAGGAAAACATGAAAGAATATAAGTATGAAATAAATTTGATTTAAAGGTTTATTTATACATTCAAATAGAATTTTCACATCCTACTATAGATCAAATAAAATGAAACAAAGTTTAATAACATTCAACTAATCTAGCTTCAACACAAATTAGCAACCCTGTATCAAAGATGCACATTTAGAATTCATAAAAACCATTAAAATTTAAGACTTATAATAAGTAATTTAGAGATAAACTAGGTAAAAATTAATAGAAATAAACTTGGACAAGCGTTAAGTATTCCTTTCTTATATTAATTGCTCAAAAGTATACAAGTTTTGGCTCAAAACTTACTTTCTATACTAAATGGTAATATTGCCTTTTATAGAAGACTTAGGAAATATACCAATCAATCATAAGATTACACATGTACAAGGATAAGGATATTTTTCCTTCTCCATAGTTCTAGAATACGCTTCTATTTCCAAAATGGATTGACCTATAGAAAAATATGCTAACAAACTAGCATATGCCTTTATAAAAGAATATTCCACATTTAATTATTACATTGTTTTATACAAAATGGAACATGAATTAACTGGTGGGACCTAGGATGAAGGGCTCCCTTATTGATCTTGGATAATATATATAGCTCTCTAATGTTTCTCCTTAACAATCTCCAAATCAACATTAGGATTTAAGAGATAAACATCATCTTGATTAGCCAAGTCATAAATGTCCTATCATTCCTTGACATGGCCTCTTTGATTCTCCTTGATTCAATAATCTTCTCTTCAGTAGTGAAGATCATGCCCATGACTTATCTATTATCACTTCTAGATTGGCCTTGGATTTTTATTCTAACTTATTGCATCACCAAAGTGACTCTGTGTTTATACTTTTCATCATTAATGATGCCTAGAGAGGTAGACTTTATAGGGTTAGATAGCAAGGTACCAAGGAGTTGCTTGATTCTGGATATTAGTTCCTCATAATCCCTTAGGAGTATATCTAAGCCATTTTACCAAGCACTTAAACTTTGAATCTAATCAACCACTATCCCTAATATTGCATTCAAGTAGGCTAGGCTAATGGTTTTAAAGCTAGGAATCCTACCCTTCATTATTATGTTGATATGATCTCTTATTTTGTCCTCAAAATATTGCCAATGGGTCATCAATCCTTTAGATATTTCACCTTGCTAGGTCAATGCATATAGCCTTAGATTTAATGACTTCAAGGATTTAAACATGTCAAAGAAAGAGTCCTCAAACATATTTATTATTGCCTCTGGGATTGATGAGACAACTTATGTCTCTAGATTCTAATTTTCCTTCTCCAAGTTTTATATCTTCTACTTCATGCCCTTGATACATACTTGTATCTAAGATAAATTATCCTTAGTTAGTCCTTCAATGTGTTCCTCATAAATGGGATTTTCCCCAGGACTTTGACCCCCAATGAAATTTAGACCAACAAATGGCTCAACTCTCTAGAAGGTGAATTCCTCATGGCCAACCATGGCCTTCTTGGTTATCACCCTCTCCAATCCTATTATTTTTGGATTGAATTATATACTATTTTATGACTCTATGATCTTATGAGGATCAGGAATCTCCACCTATGTACTAATTAATGATCTTAGAGTGTCCATTTGTTTGCCACTTGATCTTATTATGGGAACTATTCTTCTTTCTTCCTCCCCATTAATCAAAGACAATATACATGGCTTGAATTCTTCATGAACATCAATTTGGAATGTCTTGATCAAGGCCCATGAATGGAATAAAGTGTGAATCTTATACATCTTCTTATAAATAAATCATTTAGGGATAATTAGCCCATGAATGGAGTATTCATCACTGAATAAATTGACCTCACTCATGGGGTGGGTGAAGGTCAATTTGGGATTCATTTCCCCGACTAGGAAAAATGATAATTATACTTTCCTTTTGTGTGGGGGTGATATTATAACCAAGTCCAAAGCAACTTCCTTCCCTCTATCTTACTCTACTTCCTCAACTTGGGCTTGGGGTTCTTCACTTTATTCTTCTTAATCTCATGACCCATACAACTCAACAAGAACTTTAAGTGAATCATCTACTATCTCATTAGGTTCTAATTAGATCATATTAATATAATATATTATAGATTCTAGTCTTTTAGGTGGGGCTAAAGATGATCCTTCCCTAGGTCTCTCTTCTAGTTTTTATTTACTAGGTCCCTATGCATCTTATGATTGGGGTTGTTTTAGTGGTTACTCTTGATGGGGCCTAGAAGAGGGTCCAATAAATAAGTGATACTAAAGGAGACCCATTTACCATATCTCACTTAGTGACTTACCATCTCCCCTAGCCAACCAAGGCTCAATCTTGATGTTATGCCTTTTTTATCTCACTAATACTTCTGGGAAACTAGAGGCCTTGATGTAAAATGGGTCATGGACATCAAGATGGTAATCATATGATTTGTTTATGGTTTTAGACTTTAGATGCTTGGAGACCATCCCATTAGGTTCTCATTACCTCAAATCATATTTCTATAAGGTGAATAAGTCCCTATGTCTAGAAATAACATTCACATGCTCCCAATTTCATAATACAATTTTGCTAATTATTAGAGGAAAAAGATGAAAGAGGACCTTCTTTTTTTCTTTATAAAATCCATTTATGCCATGAAGAAGTTGGTATGCAATTTTTTGTTCTGCTAACTTGGTGGGCACATAGATGGGTAACCTAAAGAGCTGTGTCAAAGTCCCCTCTATCCTTATTACCATGTAATCTAGGTAGAACTAGATATCCCCCATAAACTCTACATATTTCTTAACCAAGGGGATGATCCTTCCCATTTGGATCCCTATGATGGCTTCCACTAGAGATAGATAAACACCATCATAGATGAAATGCATGTGCTATATTTGAATATGTGAAGTTTGGAATAATGATGGGAGACAGTAGGTCTCCCATTAGGTGACCAATTCTTGAAGTTTGGGATCTTAGTGGTGGCTAATAAGTCATCAAATAGGTAGGCCATAATGTAAAAGTGTTTTCTTATTTTATTTTTGATGGCTATAAATTTTAACTTTAAATAGATATTGATAATCTCATATAATGGGGGAGTGAGTCCCTTTTCAACCATGAAGTAAACATAGGGCACACAAAATTTGATAATATGTGTGGTAGAGGGGGTTTTAGATAACCTATTCATCAAGGTCATAATTATCCTAATCCCCTCCCTGAATTAGATAATTGGGATTTTGCCTGTGGGATCTTGGATTACTTGGGTTCTAGTGAGCATCCATGGGGCAAGGATTTTGTTCAAATTATTCTCTCTATAACACTTTTTAATGGTGGGTAGGTCTATCTAGGGCTTACAAAGCTTATAGTAGGTTTCAAAAGCTACGGGAAATGTATGATATTTTTTAAAATATGTGCTCATGGACTATCCATTATTGCTTAATTTTATAGTCAATAAAAAGAGGTTCACGGACGTCGATGCACTACAATACCTCAAGCTTGGTGGAATTATAATGGAGGCTAGTCATCTAGATGGTGACCAAGCCATTGTATCTTTATAAGGTGGTTGCATTCTTTTATTCTTCTCTTATAAGATCTTGCATCTCCTTAATGGTCCAAAATATTTTGGACTAGTTCATATTCCCATTTTCCAAAGCTATAGTATCTAGGTTTATATAATTGAAAACACTTCCCTCATTATCTGAAGTCAAATACAACTTGGTATTGTCCCTTTGTTGTTGTCTATGAGCTATCATGATTGTGTAAGTTGTAATTGCTTACCAATGTTGTTGTCTATGAGCTATCATGATTGTGTAAGTTGTAATTGCTTACCAATGAAATACAAGTGGCTTTTGGGTCAATTTTATCCTACTCGTGTTACAATTAAACTCTTCTTAGTTTGAATGTGACTAATCCAAGTTTGAATTGGGGATTTGATGGATGTTAGGTCTTTTTGAAGCTTTAATGGTGATGGAAATTTTGAATTAGTCTCATTTTTATCTTGGATTTTATTAGACCCAAGATTTTATACCTTTACTTTTTTAGGCACATAATATATTTAGTTTTGTTGTTTTGTGCTTGTGTGGTGCCCATGTGGCATCTATTTGGCACTTTTCATGGCATTTTTCATAAATGCCTTGAGGGAATAGCCATTATATTTTGAAAATACAAATTTTAATTCATGCCATCAGATCCTTATTTATGGATCAATGTGGGCCATTGATTGTGATCATGGGGCTTGAGAATCATTGGCTATTTTATGTCAAGCTCCACATTTGTGCCACTTGGTACCTTCAGGCCTTTGGGGCTTTGCATTTTGTGTAGTGAGTGTGTGTTAACCATGTGTTGATCTTGTTGACCCTTGGGGTTTCATTGAATAGTCTTTAGTAGCTACACTTTATCCAATCACCTCTTGTGAGCAAGTGTGGACCGTTGATCTTAATTTGGGTAGATGCATGTAATTGTTCCAATGGATCAAATTCTTTGGATTCATTGGGCCTTTTCACTTTATCTAATCAATCTCCATGATGAAGTGAGGTTTATTGATCCTATAAAAGGGTGAGAACTTTAATTATCATTGTGATAAAGGAAGGGAATTAGGCTTAAATATTTTAGTCTAAGGTTTATGTCATGTTTAATAAATATGTCAAAAATTTTAGTCTAAAATATTTATGCCTGAATTTATTGAATGTATATAAAAGGGACCTAGGCTATATATTTTAGGCTAAATTTTATGTTGTGTAAATAAACACAACATATTCTTTAGGCTAAAATATTTATACTAAGTTCTTATAATACGTCTAAAGGGGCCCAAATAATAAGTGGTCCAAATGTTAGGTTTTAACTTATGTTTTTATTATATTAATAAACATGATAAGACCTTAGATTAAAAGCATTTTCAATTAAGTTTTATGTCCTAAGAACCTTTCAAAATAATAATTAATATAAGTATATAGCCTAATATTTATTGCATTTAAATAAACGTAATTGGAACCTTATGATATAGACTTAGACTAAGTTCATGTCTACATACATTCAGACTACAAGTTCATTTTATTATTTGAAGTTCAAATATTCTAAGTGTTTGAACATATTTGAAGGGGTCCCATTGATTTTCAATGTATCCATAATATTTTAGTAACATTTTTAAGGATATCATTATGTCTAATCAAAATAATTGACTAGCTTAAATTTGATAGTCTTATGGGCATCAATGATAGCCTCATGGGCATCAAATAATAGTCATGAGAATATCAAATTTAAGTTAAAGATCATTGGGTTTGATTGGATTAGATTTGATGGTCTCATAGATGTCAATGATGGCATTACAGATGTCAAATGATGGTTGTGAGAACATCAATTTTAAGCTCATGAAGTCTTTTTGGTCTATAAATATTGGATTTGATACACTTCATTAGATCATTTGGTCATGAGGAATCGAGATCCATTAACTAATATTTGGGGAGATGCATGTCATTGGTTCCTATAACCATAGAGGATATCAAGTCAACTTGGGACCATTTTATAAAAATTAGACTAAGATAAAAAGCCTAAGTTTATAAGCATAATAAAATAAATCCTTCAAATGTTATGGTAGTAACCTAAGTTTTTAGCCTAAGGTTTATTGTATTTAAATAAATGCCATGAACCTTAGGATAATAACTTAGGTTAAGTATACATATTAATGCATGTGGATCCTTTATTATCAAGCTCAAATGTGGGAGTGTCATGTGGTGACTACATGGGGTTCCCAGAGCTCTTGACTTTTTAGTGTCACATTGACTCCATTGGATTATTTTTGTGTGAGTAGCCATGAACCATTGATCACAATATGAATACTTGAATTTGATTGGCTTAAGCCTATTTAGTAAAATGGGATCCATTTAAACTTGAGGATGATCTCACATCATCTAATCACTGGTCTTCTTAAGCATGGATCATTGATCATGATCTAGGTGATCTTATGAGATTAGTCTGATAGATCAAAGATTGAAGTTCATCTAGATTCATATGCTCCATCAGATCTTTCCTTGAAATGAATAGAGCACCATTAGATCTATAAAGAAGTTATGTGCTTAAGTTAGGATGTGGGTTAATACAAGAACTTAGTCTAAAGTTTTAAGACTAATGTCTTAGTCATGTTGACAAATATGAATAGGGCCTTAGGGTTAATACTTTAGGCTAAGCATATGACAAAGGGGACCATGCTAAAATAAAACATCCTACAAACATAAACATTAGACCATGTTAGAAACATAAGGAATAAAATGGGAGAAATAAAAGGGGATCAAGCATGTTTTTAGGCTAAGGTTTGGTTGTGTTAAAAAACACGACCAATCCTTGGCATAAAAATTAGGCTTAAGTCCAAAGTTGATTCAAAATGTTCCCACCAAATTTGAATTTAACTAAATGTCTAATCTAGGGTTTGTTGAAAGAGGGTTTAAGGACACGAATCCATCTATAAGATTTAATAGACCAAAGGCCAGTGAAATCTTGAATAGAGTTAATCTATGAAAATCCCAACATAATCCATTGAAGGGAGCTCCATGAAAACTACAACTTAAGACATGAAAGTCAACTATTAACAACATTAGGCAAGGTTAAGGCAAAACCATGAACAAATGGGTTAATTTAATCAAGCATGGATGATCTTCATAACTAGTAAAGTGTAGATTATCAAGTTTTCAGTGCTAAGTTTCAAAATAATCAAAAGGGTCCCCATTTTTTAGAAATGGTGTATGTTGACCTCAAAAACACCCAAAGGATTGACACTATGATTAATATGACCCATTTTATAATATAAAATCCAATTACACTTGATCACATTGAAATCAAGAGTCATCTTCATGTAAGGTGTATTAAGAATATTCTCAAACATTCATAATACATAAATATTAAATTCAATGTCATGTCATCATGGTATCCCATGAGTCTCCTTAAGAAATACATTACAATACTCATTAGAAATAATATTATCATTAAATGGTTTTTAGTTCCAAATCATTGTATGTTATGTCACTTACTATCATGTTAAAAATATAATAATCATTTCACATAGTCCTCTCAAGATGCATCCTAAAAATTAGGAAAATATATATAATATTTGAACCAAAAAAGGAACCACCTCTTCCTCAAATTTATCATGAAATTTAGTGAGATTATTGTGGAAATATACTTTATCCCTATGTGCCTTAATAAAATTAATTCCCAAGATAACATTATAATAATCCAATGATATAATTTATAGGTTAAAGGTGATTGAAAATTATCATACATATAAAAGCTCAAATATCATTAATAATATTATATAACACTTATCCCCACTATCCATATATACCTACATATAAGCCAACATCCTTATTTTTGGTCCATAAATAATTTGGAAATAAAGAAGTGATATTATTATAGGTCAAATAAAAAGAATATTAAATCATCACATATCATGCAAATTATTATTTCATTAAATTTAGACATATTTCAATTCAAATTAAAATTTTAAATCATTATTACTATAATTTTTAGTATCAAATATTTAAAAAATTGGAATCCATTTTTGATTTATTATTTTCTAATTTAGTGTTTATAAAAATTAGATATTATATTTTATAGATTTCAATTTAAATGTTTTTAGAATTCAATGTTAAACTAGATTTTAGAATGTAATCTAATGAACTAAATCTAATATATATTTTCAATTATCATAGAGATTAATATTCTATTTGATGAAATTGATTTAATAATTTTCCATGATAAATTGCACCTCAAGCTTTGATGCAATCAATTAAAAATTGGCCATGATAAATTGCAAAAAAAATTCATTTTTAATGGGTTATTACTTGACTTATAAGTATAGGAAATGTTAGGTTATGGAGTTAAAAGCTTCACCAGGTTGCAAACAGGAGGAGTTGTTGAAGTGTCACAGACACCGGCATCGATCAGGCCAACCGATGTCAGCAGGATTAGACAGGAAGAGCAACCGACATCGGTCTGGGATCGGCCAGCATCGGTCATCTCTAGGTAGACAGGGACTGACGTCGGTCGCCTGTGTGGTTCAGAACTGCCAGTTTCATGGATAGTTAGTTAACAAACTGAGTGTTTGCATGTTAAGAGCCAATTTTAGACTAGAAGCTGTGGATATAATTATTGTAATTGGGGTCTAATTATTGTATGCATGAGATCTATATAATAGACTCATGGGCTGTATTGTAAAAGTGTGCTAGAGAGTAAGAGAGCAAATATTAGCTCCTTCAGAGGAAAGAGAGCAAGGTGTGTTCCTCCTAGTTATAAAGGGGTGCTGAGTGTGTATGATCTTGGAGAGTTACAGGTGTGCAAGTTTTAGTAGAAGATCCACCGGGGTACTGGTTGAAGAATCATAAGCACTTGGTGAGGCAAGGACAAGGGTTCTTTAGGGTGTAGAGATATCTACAGGGTAAGTAAGGTCTATTGATTTGCAAGTGGCAGTAATGAAAGGGAGATCTACTTGGAGTACGATTGTGTACTTGGTGTACTAGCAGCATTGTTACTAACTGGTGGAGGTGAACACCAACTTTGTTTTGGAGTTGATTGTTGTGACCGTGATGAGAGAGTGAACTGTTGGAGGAGAATTACTGGTGAACACTTGAGGTGTGGGAAGCTTCTGAAAGGTGTGGAGAAGAAGTGGCATCTTCTTTATTATATTTTCTTCTGAGTGATTATTAATACAATTGTGTATTGTCTCTCATATCCTGTGTTGTTTCATATTTCTAGTTACTTATCATTTTGGTTAAATTCCGTGTTTAGTTGCTAATACAAGAGGTAATCATATATACTCTTATTGGTGAAGTAGGATCCTGACAAGTCGTATTAGAGCTTTTGGTTGGGTTGACTAACAGGTGGTTTCAGATCTAGTTAGTGTTTGTTTGATTACATGTCACTCTCAAGGGTTTCAAATTGAGTGGGAGTATAGCAATCGCAGAAGAAAGTAAGCTATGAATGGAGAAACTGAATATCACGAATGGTCTGATTGATGGAAAGAAAGAGTAGGTAAAGGAAGATTATTGGTCGGTAGAAGATCAGTGTGTAGAAGTAGATGTTGTAGGTGTTGTTGCATAGGTTGCTCTAGATAAAGTAGAATCTTGGTCTATAGATTCTGTTGCCTCTTTCCATGCAGCCTGAAATAGAGCATCTTTTCATGGGTATGTCTTTGGAGACTTTGGAGAGATTTATTTAGGAGCTAGTGAGCCTTGTCAGATTGTTGGCAAAGGGGAAGTGAAGCTGAAATTGCAGACGGGTAACACACAGGTGTTGAAGAAGGTCATGCAGGTTTCAGTCTTGGAGATGAGTCTAATTTCTTCAGGAACGTTGGGTGATGAGAGATGCATAGTAACTCTCACAACGGATGCACTTAAATTAGACAGTGGTAAGAAAGTAGGTATCCTTTATCTATCTACTTATATTACTGATTCACCTTCTGTTGCAAAGATGTGGCTTTGTAGGCTTGGTCACATATGTAAGAAGGGAATGCATGTTCTTAAGTGGAAGAAAAATATATTTGATAAACTTAAGAATTAGAAAGCCTTGGTGTTCATGGAGGAGATGACAGATAGAGATCAGTTGAGGGGACGTAATTATTCTGAGCAAGGCTGTGTTAATTTGAACAGGGTTTTGACCCAAAAGGAGCTCATGGGTAAAAAGTCATCACTCATAGGTGAACATAGGTACCAGCATCGGTTAGGAGGAACCAATGTTGAATAGACAGGCACCGACATCAGTCATGTGAAGATCAGTAGAGTCGGTGGTGTCGGGCAGTAGGAACCAATGTCGGTCATATAGAGACCGATGTTGGTAGAAGGTACACCAGCATTGGTCAGGGAACCAAAATTAGTAGATAGGGTCAATTGTAGGGAGCCAACATTGGTCAGTTGCAGATTGGGAGATGGCCGAGATCGGTCACTGAAACAAATATTGGGCAGACAGAAAGTTGTCAAGGAGTCTCAAATGCCCATATGGAGGACTGAAATGGTAAGTGGACCTCATATTCATTGTTCACCTTCTTACTAGTTGCTTACTAATGGTTGAGAACCAGGAAGATGTGAAGAGGCAATGCAGGTAGAATCCAAAAATAGTGGGAGCTTGGCATGGATGAGGAGTGTGAGTCCTTGGAGAAGAACCAAATAGGAGTTTGTTGGTGGAGTTGTCAGTTGGAAGAAAGCACTAAAAGATGGATGGATTCCCAAGTTAAAGAAGAGAGTGGATGGATACATGAGATGGAAGGCCAAGGTATATGGTCTTGAGGAAGCTATAGGATAGTGGTACAGGTTTTGACAGGTGGATGACAAAGAAGGGCTTTAGTCAATGTTAGTGTAACTATTATGTTTGTCTTTACTAGGTGGATGATGAGTCGTGACATTATCTTGTTACTGTATGTGGTGTGGTTGCTTATTGTAGGGCTACACATGCAGGGAGTTTTTTGAGCTAAAGGTAAAGTTAGTTCAGAGGTATGTCATGAAGAATTTGGAGCAATGAAATTCTTTGGCATAAGAGTCATGGAGATTTTGTCTCTAGTGGGAGCTGATGTGAAGAAGGTGTTGGTGAGGTTCAAGATGCAGGATGTAGAATCGGTAAGCACACCAAGGGCTAGACAGTTCAAGCAGAGCTTAGAACAGTGTTCAAAATCACATGAGGTTTGGTGTAGACCTGAGTTTTCCCAAGCAATGGGAGTTGTCAGAAAGTTTGGAGCCAATTTAGGGAAGGTGGATTCTCAGGTATCTGAGAGGGACCAGTAATAGGGATTCATGTTATGTAGGGTCAAGGTCTTCACTAGATAGGTTTGGATGTGGTAGGTTACTTGGATGACATGTGTAGCATCACAGGTTGTGTGGTGGTTGGTCTTCAGGATTGATCTTGAAGAGGGATACAAGTCATGAAATGAATTAGATGAAGGTACAGGTACAAGTGTAAATATTTATCTCCAAGTGGGAGATTATTAGGTTGTGGAGTTAAAAGCTTCACCAGGTTACAAACAGGAGGAGTTACTGAAGTGTCACAGACACTAGCGTCATTCAGGCCAACTGACATGGACAGGATTAGACAAGAAGAACAACTAACATTGGTCAGGGATCAGCTAGCATCGGTCATCTCCAAGTAGATAGGGACTGATGTCAGTTGCCTGTGTGGTTTAGAACTACCAATTTCATGGACAGTTAGTTAACGAACTGAGTGTTTGCATGTTAAGAGCCAATTTTAGACTAGAAGCTATGGATCTAATTATTGTAATTAGGGTCTAATTATTGTATGCATGAGATCTATATAATAGACTCATGGGCTATATTGTAAAAGTGTGCTAGAGATTAAGAGAGAAAATATTAGCTCCTTCAGAGGAAAGAGAGCAAGGTGTGTTCCTCCTAGTTCCAAAGGGGTGCTGAGTGTGTATGATCTTGGAGAGTTGCAGGTGTGCAAGTTCTAGTAGAAGATCCACTGGGGTACTAGTTAAAGAATCATAAGCACTTGGTGAGGTAAGGACAAGGGTTCTTCAGGGTGTAGAGATATCTACAGGGTAAGTAAGGTCTATTGATTTACAGGTGGTAGTAAGGAAAGGGAGATCTACTTGGAGTATGGTTGTGTACTTGGTGTACTGGTAGTGTTGTTACTGACTGGTGGAGGTGAACACCAACTCTGTATTGGAGTTGATTGTTGTGACCATGATGAGAGAGTGAACTATTGGAGGAGAATTACTGGTGAACACTTGAGGTGTGGGAAGCTTCTGAAAGGTGTGGAGAAGAAGTGGCATCTTCTTTATTGTATTTTCTTCTAAGTGATTATTAATACAATTGTGTATTGTCTCTCATATCCTATGTTGTTTCATATTTCTAGTTATCATTCTGGTTAAATTCTGTGTTTAGTTGCTAATACAAGAGGTAATCATATATACTCTTATTGGTGGAGTAGGATCCTGACAGGAAAGATATCACAAAAATCTATGTAACATTTATCATGCTAAGATTAACAAAAATATATATGTAATGATTATTGTTGAAAATTTAGATAAATAATACTTGTAGCAATTTAAATATTAAAATTATCATCGATATCTATGTAGTATTTAGTATTAAAAGGTTACGATAAATTAATCCTTGAAAAAAGTAGTGTAAAACTTTAACTAATTGAAATTAATGTACAATTAATTGTGGATATTTTTAAAAAAATATCATGTGTTATGTCATTTTATTCCCCCTATAATTTTTTTAAAACCATATGTAGTGTCCTTCTAATCCCATAAGTACATGTGATATCCAATTATCAATATCTTATTCATTCACATTAATCTGACTCATATTCATTCATGTTCATATCCAAAAGTTAGTTTATGAGTCATCAAAGTCATTCCAAGCATCAAAATTGCATCTTCTCATAGCTTCACAACTTCACTATCAAATTATTATGGTTCACAAGTTTATGACTCATTTGAAACATTGCACATGGCTGCATTTAATTATTTTGTATCCTTGAAATGCATTAAGCACAATAATTTCAACAAATCATTATGGTTTATGGGTCTCAAATCCAATTTAAAGATGACACTTATCATGTTCACACATCTTTGTATCATAGATTGTAAGATACAAGAGAATTAGACACCTTTTTACAAATCCACATCATATTTTAATGGTGATACAAAGTTATATAGTTATAGAGGAAATCACAATGAAGCTAATATGCATACCTAAAAAGGTCTATAGTTCAATATGAATGTTCCCATTATCATCATCTCACTCTATCAAAATAATAATAAGTTTGGAATTCAAACATTTACAATTATAACATGAATATTACAAATAATGACACATAACATAGAGAAAATAAAAGGGACTCGATAGTGTTGAGGTGGAAAATTTGTAGATTTTTAAATAAGTGACTCAGATTAATAAGCAAATCAGTAATATTCTTCAAAATAAATAGATCAAGTAATTCATTTACTAATATGATGTGAATTCAATTTATGTTTTGGAGTTGGATTTCTCCATGAAGGGAAGTACTTTACAATCAAAATTTAAATAACATGATCTAGAAAGAGATGCCATATAATTAAATTAAGGCACACAAACTAAGTTGATTGTAAAACTAGTCAATGTTGTTAATATGTGAACTCATAAACAAAACATAGAGATTTTGATTCTCATAACTTTTGAATGCATGTGGATTCTAAGAAAAATTACATTGTGTGCTCAAACAAGGTAAGTGAAATAAAAAAATTTCAATCATAGAAATTTTTTATTTCAATATGAAATCCATCATAGAATATTTTTCTAAGCAACCTTTATACCAAGGTACATGTCATATTTTAATGGTATCACAAGGTTATATAGTTATAAATGAGAGTATTGTGTAGTTTATATGCATACCTACATGGGTTTGTAATTCAATCTAAATGTGACACTTGTCATCATCTCAATTTCTCATAAGAATAATAATTTTAGAATTCAAACATATACAATAAGACACTAACTACGCTTTATAATTCCATGTAACATAGATAAAATAAAAGACTTTACATAGTCTGGATGGAAAAATCAATTTCTTAAATAAGTGACTCAAAAGAATAAGTAAATTGGTCATATGGGTCAAAATAAAATATCTAAGAAATTCATTTCCAACTATAATGTGCACTCAAGCCATGTGTTTGGGTTTTATTTCCTTATAAAGGAAAATATTATAAAATCACAATTCAAATGGAATGAGCTGGAAATATAGGCCAAATAATGTAATTAAGGCATATGAAGTAAGTTAATTATAAAAATGATCTATTTTTCTAATATGTCACTACATAAATAAAATATTCATAGTAATTAAAAAAATCATATATACTTTTATTATCATAAATTTTAAATGCACATGACTTTTAAACATTATTAAATTATGTGCTCAAACAAGGAAAGTGAAATAAAATTTATTCAATTATAGAGCAATTCTATTTCAATATGTAATCCACCATGGAATAATTTTATAGATTTATAACCAAACATATCTTCATAGATATCACATTTGAATTTGAAGAATTAGGAAAATATCTAAAGCATTATAGTTTTATGTTTGATAAAATTGAACACCACATAGAATTGAATAATGATAAAAAAAATACTATATAAATAAGGGAATATTCCTCAAACATTTTAGTTATCAAAGTGGTTAGTATTGCATCAAGAAAAAACAAAACCAGAGATATACCTTTGTGTTGTCCTAGTTTATAAATTTCTTTTAGTCACTGCCTATAATGAAGTAGTCATAAAAAAAGTAAGTTAAAATAATCTAGTAAACTATATATCCAATGTTTCCTATGAAAGTTATTAACGACTACCCAAACCATAATTTGTTTTAAAAATAATATGGTTGATACAAAATAGATGAAAAACAATGACATTGGTTAATTACTTAGGGACTAGGGAAAAAAATCTATTAGATTTATATGTAAACAAAATATTATCTCAATTTCTATTGGAAAATTAAAAAAAGTGTAAGATTGAGAATGTCTTTGATGAATAGGGTATTAGAATCTATAGAAATAACTATGGTGGATGAAAAATGGGTATATTTTATCACTATGATCATAGATTACCAAAATATTCCTACTTTGGAGGAAATAATTATAGAAAAACTTGGTTGAACATGTTCACATAAGGTATAAATTTATACAACCTATCTTACTCAATTTAATCAATATGTGCCACTTTACAATGCCCATGCATTACTGCATGGATTCATAATTATGGATTTCTAATCTATGTAGCCTTATCAATACTTTATATTCATAGACATAAGCATAATATAAAAATATCAGATATATTTTATCCACATATCTATTGATGTGGGTTTTATGCAAATTAAGGAACATTATGAGGTAGCCTCTAATATTTTAGGATCAATGAAAAATATTCACTCCAAGGCACGACATATAGGGTTTAATGTTTTGTAAACAACCTGGTGGTGGAATAATTCTGAAGAAAGTATTTATTTACCTTAGACGGTTTAGATATGATGTGATTCTAGACCTACATGATAATTATGTATGGTGAATATAACCTAAGGTGGGTAGGACCAAATAAAAATCCAAAATGAATAAGGGTAGGGTAGGAAAGAAGGTTTATGAATCAAACAAGATGAAACCCTTCTAAAATAGATCATGAACTAGGGGTTGTATAAGTAATCAAGAATACAATTCTTTTTATAGTTAGTATTAGCACAAAAATAGTCAAAAATAGTTAAGAGTATAAATAAATAAAATATAGTGAGTTTTAATACATATAATTAGAGGTTGATGCATTTGTAAGATTGTAATTGCACATATACAAAGGGATATTATGATTATTACCAAAATTTAGATTAGGTACTACACAATATGAATAACTATATTCAAGTAACACTTATACATAACCAAAAGACTAAAATACTAAAATGATGGAACTTCTTCAATGAATCACAAGTTTGGATAAGGACAATATTTTCACATCAAAACAAATTGTATAACATCTGATAGGATTTATTATTTATCTCAGTATCCAAAATTTTATTCTCTTTGTAACTGGGAGGATACAAGTATTTGTAATATTGGTGATGGGTTGCCTCATCCTCCAACAAAATTATAAATTATAAATTTTGATTTTATAACTCATGCACATTATCATGTAAATGATATGAATAGATAATTAGTCAAAGCTACATAATTACAATATAAACATATGCATGCTAAAAATAAAGTGAATATATAAGTATTTATACTAATATAATACACAAAAATATACATATTAATATTTAAATATGGTTCATTCTTAGTATTTCTTAAAGAAGAGGGGGACTACATGATCAGTGTGGTGTCTAAAGTAGTAAAAGGCACTAGAAGTGAAGGAATAGATAATTTAGTAGTTGTCATTAATGAATTAATAGTAGGTTAAGAATAAACATGTACTACATGATGAAATGGACCTTAAGTTTTAAATATCAATGTTGCTTTTGGTTGAGCAGTAGACACTATCTTGGTAGCTTCCTCATTAGTTTTTAATTTTTTAAATAGTGTATAAGTATCCTTAAATTATTTTTTTAATATTATCAAATTATTCATATAAGGTTTAATATTTTACAAAATTCACCCATCAACCTTTTATGCTCATATTTTGAGGCTCTAAATTTAGATTTAGGAGCCACTACCTTAGTCACTCTATCCCTCATAAAACTAATGCATTGAAAAATCTTTTCACTAGTTTTGTATACATTTTCATCAATTTTATCTTTGAGACTATTGGTATCTAATTTGAGAAGTGCTTCAAAATTTAGGTTATTTTTCAACTTCCCTATGAATTTTATCATAACTATGACCCTCATATACTTAAAAATATTTATGTCCTCCTTTTCTTAGCTTATGAGTTGGGCTACCAAAATTTTCATTTGAGTATGCCAATGAAAGATAACATCTCTCTTTCAAATTACATGATTTAAAGCCCAATCTATCTCTTGGGAAGTCATTAAATTTAAATTATTGTATTTGATATTTATTTCAAATTGAACCAATAAATTGAGCCTATTCTCAAGTTATTTTAATTAGTTCTAAATTTTTATTACTATTCCCCATTCAAGTTGGGATTCACCCCTAGAAGTCTTGATTATTTTCAAAATATCATATAGTTAGTTGGTTACACTTTAGACATTATATAAAATCTCTCTTGGAGATTGAATAATCTAATACTATAAAAAAAATTATTTGTCATACTCGTAACTTATATACATCTCCTTCATCAACTCCCCTATTGTATCTATAAAAGAACAAAAGGCCTTTGTATAATCAATGGGGTCATTTGGGTTCTTCTTTTGCTTCTTAGATAAGGAGAATATATTTTACCTTTGATCAAGAATTAATTACTCCCTTGTGTTTTTGTGTACTCCCTTCCTATTCCTAACTCATTGTATTTTAACATTCTTATTTTCAAAGTGGGTACTTTTTATGGGGGGTTTAGTAAGTACCATGCCCATCCTATCATTCTTACTTTCTTGTCACTCTCTAACCTAGGTAATAAAAATGATCTCTCCCTGTTATAATAGATAAATGATTTATACAATATTAGAATGAGGTATGAAAATTAGTGGGAGAATGGAGACACTTATTTGGAAAGGAATAAGGGAAAGTTGAGGAGTGACCCTACTCCATTCTGAGGTAGTCCTTTAGGGTGTACTTTTCACCACATATTTTGTATAACCTAGAGTACTTGTGATATCCATTACAAAATACTTGGATGGAATATAATTGAAAATAGATAAGTCTATTTGAATGAATGGTCTTGGAGTAGCCCATAGATTGAAAATAGAGATAGTCACCAAATATTCATAATGAACCTTATTCCTATGGTCTTGGGGTTTGGCCATTATTGAGTTAGTGGTTGAATGAATAAAAAAATTAAAGAATAAAAAAATTGTTTATCCCTTCCTTAGCACAATCATGAAGATATATTAAATTGTTATTTAAACAATACTCTTGTAGTAGCTCATAGGGAGAAAGTGGGGTAGAAACTGAACTAGTAGATGGAGAATTTATCACATGGGAATATACTACTAGGGAAGATAATAATTTATTTAGATCATAAATTTATTCATAAATAAGGATAATGTTAATTTTGATATCATTTGAAACTTACACTAGAGTAGATGACATTGGCATAATAGTTTTAAAAAGACTAGGAGTTGTGACTATAGGTGTGTTAGTAAGTCTCAAAGTAAGGCCTTATCTCAAAATCGATTCTCCAACTATTTCCAATTCCTTGTCTTAAACTAATAATTTAGTGTATATTTACTCATATTTATATTGTTCTACTCCTTCCTCTTCTAGTATCTTTGTATCTCTTAGATTCCTCTTCCTCATTCTCCTTAGATAATTTTTTTATTCTTTAGGATATGTTTCTTCTCCTAAAACACAATCCTCTTTAGTTCCCCACATTTCATCTTATTCATCATTAAAAAACACATGGATAGGCTCCATTTATGTTACTTTTAACTTTTATTCCTCTTTTTCCTCTGGTTCCTCATATAGAGGACCCCTTTAAAAATGGGTGTTCAGTAGGTCTCTCTTCTAATCATACATTCAAAGGTGAAACTAGAGTATTCATAGGTGTATTAGTAATTTTGAGAAAATGGAGTAAACTATGTAAATTAAACCCAAAACATCAAACTACCTATGTAAGATCTAGATCCATTAAGACCAAATACAAATAGATGAATGGATCATTCAAACCAACACTCTAATCCTAAATCTCATTGCTCCAAACAAAGATCAAATACATTAAATATAAGAAGATTGTATTAAGATTATGTTAGACTCAGATTTTTGATATTATGTTGGCATGATCAAGGACATTGATTATGTATTCAAGGATTAGATTAGAAAGAGCTTATTAAATTTCTTCTTAATTGCTAATTTGCTTAGCCATGGAGAAATGTATTGTTTATATAGAAAATGGATGGAAGAATCAATGGCTAGAATTCAATATTGGGACATTAAGATCAATGGTTAGGGATTATCCAATGACTTTTTAATTCTTTGTAAACCTCTAGAGTAGAGGGTTATAGATGGTGAAGGCTAAATTAGAGAGGATTCTAGAATTATAGGATTCTATAATCCTTTTAGTGACTAATTATGATTAGGTAGGTAATTATATAGGTATTATGTGGGTGATTAGGGACTAAGGGTGTATGAGAGCCTAGAGATAGGCTTAGTAGGGGGTAGGTGAGTCATGGGAATTTATAATTACAAAATAATGGATAAGTGGGGTTAGGATAAGATAATGGGGATTTAGGAAAAATAATGAAGTGGGGAAGAATAAGGTTAGGAAATGAGGATATGTTGAGGGGGGGATATTAGATAAATGGGATTAATTAGTGGGATTAATTATAATAATTAAAGTGAGTGGATTTAAGTGTATACATTATTCCCCTCTTTGAAATGGAATTATGAATGGAATGAAGTGGAAGGAGTAATGGTTTTTCAAAGAAAAAACATGTCATGGATGAATGTTAATATATTATGTTAGTAGGTATGATTCCCCCTAAAGGGGATATGTAAGGAGGAAGGATATAAATGGTCACTCAAATGAGGAAATGAGGGGTGGGATGAATAGTTAAGGGGATGGGATATGAGATGCAAGATAGATGATGAAGAAATTGAATTCAAATTTAGCAATGAGCTAAAAAGTGATGATGCCCCTAAAAAAGACATATGCACAAGAAGTATAAATGACTATGTCATGGTTGACAACACATCCCAAGGGGGATAAACCATAACATGTGGATGATAATACAAAAGGCCAAACACTTTCAATGTATCCCAAGCAAGGATGCATGTGATAAGGGAGAGTTATAGTCTAGGATAAGATAAAGATTTGATGAGAGTAATGATGAGTGTAGCTCAGAGCTAAAGTCAAGTGATATGATAAAGGAAATGAAAGGGAAAAATGAATGGTATGATCAAGTGATCAAAAGATAAAGGGGAAGAATCAAATTAATAAGCCATAATGTGATGATAAAGTTATGATTCATGTCATGACCCAATCAAGGGAGGAAACCATAAACTTTAAATGATTAATTGACCAATTAGTGATATTGGATGACATATGAAGAAACGATGCATATTATGACTTGTTGGGCCTAATTAATATATGCAAAAAATTGAAGAAAATATTAGGGAGAATATTTTAGAGATGGTGATTTATTAATAGAGTGATTAATATCATAGATCAAAGATTTGACTGATGTAATATGTGAGGATAATGAGGGATGTGAAAGATGTGATGATGGATGATGAATAAATATGTGAGAGTGGCTAAGCTATCCTTGAGTACTAAAAAGTGTCCAAGTGTTGCCTACATAGTCTGAAAAGACCTCAAGTTGATGTAGTTCTAATTAATTGGTAAACAATGAGAGAGACAAGAGGAGGATGATGATGATGATGATGATGATGATGATGATGATGGATGCTAAACATGTTAGTGGGTAGATAGAGTATGTGACTTAGATGAAGATAAATGATTTTGAAGATGAGATGTTAAATTTTTATTCTCAAAGAGTAATTAGGATTAGGTATGGGATTAGATAGGGATTAGGTGGGTGATTAGGGACTAGTGGTGTGGGAAAGCATAGGAATAGGATTAGTAGGTGGGTAGGTGGGTCATGGGAATTTCAAATTCCAAAATAATAGATAAGAGAAAAAGGATGGGAGAAGACATGATTAGGGGAATTAATATATTGGTGGGTGAAGAATAAGGTTATTAAATGAAGAAATTTTGAGGGGGGGATATTAAATAAATAACTAGGAAGGGGATAAATTAGTAGGATTGATTAGAATAATTAAGGTGATCAGATGGTATTTCATCAAATTTGAAAATCTATGGATTGAGATAGATGCTGATAACCTCTCTAAGTTCCATGATTTTATAAAAAAATTAAAATTATGTTAAAAAAGGTGGCCCACACCTCATTTACATAATTGATACTAGTAAACCCATATAACCTATTTAACAAGGCCATTCCTATCCTAATTCTTGACCTAAATTTGATTATGGACACTGAAGAAAAAACCCGTTAAATGTTTAATTTTTCACCCTTGTCTAGCTACTACTTAAGCTTGTCATCAATTGTGTTAAGGTATAACCAAAAATTGTTTGAAACCTAGTTATAAGTCATTTTAGGTAGTGGGAGGTGAAAATAATTATCAAAATCATCCCTAGAGTCATAATCAACCACATTTATATGAAGTATTAAGTATAAATAGTCTATAGTAATAATGTTATTGAATAATAAATCATGGATTAAGTCAATGCATGTAATTACCTTAGACTTGACTCTTGCATTATGTATATCCATTATTTTAAATGGTATCATATCATCTACATATATATTTATATAATCATCCATCCCTTCCTAGGCTAAATATGGATTGATGCCTCTGATTTCATCCTAGAGAGATGAGTAATAGGGAAATGATAATACCCCCTATCAAAAATAGTGTCTAGATACTTAGTTTCCACTATAATAAAATATTTGAAATGAGGATGGTTAGCTACTCAGGATGAAGAATCCATTATTATATCATAGAATTTATAGCAAGTTTAGCTAGATTGATTCAAAATTCACTAGTAATAAAAATTAGTGCTCTTGAAGATGTTATGGTTTGAATTCACAGCTCATAGTCATTTATTATTGGAAAAATGTTTTGATTTTCTTAGGATTTTTCATATATTTCTCAAATATTAAGACTTTAATGCTCAGTTCATGTGAAGTTAATGAACTAATAGATTTTGGATTTACTTCTAATTTTGATATAAAACTAACATGTGATATTTGGTGGGTGTATTTTATATCATGTGGTGATGTTTTATTGATTCAAAGTTCTCATTCATCACTTTGTGATAGTCATCCATTTCCTATTTATTATAATTTTATCCTAGCATTCAAATATCATGCCTATATTTCATCCATGCATCTCCAAGATCATGACACGTGTTCCAATCTCATTTATCTAGGGTCTTCAGATTTATAATTTTTCTTTATATGCTCTATGAACCACAGCTTAATGATATTTTGTTTCCTATCATGATCTCATGGTCTTAGGGTTTTCTATAATTTAATTTATGTTCCTTTTCTATAATTCTCTACATGTATGAGATGATGCCACATGGAGAAATCTCAAGATCTTAGGGAAATTATTGTAATCTACTTTTGTACCTTCTTTTTGACAAGTTTTGGGTTTAAGGTGATGACACATGGGAAACTCTTAGGAATCCAAATAAAATAGAGTTTTTTCCATGTACTTTTGACTAGAATGTTCAATTTTAATTATATATCCACATTTAATAGTTCCCATTAATCTAGAAAAAGTAGAGCTTTTAGTAATGTACTTTATCTCATCAAGCCCTTGACTTCCAAGATGAGAACATGTGGATGTCTTTAATTAATCCAAATATTTAGAAAATTTAAAATGTATTTACAATTCATAAGGCAAAAACTAATGGGATTCTACCACTTGACATGATCTAGGGAACTCAAGAGATTTGAATATAATGGAATTGCCTTGATCTTATAGGTCATAGGTTAATGAGATCTTGACACTTAACATGATATTGGGAGTCTAGGAACGTTTTAAATAACTACAATGTTTTTTATTCCCCTAAATTTTAGGTGACCAAGATGTATCCATGTGGAGTAATCTTGAGATTCCATAGAATAAAGGACTTGAAACTTTTCATGAAAATTGGTTGTGTGTGGTGTTTATGAGATTTTAACATGTGGAAGATTCATGGAAACCTAATAACTTTGAATTTAATTTTAATTTTGAATGTTTAAATTGAATGGGATGCTTCCACATGGAATGATATTATGAATATAGATTCTTGGAAGGACTTATGATACTTTAGTTATAATTATAGTCTATCATGAGTGAATGGGATGTTGATAGTGTAGGGATGGAATCCAAATTGAGTTAGATCAAGCATTAGTCAATTAAACTCATGAAATGCATAATAAAATAACTAATAAGACAAATAATTCAATTGGGTTTGGAAAAGGCAATTAAGATCTATTAAAAGATATAATATACATCAAACCTTCCAAAGAGAATCCCACCTCCAAGTGTAGCTCAAAAAGTGATTTTCCCCTTGATTTGGTGCTCAAGTCTTTGTCAATGATGAGTGGATTTCTCCTCCATCATCTTAATTTAACCAATGAAACTAGGATCATGATATTTGATAAATGGTATGCCTATAGTGAAGCTATCCTATTGAAAATTAAGTATAATAACCCTACACAAAAATGTATTGTGGAGAGAATTATGCATAATAAGTTTAAACAAAAAGAGATTAAAATGGTGGTCTTGGCCCTCCTATTTATATATTTTTGAAATTATCTAGAATCAACCATGATCATCCATCTTGAGATCAATATGTGTGGCCATAAATAAATTCAATTTTGGAGGCTCAAATCATAAATATCCCCATTAGAATTTTGAAGAAAGGGGCATCAAAGAGGTATGGGTGGGCTTAAAAATAATATTTTTTCCATTTAAGGCTTATATATTCCAACATAAATATGATGTCACTTGATGATATAGATATAAAAAATCAATTTCCAATTAAAATATATTCATTATATTCCATGGATTTTCCACTTAAGCTCTTGATTTGATTAATTTTCATATGTGAGGTTAATTAATTTTTATTCAATTATTTGTAAATTGGATTCCAACTTAATCAAATCAAGTTATTAGATCATAATTTGACTAGGGTATACTTAAAAGAAGGTGGAAATTACATATAAACCAATACCCCATTTAAGACATTGCTGATGTGAAATAACACATACACATGTTGTGTGCTTTTGAATTAGATGAATTCAATGGTTTAGAATGTCAAATTACATTTTTGTCATTTTGAATTGAAATTATTTGATAAATGTTAATAATCACATAAAATTAATTTCCCCATTCAGGGATATATTAGCCTAAATAAAAACTTATATACAACAAGCTCAAACTATTTAGTGTGTTTAAGTGATTTTGGCCCAAATTATGCATTTTCATAGAATTTTGAGTAAGATTGACAATTTAAACATAATGGTGTTAGGAATTAGATGTCTACAGATAGATGTCATGATTTAGGAAACTTGATGAAAATTTGAAATCCTAAGAATGGATATTGCATATCAAATCTTAAATAATTTATATATCTTTTTTAGTCTCATTAGTCCATTAAATCAAAATGAAATATTGAATACACATTTTTTAAGTAGAGAAGATAATAAAATGTGACATATAATTCATGAAAAATGTCTAATATTTGATTTTCTTCCTTTTGAAACTTTTGAAATAAAATTAGAATTTGAAAACAACCTTAGGTTTATGCACACTTGATTAATGTCATAATTCCTAAGTTTGATATGGATCATGAATAAATATTTTTTAATAATAACGGGTCTCAATTTCAATTTTGAACATGGGGAGTGTTGGGGCACAATAAACTATGACTTAGTGGGAAAATAATCCATAGTATTTGAGAAACTAGAATTTTGAATACCATGTAATAACAAAAACTCAGTCATAGAAAGATAAGAATAAGTAGACTAGTCATATATAATAAACTCCAACTTATTCACACAACATACTAGCCCTTTTCATTCCTAGGATCTATGTTTGATTTCGATATATTTATTTTTCCCCTTGTGAGATTTTTTAAAGACATATGGATAAAAAATGTAGGTTTCATTTTCATTTTTGATATTATGACAAAAATAATAAGGTAAACTTGGGCATTACTCTATTTTTGTCCAGGCATACATGTCCCAAATAAGGATACCTATGATTCCATTCAAAGCCTTGCTCTACTTCCATGAATACATCTATAGCCCTGGTAGATATTAATTCATTCACCTTTCCTCTATAAGTTTGATTTTTAAAACATAAATAAAAGAAGGGTTGGTAATTTCTATTGGGTAAATATATGTATAATAAATTCACTCATTTTTTTATCAATATGTCTGTATTAACATGTATCCATTTCAATGTTTACTATCTCCCATCCAAGTTCTAGCATGTAATAGTGTAGTTGATATTTGTAAATGAGAAGTCTTTCTAAAAACTACATAAGTATTTCAAAGCAAATTTTAAAGACCTATTAAAATTATTTAATCTAGGTAGAACTTAATTTTAGTCATAATACATTTATTCCAAAACTTTAATTACTACTAGAACAAATCCCAATATATTATAGTTGTGTTCCTCTTGAGTCATCCCCTTTTCTTTTGGTAGGTAATTTATAATTACAACATAATAAATTGGTTGAAATATTCTATAGTTATAAGAAAACTAATCTAGAAATTAGTGAAACTAACTATGAAATTAAATGTAGAAAACATGAAACTAGTCTAAGAAAATAGGAAAGATTAACTAGCAAGAAATCTACTCTAGAAAGGAGGAAACCTAATCTACTACTATTTAGAGGCATCCCCAGTTAGAGTAACCATGAAATAATGCTTCAAACACTATCCATTGACTGGAAAAGCAAGGTCATTACCTTGGAAGGACTTCAAATGAAATGCATTGTCACATAGGATTTAAGATATTTGGTATCTCCTAATATATAATTAAGTGAATTTATCATGTTTTATTCTCTTTTCATGTGATTTATCCCATAATTTAACTAGGTCTAAAATATTAAATCCTTGATTTTAAATATTTATTTCAAACCACCTTTTTACAATGTCTTGGTGCTTATTGGATCTATGTAGTTGTTCAATTCATGCATCTTTCATCTGAACTATATCAAGTAGTTTGGATTGGATTCTTTCATCTTATCCCATTTTCCTCAAGCATGAATTGAAACATTGGTAGTTTAAGAGTGATATTAAAAATTAGTTCATGTCCATATAATAATAATAAAGTGAAGCCTTGAGGGCATGCTTATGTATTTTTCTATCCTCCCATAGTGCACACTTAAGTATTAGATGTCATTCTCTTGATTTATCTTGTTTAAAATTATTCATGGCATCCATTAAATTCATTTTAGTGGACTCAACCACTCCATTTCACTAGGGATAATAATTTTATGAAAACTTGATAGTAATCTAGTTGTTATAATCCTAATTAGGAAATTATTTTTATTTAAAATGCTAGACCATTGTCATAAACTAATGAAATTGAGGTGCCAAACCTAGTAAGTATGATTTATTCCAAAAATTTAATCACATCCTACACTCTATAATTATTTATGACTATAGCCTCTGTACATATGGTACAATAATTAGTGGATGTTAAGATAAACTTATGTCCTACTGAAGGGTTTAGTTTATTCACCCCAAAAATTTTGAGATCCCATTGAGTAAAAGTGCATCCCTTAATGACTAGTTGTAAAGGCATAGTGACATGGAATTCCCTTTTTCCAAACACCTCGTATTCATGGCATGTCTTAATAGGATTATAAGAATCTTTGAAAATTGTAATCTAGTAATATACCATTCTCAATATTCTATGAGTTATTGTATTACTTGAGGGATGTCCACTACTATTCTCTTATGCAAGTTATTCAAGATGTTTGTAGCTCCTCCATTAAGACACACCTCAAATAGATTCATTAATCATTATTCTAGTATAAAACTCCATTTTTTATCATGTAATGAGATGATTTGTGCCTAAGGTCTTGTCTTTATTCTATGTTAATTTCAAGGAGACACATACCTATGAGTAAGTAGTGGATGATATGGGCATACCATTCACCACTATCTACTTGTGTCTCATTGATATATTCAATATGAGTGTGTGGATATCTATTGATCTTGATTTGGATGATTCTTTAGACTCAAAGCATCTTGGTTGGTCTGATTTCAACATAAAACTATAATTTTTCCATACATGTACCTATTCTCTCACCTAGTTCATCTCAAACCAAGTATAATCTTGATGATAGGATCTGAGATAATGGCATATGTCTTATTCTTAAGAATGTAATGCCTTAAATTATTTACATCCTTTATCAATGTGTATATTTGACTATTTATCATTGAATAGTTTAAATCTACATATTTTATACTAGTACTAATGAAGGCAATTAGATGTTAATTATCATCTACCTTTTGTGTGATCACTATTTTTATAGTATGTTCTAAAGTAAATGAATAGAGGAACAAATCTTTAGTAGATTATGGATTGATCAGAATTAGATCTTGATTAATGAAAGTTTTAATACATTGAAATAGCTTTTTGTCTTCAGTTGCCCACTCTATTTTATATTCTTATTTCAACATGGAATTTAGTGGCTTGACAATTTATACAAATGTAGAAGTGAATTTTCTTACAAAGTTTATCTTTAGAAAGAGAGACTTAAAATATGTCTTGTTGTTATTAGGCATTATTTTTTAAATGGATTGTATTTAATTTGGGCCAATAGAAATCTTTCCTTTGGTAATGACATGTCATAGTAGTTTCCATTTTGCAAATCTAGGTATGCTCTTATTTTGATTGATGGATACTCCATATATTCTACATTTGTTAGTTACCTTTTGTAGATTATTTGCATGATCGAATCTATTCTTTGAAAACACTATGAGTTCATCCATAAAGATAATGATGCATTTACCAACAAGTCATTTAAAATTTAAGTTCATATATCATTTAAAATTTTATCCTAAATTAATTAGTCCAAAAGGCATCTTTTTATATGCAAAATTCTACCACTTGGTAGTGAAAGTGGTCTTAATTTTATCTCATGCTTCTGCTAGCACTTGAGTATAGCCTAAGAATATATTTAGGTAGGACATCAGCTCAGATGCACTAACCATATGAATTACCTTATCTAAGGAGGGTAAACCATAGTTATAATTTTTTATACTTGTTTTAGGTTTTTAAGGTCAACACACAACTTGATTTATCCATTATTCTTCCTGACAATCACCAAGTTAGCAACCCAAGTGGCATGACTTATTGGAAAGATGATATTAACGTCCAATAGATTTTATACTTATATATAAATGAGGGGATTCAATATTAGTTTAGTAGCCTTTGTTGTTACCTTAAGGGGTTTTGTTTTATATTTAGTGGGATGGTATACTTGATGATCTTGGGATCACATATTTTAATGTTTTCATATGTCTAAGCAATCACATATTTATATTTTGTCAATATATAATTCAATATTTGTTTCTTCATTTTTGAAAAACTTAGACCAACATTGACATACTGAGGGTGTTGGTTGATTCCCAAATTCTCTTTGATAAAGTTAGATTCAGTTGTTAGACTATTTCTAAATTTGAGCTTGTGGATCCATGTCAAAAGATCACTCTAATGAGACCATTCCCATGGGTATGTAATTATAGTTCAACTTAAATATGACATCTTATCCTAAGTATTTATAAACATAGGTTGAACATACTTTTCATTTGTTATATTAGATTAAAAATCTCTAGAAGTATTCATAAATTATATGGTTTGTTGATCATCATAAAATACCTAGAAGTTCTCCACATTGTATAGGATAGAAAGAAAATAAATCAAGTCCATGGATAATTTTTGCATCTTGGATTACTCGAGTGGTTTAAAGTTGGTGGCTAAAATTTCTAGTGAATATTTTGTCTTATTTTATTCTCTTGAAAGAACTTTGATGTTGAATGATTTGATCAGGTCCCATGCTTTATGTTTGTAATTATTCAACTAATTTTTTATTGATATTTATTTATGATCTAGTTGACAACCAACATATAATCACTAAATATCTTCAAGTAGTTGACACTATGTTTCAGTATGAACTATAAGCCTAGGATTAGAGATTCAAACTTAGCTTGATTATTTGTGTAAGAGAATTATAACTACTTGTATCCATATATTTCTTCCCATATATGTTCATCAAATATATACAAACACTAGATCCTTGATTTGATATAGCTCCATCAAAATGGATATTCCATAATAACTGCGAAGGACATTCAAACTCTTGTTCATGAGGTTTTCACTTAGTGATGAACATGTATACACTTACATGTGAGGATGTAAATTCAAATTGTCATTCTTAGCATTCTATTCTATGATTAGATAATTCATATTTGGTTTTGGTCTACTAAAGTTTGATTGGCCACCTATTTCCAAGGTAGCCAAATATGAGGGAAGTCTATTTACATGTATTTATTTAGTGTCTTTGACCCATTGTGAATCATTATAAAGCAATATGATTCATGAATGTCAATGATTATAATGTCTATGTACTATTGTACCCATAGATTCTAAGCCAATGGAATGTGTACATTAGTCAACCCTCTAACACATGTCACAATGGACTTGTCTGATTATAGGACCACTCTTTTATATTTATCTAGGGTCAAACATAATTTATTGGATACAACTATGGGAATCACATTGGTTGAGGCACCTAAGTCAACCAAACAACTATGCACATTATTTTTTAACATTGTGATGATTTATAAAAAGGTAATACCACAAGTTTATCATTGTAAACAACCATGTTTTCATGTGTATATTTTTATTTTTTGGTGGTGATCTCCCAATTAAGGCTTTGAGAAATATTTATCTCTATTTGGTAACCTAAGCTAGCTCATGAAGACTAATATTTGTTTTGATCTTCTTCATTACTTCAATTATATTGTATCCTCCTTTATTTTGTGGTTGTTCACTTTATAACTAATCATTCCCTTTTGGATGGTGTAGATTTTTATTTGAATTAGGATCTAAAGGATTAGTAACACTATTTTTTGGATACATTAAAGTAGTAGAAGGATGATTATTACTAAAGTTGTAGTTATTCCTCTAGAACTACTTATTTACCAAATTTGACTTTTAGGTCAAATTGGGGCACCCCTAGTAAAAAAATTGATTTTTAAGACTATAATGGGGTATAATGTATTATAATGAGGTGTTTTATAGTTCATTTGATTTCAATTAATGTTTTAATAGCTTTAGTTAGTTAATTTATATGTCCATTTATCATTTTTGGGTCATTTAAGGGGTCAAAATAGTGCATTTAATATTTTTTACATGTTTTTTTGGGAAATGTGCATTTTTAAATGGGTTATCTCATACCCAATGTGTCTAAAAAGTTCTTAAATAACTGAAAAACTAAAATATGGTATGTTGTTCAGAGAAAAGGGTAGTTTTCTTAAAGAAATGGAAGAGAATGGCATTTGTACGACCTCCTTAGGAAGTGTGCCACTTGTAAAATGTGGAAGAGTAGATTTTAAGCTTATCCACACTCATATCTAGATTTTTAATGATTTAAAAGTGCCATTTTTAGGCCAAAACCATTATACACATTTCTTGATTTTTTAGATAAACTTAAGTGACCCTTATTTTTTTGCTTAGTACAAACATCACATGTAGTTTTAGCACAAATACTATTGGGAGATTATATTAGACTTAAATACCTTCATTTTAATATATGGATTTTAAATATTGGTCAACTATGATTTATGAATCATTACTAACAAGTTGACTATGCTTTTTTACTAGCTATTTGGTATGCCCTATAGGTTTACTTCATTTATACCAAATCCATCTAAACTAGTTGGTGATGTTGGCTCAAGAGGATGTTTTATTTCCTTATTAGATGGTTTCCATTCTTTTTTTCATGATTCATGAGGTTTGGATGAGAAAAATTTGTCTATGATGCAAGAAGGTGTCACCATGTGTAGTTTCAGTTGGAGTGCCTCTATTTGCTAAGTGTCTCTCTTCTGTAAGTGTCACATTCAACTGGGAAAGAGTTTTTCATAAAATCTTGGGTCATATGACCACTTAATTTCATGTTTGGGTTCCACTATGTTACCTCTTAGTTTGCTCCCAAGCTTGTTTTCCTTCATTATCAACCCTTTACACATTTTTTAGTTACCATCCCATGCATAAACCTGCACATCATATATATGAAGTGATAATGGAGTCATATTGGCTTACCCAAAGAATTTATAAGTTTAATTTAGTTCATTTTTAATACTAAATGAGGTTTAGGTTTGACCATATGACCATGTGCCATGATACACAATCACTTGATGCCTCTATCTGTCCTTTTTCACATGTATGGAAGTGTTTTCAAGCATAAATAGGTGTTTTGAAGATGTTTACAAGAGGCCTATTAATTAAGACCACATGTTTGAGGATTTAGAATTGTGTTTGAGTGGTCTTAAAGGTAGTTCAACACCACATTTTTCTATATCTCATACTTTGCCTACATGGCATAGCTCAAGAAACTCACCTACATGCTTGATGATGTCATGTTGATGTATGGAGAGATGGAATTGTAATCCAATTGGTTAGAATTATTTAATATGAATTAACATGCCTAATAGAGGTATATGAATCTCATTCACACTCATGGTTTCTATCTACTGATGCCCATTCCACTATTTGAGCATTAAGACACCCACCTACAGGTGGCTAAGTAAGGGGTTATAGTGTTATATAAAAGGTGTACAACAAGGTAACTCTTCCTCTTCATCTTGATTTAAAAATAAAACCATGGCAAACCCATATAAGTTTTTAGAAGGAAACAATATGTATAGACACAACTTGGTTATGTTTGGGACTTTTTGCCCTGAAAACTGAAAACAAATACCAAAAGGCTTCTTATGGACCCCTCATAAAACACTTGTAGAAGGTTCTAAGGCATAATATTTGTGGATATATGGCCCGTAGAAAAGAAAACAACCATGAAAAATATAGGGTATAAAATCATGGGGAATTAGTGTTGGGGATCAACCAACAATAGATTACACTTATGAAAGCAATAAACATGGAATTAAATCAGATAGACAAGTAACTAGAATGAGATAATAGCAAGAACAAGAGATACAAGAAACCACCCTGAAAACTTGTATTAACAAACTCTTTACAAAAGGAATACAATTGAAGAAACTTCTTTCTTCCACACCTCTCCTTGATGTATAGATCTCTCACTAGATCTCTATTCCTCAAGAGCTCTCTCTCTCAAGAAAAATCAACTCCAACAAACCTAGATTGATTCAATTTTGTACTATTCTTCAACATTCACATACAATGAACTACTATAATGATTCACCCGAAGCTAAAAAGATCTAATTCTACATATACAACTAGGAGACTTGAGCATGCACTTACAACAAATAGTTAAGCCACTTAAACAAGGGCTCTAAAAATAATATTACTAATAATAGAGATGCGAGCTTAAGATTACAACTTAAACTCATCATGTAAACACTCGCTTCTATCCTCAAAAATAGCATTCTGGACGCACAGGTAACCGACGCCGGTTCTTGCTGCTTGCCTATGACCACCATCGACCAACTCACTGCCGACGCCAGCGCCTCTGCAACTGCACTTGACCGACGTCAGTCGCTCCTGACCGACGCCAGTGTCTATGTATACATAAAACTATCAAAGTGTGCTCTTTGGTGAAGCTTTTAGCTCCACACCCTAACAATCTCCCACTTGGAGATAAATAGCTGCACCAGTACCTGTACAGCAACATCTTCTAGCTCCTCCATCTTCAACTCAATCATGAAGACCAACAGAAGTTGAATGAAGATTCAACTTCTCCTTTGTAACCGGCTTGGTTAACATATCAGCAGGATTCCTATCTGTATGGATCTTCTCCAGCTTCAACTCACCATCTTCCAATACCTGTCGTATGAAATGGTACCTTAGCTGTATGTGCTTTTTTCTTGAATGAAAGGCTGAATTCTTAGCCAAATGGATTGCACTATGATTGTCACTATACAATTTGCAACTCTCATGCTCCCTACCAAGCTCATCCATGAACCGTGTCATCCATATCATCTCTTTGCTAGCCTCTATGGCTACAATATACTCTGCTTCTGTAGTTGACAAGGCAATAACCTTCTGTAACTTAGATATCTAGCTAACCATCATTCCACCTATAGTGAAAACATAACCTGTAGTACTCCTCCTACCATCCAAGTCACCTGTCATATCTGAATCTACATAACCATGTATAGAAGTATCTGAACCTCCATAGCACAAGTGCCTACTGCTGGTTTCTCTCAGATATCTAAGGATCCACTAAACTACTTTCCAATGTTCCTTACCTAGATTGGCCATATACTTACTTACAACTCCCACTACTTGGGCAATATCTGGTCTAGTACACACCATTGCATACATCAAACTCCCTACTGTGGAAGAATATGGAACCTTACTCATGTACTCTACCTCATCATATGAATTAGGACATTGTTCTTTACTCAACTTAAAATGTCCAGCCAAAGGTGTGCTTATTGGTTTAGCATCCTGCATATTGAACCGTTTCAACACCTTGTCCACATTATCTTCTTGAGACAATATCAACCTATGATTTTTCCTGTCTCTCTTAATGCTCATGCCAAGGATTTTCTTTACTACTCCCAAATCCTTCATAGCAAACATTTGAGCTAATTTCACCTTAAGCTCTGAGATATCCTGCATGTGTGATCCTGCAACTAGCATATCATCTACATACAACAATAGAATAATGTATCTACCATTATCAAATCTCTTGAAATACATGCAATGGTTAGATTGACACCTACTGTAGCCATGCTCAGTCATAAATCTATCAAATTTTAAGTACCATTGCCTAGGAGCTTGCTTGAGGTCATACAAGCTTTTCTTCAATCTGCACACTAACTTCTCCTTACCCTTGACCTCAAATCCTTCTGGCTATTCCATATATATTTCCTCATCCAAATCTCCATGAAGAAACGTTGTCTTAACATCTAGCTACTCAAGATGCAAATCCTCAAAAGCAACCAAAGACAATACAACCCTTATAGAAGTCATTTTAACAACAGGAGAAAAAAACTCACCAAAGTCAATACCTAGCTTTTGTGCAAATCCTTTTACCACCAATCTGGCCTTATATCTCATTTGTCCATTCTCACCTTATTTCAACCTGTAAATCCATCTGTTCTTTAGTGCTCTTTTACCTACTGGCAATTCAACCAAATCCCATGTTTGGTTCTCTCTTAAGGACTCCAACTCCTCAACCATGCCACACTCCCACTGACTCTTGAATCCACCTGTATTGCTTCTTCAAAACTCTTTAGTTCTCCACCATCAGTTAGCAATAAATAAAATAAAGAAGGAGAATATCTAATTGGAGGCTTACTCACCCTTTTTGACCTCCTGATGGGTGTCTGAGACTCATTCACAACACACTGTCCACCCAAATTCTTTGACAGTGAATGACCTCGATCACCTCTAGACCTATTACTAGCCGATGCCGGTTCTATCTAACTGACACCAGTGCCTATCCTACCGACGTCGGTCTCTGTATGGATAACCTCAGTTTATGTTCTGCCAACACTGGTTCCTAACCTGCCGATGTTGGTCTCTGTGTTTTCCTGCAAGTGATTATTTCTTTTACCCGCGAGCTCATATTGAACCTTCACCTCATCCAATTCACCATTGCTCTACTCAGATTGATTCAGCTTCCTTAGCTAATCACAATACATCACTCTTTCATTGAAAATAACATCACGGCTCCTAATTACCTTGTTAGTTTCTAGATTCCACAATTTGTAACCAAAATTAAAATTTGAGCCATAGCCAATAAACGTGCACCTCATAGACTTAGCATCAAGCTTCTTTCTATTTTCTTTATCTATGTGCACAAAGGCTTCACAACCAAAAACTTTGAGATATGAGAGATTTACCTTTTTACCTGTCCATGCCTCTTTTGTAATACCACCATCCAGAGCTGTAGAGGGTCCTCTATTAATCAGATATACTGCAGTGTCAATAGCTTGTGTCCAAAACTATAAGGGCAAACTGGCATGCAATCTCATACATCTTGCACACTCCATTATTGTCCTGTTCATCCTTTCAACAATTTCATTCTACTGAGGTGTCCTTGGAACCATCCTTTGCCTATGGATTCCATGCATATAACAATAATCTCTGAACTTATAACTATAGAACTCACCACCATTGTCAGATCTCAGGCACTTCAGTCTTTTACCTGTTTCATTCTCAACCATAGCTTTCCAGATCTTAAAAGTCTCAAATACATCATATTTTCTTCTAATACAATAGATCCATACCTTCCTTGTAGCATCATCTATGAAAGATACATAGTACTGTGATCCTCCAATGGAAGCAACCTGAGCCGGTCCCCACACGTCTGTGTGAACAAGCTGTAACTTATGCCTCTTCTTAGTAGACCCAGTCTTGAGAAAACTAACCCTTTTCTATTTTCAAAATACACAGTGATCACAAAACTCTAGATCTATGCCTTTTAAATCTGAAAGCATACCTTTGGACTTAAGAATTGACATCCCCTTCTCACTCATGTGGCCAAGCCTTGAGTGCCACAATTTAGCATCCACATCTGAAGTAGATAATACAAAAGGAGATTTGTTAGTAACATAATTACACAAATAGAGAGTACCTTCTCTATTACCTATGGCCATAACAAGTGCACCCTTGGTCACATTCCAAGATTCTACTGTGAGAGTTACTGTACAACCCTCATCCCCTAACTTTCCTGCAAAAATCAAATTTCTCTTCAAGCTAGGAACATGCATCACATCTCTCAACACCCATGTGTTTCTATTCTGCATCTTCAGCTGCACTTTACCTTTGCCAATTATTTTATAGGGCTCATCATCCCCTAGATACACTATTCCAAAATCTCCATGGATATAGTCACTAAAATATTCCCTGTTAGGGGTAGCATGAAAAGATGCACCAGAATCTAACACCCAAGATTTTATATTATTATGCAGAGAGAAAATTAAAGCATCTTGTGCAATACCTGCAACCTTGGCTTCTTCCTTTCCTTCATGCTGATTATCCTCCTTAGGCTTTGACTAACAATCTCTACTTATGTGCCCAATCTTTCCACAATTCCAGCATTGTGGCTTCCTGCCGTTCCTGGATTTGGATCTTCCTCTCACCTTAGACTTTGATCTTGATCTCCTCTTGCTCTTATCTTTCTGCCTTCCCCTGCTCTCAAAGCTTAAAGCATTCCTAGATGTCTCTTTTGTGCTTTTCCTGCGTATTTCCTCATTCAAGATAACACTAACAACATCCTCTACTTTCAAAATATTTGATGCAGATGCAGTATTACTTACTGCCATTACTAAGCCATGCCAGCTTTCAGGCAAAGAACATAATATTAAAAGAGCTTTTATTTCATCATCAAACACTATATTGACTGAACTTAATTGATTCACAATTCCATTGAAATCATTCAGATGAGTAGAAACAGATCCACCTTCATTCATATGCAAATTAAATAACTGCTTCATAAGATATACCTTATTAGAAGCTGAGGGTTTTTCATATAGATTTGCTAACGTAGTCATCAACTCTACCATAGACTTTGCCTATGATAAATTAGATATCACAGTGGATGCTAGACTCAGTCTTATAGACCCCAGAGCCTTTCTGTCAAGAACTTCCCATTCTTCATCCTCCATGTCTTTGGGCTTATTTGCAACCCCACCTAATGGTAAGTAGAGATCTTTTTGATAGAGATAATCCTCTATCTGCATTCTCCAATGTTGGTAATTTTTGCCATGGAACTTTTCCATTCTCAGTTTACTTTCATCTTGCATTACTTCACCCACTCAAATAGAAATCCTTGCAGAAACCCCTGTGAAAACTTGTAATAAATACATGCTACACATATTTGAACGACCTGTTAGTGAACCAAGGCTTTGATACCACTTGTTGGGGATCAACCAACAATAGATTACACTTATGAAAGCAATAAACGTGGAATTAAATCAGATAGACAAGTAACTAGAATGGGATAATAACAAGAATAAGAGATACAAGAAACCACCCTAAAAACTTGTATTAACAAACTCTTTACAAAAGGAATACAATTGAAGAAACTTCTTTCTTCCACACCTCTCCTAGATGTATAGATCTCTCACTAGATCTCTATTCCTCAAGAGCTCTCTCTGTTAAGAACAATCAACTCCAACAAACCTGGATTGATTCAATTCTATATTGTTCTTCAACATTCACATACAATGAACTACTACAATAATTCACCTGAAGCTAAGAATATATAATTCTACATATAGAATTAGGAGACTTGAGAATGCACTTACAACAAACAGTTAAGCCACTTGAACAAGGGCTCTAAAAATAATATTACTAATAATAGAGACGTGAGCTTAAGACTAAAACTTAAACTCATCATGCAAACACTCGCTTATGTCCTCAGAAATAGCATTCTGGATGCACAGGTAATCGACGCTAGTTCCTGCTGCTTGCTTGTGACCACCGTCGGCTAACCCACTGCCGACGCCAGTGCCTCTGCAACTGCACCTGACCGACGTCGGTCGCTCCTGACCGATGTCGGTGTCTGTGTAGACCCAAAACTATCAAAGTGTGCTCTTTGGTGAAGATTTTAGCTCCACACCCTAACAATTAGGTGTTCTATATACTCATATATGCCCCAAATACACTAAAAAAACTCAGCGTTATCTACAAAGGTTAGAAAAAAGGGCCTTTTGTCACGTTAAAGAATATTTTTAAGCATAACCTCATGGATGAGATGGTTGGGATGGTATAATGAGACAAGAAGAGGTAAAATATCATAAATAAGAGGTTAGGGAGGATCCTATCACCCCTATACTCACCTATAGGTACTCCTTAGGCTGGAAATGACAACCTACAAGCAAGGATTAATTAGAATTGTCCCAGTCTTTAGTTAGAATGAGCTAAAAATTAACTAATAGCTATTAAGAGAGTGAAAATTGGTAAAAAAGTTATGTGAAGGAAAATTTATGGTAATAAGGTTCCAAAATATCCTATTGAAGGCCTATATGACCTTATAGACACCTGCATCTAGCCTAAAAGGGCAAGACTATCTTAGACCAATAGGGTTAAGAATATGAACCCAATCTTGATTATTTTTATTGCTTTAGGATCCTAAAAGGAAGAATAAAAATTTAAACATGTAGGTTGTAATAAAAAGGGGTTAAATGAGGGTTATCAAGCATCTATAATAAGTCCAAGTAACCTAACATACACCTATAATTATAATAGGGCAAAAATTTAATCTTGTTATCAAATTTCTTGCAAATAGGTTAAGAAGAGATTGATATGATGGAAAATGAATTTATAACTTAATTAGTATTATTATGACCTCCATACACTCTCAAAAGTGAAGATTCATTAGATTAACTAGCCTTAATCAAGCAATTTAGTCCACATACTAAAAAATCTTGCAGATAGTGTCTTTTACTAGTCTATTTTGAAGTTTTAATCATTTGGAGGGTCTATGCTTAGAGTAAGGGGATACATTTTTGTGTGGAGTGACATCATGAAATGGATAAAATCATAAAACATTTAATTATTTTGATAAAATAGGGTAAGTACCCCTATTTTTTCTCAGATAGGGGTACTTCCCCTAATGTAAACCCTACAAGGTATGAGGAATATGGAAGAAAAGAGTAACCAAAAGATGGAAGGACATTGAAAAAGGTTAAATAAAGATGAGATATGCCTATTAAAATCATGAAAACCAATAATAGTAGTATCTATATTTACAAGGTGGTCAAAACCTTTGAAGGTATAGTCAATCTTGTTAGGCAATGGGTCAAGTGTAAGGCCAAATGAGTGATCATTTCCATTTTGGCATGAGAAATACATTCCAACCTATTAAATAATGTGTAGAAGGTGAATTTAAATGTGTGGGAGATGTTGATGCTTAAAATTTCACTATTTCCAACAACATGGGAAGTTTTAGGAATGTGGGACTTATGACCTGAAATGACCTCCATATTTTAAAGAAGTTGGCTCTTCTTTATCTCAAACGTATTGTGGGAAAAAGGGATAAAATCACCAATGCAATGAAATAAAATTTAACTATGGTGATGTGCCTGAATATGATTCATTCCCTAATACTAAGCATAGTAAATCTATCTTTAGGATTTAATTACATTAAAGAGCAAACAATGCATGATCAATGTAAAAGATTAAAATAAATAGAATCAAAGGCTCACAACTTAGAAAATTTTGAAATAACATAGAAAATATCAGAAAAGGCATATAAATTAGTCTTCTTATTAATTTTTATAGTCACATAAAAGGCATTGATACAAGCAAAATTATACAAACTTTCTGAATTAAGAAAATAGAACAAAGGCAAATGATATTACTAGCCACAACAAGAAAGTCTCAAAAACTTCTTGTAAATCTCTGATAATAATCTATATCAAAAGATTATCTCTCTTTCCTCTTTTCTCCTTCTATGATTCTCCTTTTGCACCTATGATTTTAACCCATATTTATAGCATAGGACTAGCTCAAGATTTCCCACATGATCAAATCCCAATGATGCAATTAAATTCTAACTTAATTGGAAGTGTCTAATAGAAGATATCTTTTAGATCTAAAATGTTAGCCTCTCTACAAGTTCATTGGCTAAAATAGATACACATGGCATTTACCACTATAAAATAGGTGAGGACACTCAGCAGCATCTACTAGTCTTAACAAGTGACACATGGCAACTTTCGCTTGTCTATATAAGCTTTAGATACCTTTTGAGAGTCCTACAGAAGATGACACATGGTGGCTTCCACTAAGCTTTAGAAACACTATAGAGACATTTGGAACTCATTTAGATTCACATAGATGATGACACTTGGTGCACTCTACTTACTTTAATAACTCATCTAGGGCCCACCATAGTCCTTACTCAATAACAAAATTAAAGAAAGAAATTGCAGATGTTGACACTTGGCAGTCTCCATCAAGATTTAACGAGGGACACATGTCACTTTTCATTACATTTAGAGAAACATAAAAACCTTCTATAGTTTCCACTTGGTGTCCTCCATAGGACTCTTAGAGAAGCTTATTGAATGAAGCTTTTGAAACTTATAAGAAATTGAAACATGGATGCCAACACTTGTCAAGCTCTGTGGGTATATAACATGACATGTGGCATGTTCCATGCAACTTAAAGAAATTATAATGTGTCTCATTTGATGATACTTGGCATGTTCTGCATGACTTTGAGACTTAGACAAAACATAGGCAAAATGAAAGATTACACCTGCACTCTATGTCAAAACCCTCACTGCCTCGAAACTAAAACATGCAGGGTCAAAAACTAGAGTGCACAACTGAAACATAAAACAAAATGTATAGTATTTTACTCTACAGTTCTTAGTGACCCCAAGGATTTTTGAGCCTGCTCAAAAATAATCCACATAATATATAAAAAATGTGGCAAAAATCACAAATTCTATAAGGCTGTCTAATAAATAGACCATTCAGCATTAGATAGTCCCTATTCATTTTACAAATCCTGGAAGGCTAAATCAAGGTTGATGATGTCCTTGTGTGAAAAAATATACAAAATATGAACTATAGCCTTTAATTGGAAATCAAGCTGGGCCATGGAAATCAAGATAGATTCCACTTCTAGCACTAAAGAAGCATCTGTTAAACCCTAGAAAATTGACTGGTCATTTTGTCTGGAAAATAATAAAGGCTTGATCTCATCAACCATTAACACAGTGTTGCTATCAGGAAAAGGGGAGGGAAAACCCAATAACACCAGATCTTCAATATGCTTCTTCATGACTTTTACTCCCTCTTTTACCACATCTAGGAGCTCTTTGTAATTAATTAATGTGGAGTTGCAAATGAGAATTTCGTTCACCCTTTTTATATCAATCATTTTGTCACTAATCCATACTACTGATAATGTTTCATCATTTGTGTCATATAGCTTTTTTAGCAACATTTGAGAATTAGACACTCTCAAAGAGATAGTGGATAGAGTGGCCTAGACTGAAGTCTCCACCTTTTTGCACATTTTTTGTGAATTTAGCAAGTTAGAGAGGGTCTGAGATGAGTAATCTCCTCAAAGATTCTTTTCCATACTGATACATATAGCTCCTTAACCAAGTTCAGAAATCCTACATTTTTTGGCCTATTAGCCAACTCAAGTGTCAATTGTTTTGTTATTTGTTGCTCAGCTTGAAGTTGGGCCTGTATGGTGGAAATATTATTTTGCTCATTTAGTAGCTTCTGCTGGAATTGAGTGACCTATTGCAGGTTTTCCTTACATTTTTTTGTAGTGTTGCCTTTTCTTGCCTTAGGGATGTCACTAAAAATTTCTCTTATGTTAGCTCTTCTTTCAAAGAAGTATTTAGGGCTTGAATAGCTTGGTGAATCTAACAAAAAATAGTATCTTGCAACTGTTTGTTGAGACTCTCTATTTCATCATTCTTTATTTTGATTTATGTAGCCAGATTGCTACCATTTACTTTCTCTTGAGCTAGATCAATTTCCATCTTCTAAAACTTCTTTGATACTTTCAAATAATTAGTAGTTACAGCATAAGTGGTTTCATTCAGTATCTCCTCAGGCTGCATCTACTCATTTGGCCTGACTAAATTAGGTGACAAATGAGTCACAGTTAGCTACTGCTAGACTAGGTCAAATAGTGACCTCATGTGTGGTGTAGCTAGATATTTATTATCCTTATTCCTTTTTTTATCCATCTGGGCTTCCCTAGCCTTCATAGCAGTGTTTTCTTGAGCTTGGAAGGTAGAGGGAGAGGAAATATACCTGCCTACAAAAGGATATCCCTATGGCAATCCATAGGGAATAGCCAAATGTTGGCTAGGGGTAATCTAAGGAGGTATTATCTTTGTGATAGAGGGGGAAAAGGGAGGAAATGATTTAGCTTGTGATGACATGGCTTGAGTAGTAATAAGTGGGGAAAATTGGGAAATTGGCATAGTAGAGGTGGCAGGGGATAATATTTAGCCAATTGGGATGGCCACCCCAATAGAAGAAGAAAAAGATTGAGAAGAAGAAGGAGAAATAACACATACCTAAAGAGCAACAAATGTAATTAGTGGTTTATGCTATGAAGGATCTACCTCCTCCTCTGAATTAGGATAAAGTTTAAACTTCTTATGTTTCCTTGGCCTTTCTTCTTCGTGATGTACTTCTTTCTCTTCAACATTTACCACTGTTTCTAGTGGTGATTGCACAAATTTGGGAAACCCAAAGGCTGACACTGATGAAGAAGCTATGGGTGGTGAGGATACCACATTCTTTTGTTTTTCTATGGCACTAAAAGATTGGGGCTAGACAACTATAGTGACTGTAGATGAGGTTTGTCCTGGGGCTTACACTGTATGAGTGGATTTTGCTTCCCCCTCTAACATTCCACCCTGTGTCTATAGTTTGCTTGTATTAGGGCTAGAAATAGGAGATGGATGCCATTCATCCTAGATTTCCTCCCATTTCTCATCTGAGTTTACATTACCAAAAGAGTGAGTTGTCTCACAAATCTCCTACCTATACTTCCAATAGGCTTCTATTTTCTTGGGTTTCCATTCTTTGTTCTTCAATGCCCTTTTTAAACTACAAGTCATTCTGAGTTTAGGGTTAAATTTGTTTTCCTTAACATAAAAGGTCTCCCATGGCCTAGCCTCCTAAAAGGCAAATCTATCAATTCTACATATAAATTAGGAATATCTTCCTTAGGGTTTCTTCTGTCTTCCTAAAAGGAATGGCCCTCATGCATAATTTTAGCATTGACCTTGTTATTCTTAACCCATAGAGTTATGAAACTACTTGGGTCATATATCCATTTATCTTCAATCAAAAAGAAACCTAGGATAGCTAGCTTCCTCAACAACAAGTGCTCAGCATCTCTAACCTCTAGGGCCATGTTTTTTGTTACCCATGGAATATCATACATTTTGTTTTTCTTCTTCCCAGTGCCATAGTCATTATCAACCATAGACACTTGTTGGGTGACCTCTAAGAATGCTAACCTAGGAGTCAAAATCTTGGGTAGCAACATTGGTTCTCCATTAAAACCATAGACCCTAATGATGGTATGATGAGATCCAAAAAAGTAGTCATAGGGAATAGTACAATTTGTCATGAGGCCTCTGACACTTGGAGTTAATCTATTTTCAACAAGCTCTGGGCTTAGGTGACAAAAGGTAGGGGCAACAAAAAGTTCCCAAAATTCATATGGATCAAACATTCTGGATGAGATATGTATCCATGCAGACATAGGAATGGTCCTATTATGATCAAAAATTGGGTCATACATATTCAGATGCATATATTGTGAAAAGATGCCAGAGTTTTGATATAATATGAGGTTAAACAAATAAGAAGAATACGTAAAACCCATTTATATTTGAAATGGGTGAGTTGGTCAACCATTAAATAGGCAATCTACTCTGAGAAGTCTAGTTGATACTCATGAGACTTGTCTATAGTTTTTAATCTAAAGAGAATGGCCATTTGCCAATCATAGACAATTATGTCCTCCATTCCAAAAATAAATGCCATCATGGATAGTGCCTCTTGACTAGCCTATGCAAATTTTGCCCTTCTTGTTGGTAGCACTAACACAATGGTATAATCATCCCCTAATTTCAATTCTAATTTGATAGACTTTAATTGATTATTAATGTTTGCCCATGTTTTTTGAATTTTGGCAATGGTGGGAAATGTGGTTGTTTTGTCATGATATAGGACCAACATGTCCCTAATAGCTTTCAGTGTAATTTGCACCATGAATTGACCCTATTGTATGGTGTTTGAGGGCGCATGAAACAATTTTTCACACATTTCAACTAAGTCAGGGCATGGATGTACACTTGGGACAATGAATTGTGCCAATTGAAAAGTCCATATCATCATCCCAAATGTTTCAAATTGTCTAGCCTTGGCCTTCTAGATACATCTTTGGTGTACATCTTCTCATAGAGATTTTCTAGAATTTTAAAGGGTTGGGTTCACAATTTTTTCTGCAAAATCCTTCACCTTTGCTGGGTCGATCACATAACCAACTTCGGGGACTCTAGTCCTTGGATAGGTCCTTAAGGGTTGTGCAGGGGCCGAAGCATATGATTTTCTAGTGAGAAGCTTATCAATAGATTTGTAAATACCAAGCCCCTACTATGAAGAATGTACCTCCTCCATATATGTGTCTATACTAAGAATTAGTGAACTTATCTAACAAGTATGGAGCTTTGTAATAGGGAAGGCACTTGTACAAAGCAAGTTTTGCTATGAATTGAAAGTGCAAGTAACAGGGATTTTCTTAGTAGATGTAGGAATGGATGAGACACTGTTAAGCCTTAACTCTTGTTATTGGGGTATTTAATGACACATCAAGTCTTATAAATGGCATTACAACTAAATAACCATTAGTAAATCTTATTAAATCTATGTGGGATAACATGTCAGACACGTCATAAAAGTGGCTACGTAAAGATACCTTGGAGAATTTTGGGGATTTGAGAGAGATTTAGCGAATGCAAGAGTTTTGAAATTTTTGAAAAGACTTTGAGCCATGGCCACATGTTCATAGAACACTTATTAAAAGAAAGAGGGAAAAAAAATGGGAAAATAGAGCAACAAGGTAAGGAAAACTATCCAACTATAATACATGGGAGATACTACTTAAATGAAATGTTTTAGGTAGAACCCATTCACAAGAATATATTTGGGTTCACCCTCCATTTTTCCAAGCTCAAATGAATTTTGTTGTTTACATGTATGAATCTTATAGGGGCTAGTCCACAATGCCTCAAATTTACCATGTTAACCCAGCTTGGCAGCTCTTGCATCCCATTTCATAACAATTGAGCCTACTTCAAAATGGGGGTTTGAAGTCTTCTTATCAAATTAGTCTTTGAGCATTGTTTGATGTTTAATTAATGATTCATGTGTTGTATCCCTCTTTTCTTAAACTTCCAGGAGCTCAACAAGTCTAACCTGCATGGGGCCATTCTCCTTAATTTCAATCTATTTTAATAACTGGAGAGCAGGAATATCCAAGCTCAGGGGCATTACAATAGGCTTACCATGGACCAATTCATATGGGGAAATATTTGTCACTTGTTTAGGCATAATTCTATCAGCCCAAAGTGCTATATTAAGCACATTATGCCACTCTTTGTGATGATCAGCCCCTATTCTCTTAATAAGTCTAATCAGGTTCTTGTTGGTTGATTCTGCCAAACCATTACCCTAAGGGTAATCATTTGAGGAAGTTTTTAGATAGATTCCGTGATGTAGTGAAAATTCAAATATTTTTGGCCCTAAAAATGCCTTAGCATTATCTAAAATTATGGTATGAGGAGGCCCAAAGCAAGTAGTGATATCCCCCAAAAAGTCTAGGATCACCTTTTCTGTTACTTCTTTGAGTGGCACTGCCTCACTCCATCTAGTAAAATAGTTTGTGTCAATTAGAATCCATTTGTGTCCCATTCTTAACACTATATTGATCATTCTAATGAAGTCAAGACCCCATTGAGTAAAGGGTTCATCAACAATTATAGGACTAAGGGGCATTGCTGCATTCCTTCTCTTCCCCACATAATACTAACAAGATTGGCACTTTTTGACCAGTTGATAATAGTTTATAAATAAAGTGGGCTAGAAATAACCTGCCTAAATTATCTTTATAGCTATGGTTCTTACAAAAAATGTCCACCTGAGACTCCATGGTGCATTTCATGTAGTATTTTCTTAGCCTCATCTTTCTCTATGCATCTTAAAAGTATGCCATAAGTATTTATTCTAAAAAAACTTGGTCAATTAAAACAAAATGGACCCCTTGCTGCCTATAGTATCTCCTCTTGTCTTAAGAGAGCTTTTTTGGTAAAATCCCATGTTTCATAAAATGGATTCTGTTTGTGACCCAGGAGTTTTGATCAATTTCTTGTATCCTAAATACATTTTCCTTTTCTATTTCTTTAGTTATCATCTTTTCCATATCTTGAGCCATGTATTGACACAACCCCCTACCTTTGACCAGCTTAGTGGGTTTGACCTCTACATCATACTCAAGGATATTTTTTTATCTAGTTTACTCTTTTTTTTAGTAATTTCACCTTCCATAATGTATTCTCTGACACTAGGATGAGCCACAAGTATCAAAATCTTATTTCCTGATACCATATGCTTGAATTTGTTTTAGGGCTTTTACCAAAGCATATGCCTATTTCTCCATAAAGTTGTATCTGGCTTCATACTCCCTAAGAGTCCTTGAGAAAAAGGCTATTGGGTGTTCTCCATCTTGTTGATCATCTTTCTATGTTAGGACAACAACAACACTAAACTCTCCTCCATAAACATACATTATAAAAGACTTAGAGAAGTCTGGGTTACTAAGTATTGGGGCTATTGAAATTGTTTTCTTGACCTCCTCAAAAGTTTGTCTTCCTTCTATATTCCACTTGAACACCAACTCTTTCTTTAACAAGAGCGTCACTAGTCTCATTAGGCCTACAAAGTCTGATATGAAATGAGTGACAAAATTAATCTTTCCCAAAAAGGACTAAACTGCCTTATTATTTACTAACAGGGACAAGTTCATTATGGCTGACTCTCTCTGGATCTATAGAGACTCCTTCTTGGATACTATATGTCCCAGTAGTTTACCTTGAGGTGCTAAAAAGATACACTTCTTGGGATTCAAAGATATTCCAAACTCTTGACACTTCTTAAAAATAGATTCTAGATGATCAAAATGATCAATAGCATTCTTGGAAAAAATAGTGAGATCATCAAGATAAATCAGAATGATATTATTAATGAGTTCTCCAAATGATACATCCATTGCTCTTTGAAAAGTGGCTCCAACATTTGATAGGCCAAATGGCATCTTGGCATATGCAAACATTCCCCATTTGGTAGTAAATGTAGTCTTGTATTGGTCTTCATTAGCAAACCAAATTTGATTGTATCCATAGAAACCATCTAGCAAGGAAAATCTTTTTGATCCAGCCAAAATCTATAAAATTTGTTCCATAGAGGTTAGGGGATAGTGATCTTTCAATGATGCTCTATTTAGGTCTCTAAAATCCACACAGAGCCTTATGTCACCATTCTTTTCTCTGACTGGTACTAGATTGGATACCCAGGTTGAGTGTTTGATTGGAAAATTTATTTTAGATTCTAAGAGTTTATGTAACTCATCCAATGTTAAAGGTTCAATCCTTGGATTCACTAGCCTTTGCTTCTATCTAACTGGCTTAGATCCTTTAGTCAGTTCTATGGTGTGCTGAATGATGTCTTTGTTAAAGCCATGAAGGTCTTCATAGGTCAAGGCTATTACTCTATCATATCTTTCACAAAAGTTAATTAGTCTTTTCCTTTCCTCTTGGGTTGTGGAATTTCCAATCTTTAGTTTTCTCCATTCACTCACTTGTATCTTAGAATAATCTATTTTATTTGCTTGAAACCTTTTCTTCTCTAGGCTTACATCTTCTGGATCAAATAGGTTTTCTAAAGTAATCAAGCCTTTGGGAAGCTTATTGGTCTTTAATTGAATACTTTGGTCTCCATATGCTTCTTCAATTTTGGGTTGTAATTGATTAGCAAATTTCCCTGACTATTGCACAAATGAGAGTACCTAAAAATCATTTTCAAAGACTTGCCAATTTTCATCATTATTTGGGATAGTTGGCCTTACTATAACTTTGACTAACTCATTGTTGACTAATAGATCAGTTGCTGGGTCAAATTGTGAGCCAATCTGTGCCACCCTATATACTTCAAAATTTTGGGTTCTAGGAACTACTTCAATATTGAAAGCTTCAAAATCATCTATTAAGTCCCAAATTCCGTGTCTATAAGATTTCATCCTTACATTTTTGGCTATTGCCTTTTCTCTGATTTGTTTCACCACTAGTTCTGAATCTCCTTTTACTATAAGATTCTTTACTCTCTTTTTCTTGGCTAACATGAGCCCATGTACTAAGTATTCATATTCAACATCATTATTAGTACATGCAAATTGGAAATGGATAGCTCTTAAAATTTTCTCACCATTTGAAGCAACAAGACAAATTCCTACTCCAACACCATTTTTACTTTTAGCCCCATCAAAATTTAAGGTCCAAATTTTTGAGTCCTTTTCAGATTCTTGAGTCTTTGGCTTTTCTTCCCTTAAAACATTTGGGATTTCATGGTCTTCATCAAATATGACATAAGTGCCTAGACCAGTAGAGTCATAATTTCCATATGGGTTACTTTGCATCATAGTTAACTACTAGTTATTTTCCTCCTCTTGGTCATGTTCAGTCTAGTCACCTAACTCTTCAATAAAGACCCTTTCTTCCTTATTCAACATAGCATGAGCTACCTCTAATTTTGGGGTTGGTTCATTGGTGATGTGATCCTTAGATAGTGACTCAGATAGTATTTTCATTTGTGTACCATATTTGGTTCTTAAGATGAGGTGAGACCAATCAAGTGACATATAACCTCCTATCTTGGCTATGAAATCTCTGGATAAACATAGGCAAAATATAGGAGGTATATCTATGACTATCACATCCTGATTAACAATTATATTAGGGAAAGTATACAATTTCAATGGGAGTTATTTAATTTTCTCTATTGTTTGCACCGATTTCCCATCCAGCTGCATAAATCCTTTAGTAAGTGGCTCATACTTTATTTTTAAAGCATTTGCTATTTTTTCAGGCATTACTATAGTACTGGCCCCTGAGTCTATCATTGTATTATGTAACAATTTCTTTCCAACTATCAAAGTCAAATAAAAGGGCTCTAATTTGGATTTTCTTACTTTTGGTGCATTGTTCAAAAGGGCTATTGTCTGTAGAGGAACCGTGTCTTTGAGCTTTTCCTTATTAGTAGGTCCTCCTTTGGTACTAGTATGTTTAGGCACTACTTGGCCCTATAGAGCTTCTTACAATAGTGTCTTTTGTTCAAGAATAGCTAATAAGTCCCATATTGACACATGTGTTGGGGTCCTCTTCAGCTGATCCACCACATTCACCAGTCTTAGTGTTTAGGTTCTTAGATAATAAGGGTACCTTTATTTTTCTTGAATTTGTCCAGAAATTACTTGGTTCTACACTGGCTGAGGTATTTCTTATCTAGTAGCTATGTTTTGATGACCTTGAAATGGAGGAATCTCCATAATTTCATTATTTGTGACTTCAGGCTATTCCATCATCCTTCTCTTGGATTTGGTGTAGTAATTTGATTGTACCAATGGCTTCTTGGAAGTAGAAGATTCATTGAAGAATACTAACTCTTCATCTTCAACCCATGAAAACAAAGAATGCTTAGGGGATATTTCTTCTTCTTGATGTAAGAACATCCCTTGCATCTAAGTCACTAGGACTAAATTTTGCATACCAAGGGATTGGTAGGGTTGAGTGTCAAAAGTATTTGAAAATTGTCCATCCATTCTTCTTTGCTCTGCTATCTTTTACTGTAGATTATCCCTGGGACAATCTCTGGGCATATGAGCATTATTACAAGGGAAACACCAGGCATTGGTACCATCTGCATAATTATTCTGCCCTAGAATAATCTCCCTATTTGGATTAGGGGGAACAGTCTGTGAGGGTGTAGGGACTATAACTAATTGGTTTGATGGCTGAGGGTTAGTTTGCCTTTGAAGACCCTAATACTAATTTGGCTATGGTGGAGGTTTATTTCCTTAGTAGCCTTGATATTGGGGTCTAGGATAATGATTCTACTATCTTTTTAGGTTAATTATCTCATTAGAAAATGTCCTTAAGATGTTCTTGATATCATCCATCTCATATGACTGGACAAGAACAACTACTTTAGTAGGTTGTTGAGGAAATGTATACATAGACACAGGTGGGGCTATGGGATTAGGGGCTTCTTGAGGCAAAGTTAAGGTAATATCTAGAAGCATGGGCATGAGAGGCCTTAGGGGCAACATTCCAGCATCTATTAAGTTATTTTTAGCTTTGAATGCATAGTCATAGGCTTCTGGTAGAGTCTGACCTCCAAGTGACTAAATCATTACTGATATATCTGAATTTAAGGCTTTAAGATAAAATACTATAGCCATACCTAGTAATGGTCTTGTTGTAGTAGGAATTCTTTCCCAAGTCTTTTAAAATCTTGAATTGAAATCAATCATTACTTCTTGTGGTGGCCTTTTGATAGTAATCAATTGTTGTAACAAAGAAGATTTATCACCCTTTTCTTCAAATCTTGTAAAGAAACCATCTCCAAGCTGATCCCATGTAGATATTGTATTTGGGGTCAAAGATCTATACCAGTCCAGAGCCTTCCCCTTAAAAGAAGCTGCTAACAATCTTATAGCCACATTCTGCTATGTGATCACATGTATTACATAGACATCAAACACATCCTATAGATGTTCTGTAGGTGTTTTGAAATCTTCCCCACTGAATTTGGGTAGACCTTTCAGGGCATTTATTGGAATAGGATCCCAAGTGGCTAGTGGTACTAGGAGAATCAGAGCACTACCAGTGTTCCAATTTGCATAATTCCTTGGGGCTATAGGTGTTCCCATGCTTGCTCTTGGTGTTTCTATAAAATGATTGACCCTTCTTCAATTAGTTATCAATGGTGGTAAAAGAATATCTAGGTTCACTATAGATTGAGCTCTTGATACTAGTCCATAGCTCTGACTCCTTGTAGTTCTTTGGTTCATACAGTCTTGAAAGAAACTTCCAGAGATCGTCCCATCAGGCATGCCAAAAACTATTGATGCTTAAAATTGCACTGTTTCCAACACCAACATGGGAAATTTTAGGAATGTGGGACTTGCGACCTGAAATGACCTCCAGATTTTAAAGAAGTTGGCTCTTCTTTATCTCAAATGTATTGTGGGGAAAAGGGATAAAAGTTAAATGGAATCACTAATGCAATGAAATAAAATTTAATTATGGTGATGCACCTGAATATGATTCATTCCTTAATACTAAGCATAGTGAAGCTATCTTTAGGATATAATTACATTAAAGAGCAAACAATGCATGATCAATGTAAAAGATGAAAACAAATAGAATCAAAGGCTCACAACTTAGACAATTTTGAAATAAAATAGAAAATATTAGCAAAGGCATAGAACTCAGTCTTCCTATTAATTTTCTAGTCACATAAAAGGTACTGATACATCCATATTTATACAAACTTTTTGAATTAAGAAAATAGAACAAAGGCAAATGATATTACTGGCCACAGCAAAAAAGCCTCAAAAAATTCTTGTAAATCTCTGATAACAATCTATATCAAAAAATTCTCTCTTTCCTCTTTTATCCTTCTATGCTTCTCCTTTTGAACCTGTGATTTTAACCCATAGTTATATTATAAGACTGGCTCAAGATTGCCTACATGATCCAATCCCAATGATCTAACCAAACTCTAACTTAACTAGAAGTGTCTGATAAAAGATATCTTTCAGATCTGAAATGTTAGCATCTCTATAATTTCATTGGCTGAAATAGATACACATGGCATTTCCCACTGTAAAATAGGTGAGGACACCCAACAACATCCACTAGTCTTAACAAGTGACACATGGCAGCTTCTGTTCATCTGTAAAAGCTTTAGATACCTTTTGAGAGTCCTACAGAAGATGACACATGGCAGCTTCCATCGAGCTTTAGAAACACTATAGAAACATTTGGGACTCATTTATATTCACACAGACAATGACACTTGGAACACTCTGCTTACTTTAGCAAGTCACCTAGGGCCCAAAACAATATTTACTCAATAATGAAACAAAAGAAAGAAACTGTGGATGTTGACACTTGGCAGTCTCCACCATGATTTAACAAGGGACACATGGTAATTTTTGATACATTTAGAGAAACATATTAAAGCCTTCCATAGTTTCCACTTGGCACCATCCACGGGACTCTAAGAGAATATTATTAAAAGAAGCTTTTGAAACTTATAAGAAACTAAAACATGGATGCCAACACTTGTCGAGCTCCATGGGTATATAACATGACATGTGGCATGTTCCATGCAACTTATATAAATTATAATGTGTCTCAGTTGATGACACTTGGCATGTTCCATGTGACTTTGAGACTTAGACAAAACTTAGGCAAAATGAAAACTTGTGCCCGCACTCTAAGTCAAAACCCTCACTACCTCAAAAATAAAACATGCAAGGTCAAAAACTAGAGCACACAACTGAAACTTAAGACAAAATGTAGAGTATTTTACCCTATAAGAGATAGTAATGAAATAATAATCATCAAGAAACCATTTATAACCTCAAGGTGTAGCTAATCCTACTAGGCAAAGGTAAGGCCTAATGAGTAAAAAAGAAGTCATTCATACTTTTGGCATTGAACATGATTTAAAACCCATTGGAACATGTTAATAGAGATACTACATGGGTGTTTCATCTTCTATATCATAGAGGAAACCAATATAAAACCATTTTTTTACCTTTAAACAACTCAGACTTGTAGGGAAGAGGAAACTGAACTTGATAGGCCATCTTTTAAAGCTCATATCTTTCACGAGGATTTGCATGGGATCTAGAGGAGATAGGGGGTATTATCATGGGTATTATAGGCCATATTTTTGGAATTTTTTTAATCAATTTTGATGTCTCAACTTTATGAATAATCGTTAAGAGATCAAACTAACCTAAAACCCTTGTAAACCCTTGCTAGTGACCAGCTTGGGAAAATTTAGTTAGAAAGCTAGTATAGGGAAATTTTTATCTCATAAAACTTGTTTTAGCTTTTAGAGGACTTCCCTAATATATTACACACATTTTTGGTTATGTGGACTTGTATGAATAAGGTACAAAATAGGGTTTTTCTCATTATTTTATGCATTTTGTAGGATACAAGAGGATTTAAGAGATAAAACAAAGTTTATAGAGAATATTGAGGCTTTTTATAAGTCCTAATATTAATTTAACTCCTTCCAACAATGTTTAAGTACCCTAAATTTATGATTCAACTTAGTCAATCAAATCTAATATATTGGGCAAGCTAGAGAGAAAGGAAGAAATATTCAAGTAAAGTGATTTTAAGGTTCCCATGATGATTCCAAGGCCATGGAGGGTATTTAAACATGTAAAAAACTATGTTTTATGGAATTTAATGAAAAACTAAAGACAAATTTGATGACAAGTGTGTAAGGTGCATGAAAAGTATGTTTCCTAGAGTGCAGGTGATGATGGCTATCTTCCAAGTGATTTTAAAAGACTAGGCATGAAACCAATGCATGGAGAGGAATTCATAAAAGGCTCCACTTACATTATAATCATTTTACCTACCCTTTATTAGTTAAAATTCACTCAAATATGCCTAATCACGAAGGTAGTTTTATGTGTAAGAAAAGGAGTTTTAGGCCACTTTACAAGAGTTTGATGATATGAGCTGACACTTATTGATGTTAATATTTTATGGATTTCCACATATATCTCTCACATTCATAATTAACTATTCTATCATCTTTAAAAGTGTCCATTATGACCTTTAGACTTCTCTTTTTCTCTCTCTCTCATAGGTTTTATAAGAACTAGCCTTTTTGGCTTTATATGCGATGTTCTACATGAGTATGATAAAGCCTTTCTTAGTTTTATAATTTTTATCAATAAAATGAATAATTTTTACATATTATATGACTATTCATAGTGTGTTTCATTTTAATTATTGATTTTTCTTAACTGACACTCTTGTTTCCTTAGTATGTTAGCTCATTCTTACAACCTATTTATAGTTGGAAAACTTCTTCTTACAAGGAATGTGAAGTGTTTTGGTATATGTTAGGGATTAAGTTAGTTTGTCCCTTCATTAGTGTCACTAAATACCTCTTGTCTAGTCCTTATATCCTATATTTTCATCTTGACCTCATAATGCAATATTGATGTGAGAAGTTATAGATTAAAAGCATGTATGTTTGGTTTGTTGCTTGGTCTCAAGTGTAATATACATACAGTTAGATGTCATTAGCCAATTTGGTGTATCACCTCCATTATTTTATCTTTGATTTCAATTTATTTCCCTTTTTTCACCACCCCAAATTTAGTCTTAGTTTAAATCTTAAGTGGTACATCAAGGGAGCTAGCCCTATCTAGAAACTCACCTCATTCCTTAGGCTACCCATAAGAATAGCGGTGATTCCATTATGTCACTTGGATGAGGAGATCTTTGAATCTCCTAAAATGGTGTATATTCAAGTGATAATGTTTTTTGGCACACCCAATGGGACTATTTTTCCAAGGAGTTAGAGAATTCTTAGTGTGTTATTCAACCAATCAGTCTTTTAGAGGCATCCCAATCAACACCAATGGTGACTCCAAATTGAATCAGCAAGCCAAGTAGCCCTAGTACATAAAAACTCAAAATTTGGTATTTATAATCCTAATTTTTAGCAATATGGATCTTATGTTCCTTCACATATCTTTTATCAATCTCATCTTGTTCATGGAATCACCTCAAGTAGCTCTCCTAATTATACTTCTTCTAGTCAATCTAAGAGTGTTAGAGATATAAGGTTGGAGTATGAGAAATAAATTCTGGAAGTAGATAAGTTAAATGAGTTTAATAGATACCATAAAGATATAATATACAAAGATGAGTGTTTGTTTATGCAATCTCAAGCCATATAATCCATGGAAGAGAGAATAGTAAGATGGAGGAGTCAACCCACCCAATGCAATCAGCCTTGTGTGCCTTCTTCCATCTCAAGACAACCTTATCCCATCCAAAAGGAACCCTCTCTTATCCCAAACTTCTTAAAAATGGAAATTTCATATCAATAAAGGATGGAGGGATATTCCAATCTACCTAATAAGCCATCTCTTACACCAAGTGAGAATCCTTATACCATAAATCCATTCTATCAAATGACACTTTCTCCCAAAAGAAAATGAACCAACCTTCTAGTGCACTCAAAGCATCCTTTTCTACACCTAATCAGGGTTATTTCATTCCAAATATTTTTTATAAACAACACTTACTCATTAAAGAAGAATAAATAAGTCTATTAGCCCATCTAATGCATCCTCTCTTATGCCAAAGCAAACTCATACTATTAATCTCTTGCATTTGTCAATCCAACACCAAAGGAGATTAGAGAAGTCTTTTATGAAAACTAACTACTCTAATTTCCTAAATTATGAGCCCTCCTTTGAGGAAATTCAAACTATCCCTCATGAAAACCAACATATCTATCTTCAATAAAATCCTCCTATGCATGTGAAAACTCTTCCTAGTCTCCCTTAACCTCCTCAAGCCCTTCAATATTATATTAAGATCCCAAGTTGAATAAATGTACATCATGAACCAACTCAAGACCTTTAGAATGTGAATTAATTTGTTTCCTATCATCAAGAGGAGACTTATAATGTCATGATTCTAAGAGGAGTGTTCATCATGAATCAGTTCAAAAACTTGAAGAGGAAAATAAGGAAGAGGTTGATTAAACTCATATGAATGAAAATTTATATTTGGTAAGTCACTATCCTATCCCTCAATCTGAAGTGATTTTAAGTGATGAAAGTATATCAAGCTTTGATATGGTGATTACAAGATGGAAATAAGAGAATAAAGATACTCTAACATGTTTCAACTCCTTCAAGAAAATTTCTTGCCCTCTCACCCTCAACTTTGATAAAGGATAACATGCCTTATATGAGGTGGAGGATAAAATTTTAGAATATAAGGATGAAGAAGATAAGCTAAATGAAGGAGTATATTTTAATGACTTCCAGTGGCATCATGGTAAATTTGAAGACCTTAACTCTCTTGATTCACCTTTGGATCTCAATGAAGATGAGGGAAAGACAAATCTTGAAGACTTTGTAGTTGAAGAGGATACTTTTCTAGATGTGTCTCATGAGGATATTGAAATTTATAACAATTTTCAAGTCTAAGAAGAAGAAGCAGTAGGTACAGAGCCATGTAGGCATGATGAGTTTTCACTATCTCTACTTGATGAGCTTCCATTTTGTTTTGATGAAAATAGTGAACAATCTATGGAAGGTGATGGTGAGGAGCTCCAAGAAGGTTGTCATAAACAAGATGATATCTTGTTCCTTGATCAAGAAGAAGAGGAATCAGAGTGATATGGTTTTAACATTAAGGAAGGAGAAGACTTTGAGTAGATTAAACAAGCAATTGATTACTTTTGGTATGAACTTGAATATTTTTGTGTTAGTTGCAACATCAAACTAACATCCCTTCCTCAAGAGATAAATGAAGAATCTAGGGATCAGTTTTTAAATCTTCTTAAATAAATAGAGAAGGATGAAGTTTCTCAAGACACATATCAATAAGGACATGAGCTAAATAAGCCTACCAAAGATGAAATTGTAGTTATAAATGCATTTACAAGCTACACTAGCATCAATGATTAGCATAAGACATGTCTCAAAGAGAAAGATATATATATATATATATATATATATATATATATATATATATATATGTTGGATATATGTTTGAATATGGTAATTTTGGATACCTACCAACCAAGGTAACAAGTAATAGGTATGATTCACCAAGCTTATACTTCAACAATCCATGTTTAAATAATAGGTTTTTTCAATTTCCTTTAAGTGCTTAGAGCACATATGTGTGTATACTTTCTTTTTTATGTGTGTCCTTTAATTTATGTGGTATAGGTAGTCATTAGTGTCTTGTATTGATCAAAGGTTTATGGTCAATGGATAATGTTCTCTTATTTGTCTCTATCCCTAGATAACTCCATAATCCCAATGGACTAATAAGGCTATTGGTCTAGCTAGTATAACAGACATACTACCCCTATGAGTCACTAATTTGAGACCAAATTTGACTTTTAGGTCAAATTGGGGCACCCTTAGTAAAAAACTTGACTTTTAGGCCTATAAGGGGATATAATTTATCGTCATTAGGTGTTTTATAGGTCATTTTATGTCAATTATATTTGTATTATCTTTGGTCAATTAGTTTTTAGGTCCATTTATTATTTTTGGGTCATTTAAGGGGTCAAAATAGTGCATTTAATGATTTTTATAGGTTTATTGGGAATTTTTTAAGTTTAAATGAGTGATTTCATGCCCAATGTGTCCACAAAGGTCTTAAATAATTGACAAAACTGAAAGATGGTAGGTTGTTTAGAGAAAAAGATAGTTTTCTTAAAAAAATGGTAGTAAATGGCACTTGTACGACCTCCTTGGAAAGTGTAGCACTTGTAAAATGTGTAAATATAAGTATTAAACTTCTCTACACTCATATATATGTTTTTAATGATCTGAAAGTTCCATTTCTAGGCCAAAACTATTCTACACATTTCTTGCTTTTTTAGAGAGATTGAAGTGACCCTCAGGTTTTTGTTCGGTACAGAAAACACAAGAAGTTTTAGGAAAAAATATTTTTTAATATGATATTATACCTATATACCTTCATTTTCATATATTTATTTTTAATATTGGTCAACTATGCTTTATGATTCATTACTAACAAGTTGACTATACTTTTTTACTAGCTATTTGGTGTACCCTATAGGTTTTGCTCTATTTTTTCCAAATACATACAAAAAAGTTAGTGATTTTGGATCTAAAAGATTTTATATTTACTTATAATATTTTATCAATTATTGGTTTCATTATTTGTGAGGTTTGGATGAGCAAAATTGGTCTATAATGCAAGAAGGTGTCACCATGTGCAGTTTCAGTTTGAGTGCTTTTATTTGTTAAATGTCTCTCTTCTGTAGGTGTCTCATTCAACTATAAAAGAGTGTTAAATAATCCATTTGGTCATGTGAAAACCTAATTTATTTTTTTGTTTCACCATGTTACCTCTTAGTTTGTTCCCAAGCTAATTTCCTTTCATTATCAACCATTTGCACATTTTTAAATTAGAATCCCATGCATAAACTTTCCCATCCTATATATGAAGTAATAATGGAGGTGTATTATCTTATATTAGAATTTATAAGTTGAATTAAGTTCCTTTTTTATGATATATGAGGTTTATGTTTGACCATATGCCCATGTGTCATGATACACAATCATTTGATGCCTCTGTCTATCCCTTTTCACATGTATGTAAGTGTTTTCTAGCTTGAATAAGTATTTGGAAGATGTTTCTAGGAGGAGTCTTAATTAATATCACATGTTTTAGGATATAAAATGGTGTTTGATTTTTCTTGAAGCTATTTCAACACCACATTTTTCTATATCTCATACTCTACCTGCATGACACAACATAAGACACTCACATACAGGCCTGATGACATCATGTTGATGTATGGAGAGATGAAATTATACTCCAATTACTTAGAATTGTCTAAGATTCATTAATATTCCTAAGGGAGGTATATTAATCTCATTCACACTAATGTTTTCTATATATTAATTCCCATTCCACTATTTGATCATAAAGACACCTACCTACAAGTGGCTAAGCAAGGGGTTGGAGTGTTGTACGGAAGGCCTACAGAAGGGTAAATCTTCCTCTTCATCTTGTTTTGATAAAAAAACATGGAAAACTAATAAAATATTTTATAAGGAAAAAATAGGTATAAAATGAATTGAAAACATAACTTGGTTGTGTTTGGGACTGTTTGCCCTAAAAAGTGAAAGCAGAGACCAAAAGGCTTCTTGTAGAAGGCACTGTCTACAAGATTTTTTAGTATGTGGAGTCCACAAGAAGTCCACATACTAAAAAATCTTGTAGACAGTGCCTTTTAGTAGTATGTTTTCAAGTTGTGACTAGCTGGAGGGTCTATGCATGGATTAAGGGGCTCAATTTTTATGTGGAGTACCATCATGACATGTATAAAATCATACAAATTTAATTAGTTTTATAAAATAAGGGAAGTACCTCCTATTTTGTCTCAAATAGGGGGTACTTCCCCTCATGCAAACCCTATAGGGTTTGAGCAATATGGAAGAAAAGAGTAACCAAAATATGGAAGGACCTTTAAAAAGGATCAATTAATATGAGGTATTCCTATTAAAATAATGAAAACCAATAATATGATTATGGATATTGACAAGGTGGTCAAAACTTTTAAAGGTACAGTCAAGCTTGTTAGGTAAGGGGTCAAGGCTAAGGCCAAATGAGTGATCATTTTCCATTTTGCTTTAGTGACACTGTTGTTTCCTTGGCATGTTAGCTCATTTTTGTAACCTATTTGTAGTTGGAAAACTTATTCTTGTAGGGAATGTGAAGTGTTTAGGGATATGTCAAGGATTAAGTGATTTTATATCTTCATCAGTGCCATTCAAGGCCTCTTGTATATTCTTCATATCCTATATGTTCATCTTGACCTCACAATGTAACATTGATGTTAGAAGTTGTAGATTGAAAGGGTGTATGTTTGGTTTGTTGTTTGGTTTCAAGTGTAATATGCATATGGTTGGATGTCATCAATAAATTTTATGTATCACCTCCATTATTTTAGCTTTGTTTTCAATATCTTTCTCCCTCTTCACTCTCCCAAGTTAGTCTTAGTTATAATCCTAAGTGGTATACCAAGGGAGCTCGCCCTATATAAAGACTAACCTTATTCCTTAGGTTTACCACAAGCCTAGAGGTGATTCCATTATGCTACATGGATGAGGAGAGATTTTCATCTCGTCAAAGGGTGCATATTTAAGTGAAAACACTACTAAAATGCATGGATTTCATATGTATTATCTTTAATTTCATTCTCATCTTCCATTAAGAATGGAGATTCATACATTTTAAATACCATTTTTGTGATACAAATACCTAGAGATATGGAAGAGGATGGCTCTAGCTAATTTATAAAAAAATTCTCTCTACCCATTACCTTATAAAATATCTCAAAAGTGGTGTATAAATATATGCAGTCTAACTAACCATGCTGATTTGTGTTATGGACTCAACACTAATTAGGAAGTGTTACTTCCAAGATGTTTATTTGAATTATCTTGTTAGGTATTTTCTATTTAGTGTTGTTTCCATATCTATTAGATTACATGTTGATGATTATTATTATTATCATACCCCATGGTGTTTCTAATTAACTTTTTCATTCTTAAGAACTCATTGATAAGATTTTATACCATTTTTTCAAGAGAATCTAATTCTAATTTTGTAGAATAATAAGTAATAACTTATGTAGTATCAGTATTGATTAGTATTAAAGACTAACTTTGATTTTATTGATTAAGTGAGGATAGGTTTTCTTAGAAAGCTAAGGTGATGGTTAGGTGGATCATGGGCCAAAAGGAATTCGTTATATACTTGGTTCTAATATTGATCAATAATATTTTGATTAACATTCATAATGGGGTTGATGGATATATATCTAGGACCAATATTAGGTGGATCCAAGGCGTGTAACTAAGGGTTCAACTACCAGTTAATGTTAATAGCCTCATCATTAGCTAGTGACAGTGTAGTAGTATTATGCAATCTATAGATAAAATTAGATGTCATAGAATCTAATGTGTTATTATACATTTAAAGTATTAACATAACATTGGGTTTGTAATCAATGTCCACTCAATTATACATCTTTTATAATATCACATTAAAGTCTATTATTATATCATTGGGGTCTTTCCTCATGCTTTCAAAGTGGTAGTATATGATGTTTGGGCTAGTGACTTATCCAAACTATGCCAAAAAAGGTATTTTGACAATGGTTCCAAGATGCAATCAAATTTTATAGGATATTAAGTAACCATCATAAATAACACTATGAAAGTTAAAAGTGAAGTTACATTTATTATCCCTAAAGTGGTCTTGAAATTCTTTATATGTTCTTCAATAATCCTACCTCTCATTGAAGAAAAAGAAATAAAATAATTTTCAATGTTTCTAGGGAATTCATGCACATCTCAAGGGATGTCAATGGTGGAGATGGATAACCAAGCTGAGGAAATCATACATGGAGGGAGATGGGATATTCTGATAGCGAATGAGTATTAATCATGGGGTCATATTAAAACACCTCAAACTAGCCTAACTTTTCTATGGATTTCTAAGGGTGGGAATAGAAATACAATATCTAAGATGGACCTTATTATTCTTATGGGAATATCTAATGAAATTGAAGAGATATTTTCAAATAATTGAAAATGTGTCCCTCCTTATATCACCAAATAATTTCCTATTGATGTGGGTTTTATGAAAACTAAATAACCTTATGAGGTAGGCTCTAAAATTTTAATATTGGTGAAAAACATTCTCTCCATGGCATGAATTGCAAGTTATTGGGTTTTATAAATAACCTAGTGGTGGAAAAATGATGAATGGAGCAATATTTAATCTCAAATGGTTCGGATATGATGTGAGTCTAAACCTACTTGAGATGTATGGATAGTGAATCTAACCTAAGTTTGGTAGGACCAAAAGATAAATCAAAAAGTAAGAACAATAGGGTAGGAAAGAAGGTTTGTGAATCAAAAGAGTTGAAACTCTTCTAAGTGGATATTGAACTAGGGGTTGGATAAGTAATCATGAAACCAATTATTTTTAAAAGTTACTATTATCACAAAAATAGTCAAAAATAGTTAATATTAGAGGAAATAAAATACAATGAACTTTAATTCACATAATAAAAGGTTCTGGTGTTTACAAGATTACAATTACAGTTACACATCTATAAAAGGATCTTATGATTATTATCAACAAATCATTAAAATTATATACTACATAATATGAATAATTATATTGAAATAAAACTTATAAACAACCAAAAAAATAAAATACCATAATGATGTAACTTCAATGAATCATAAGTTTGTAGAAAAATAAGACTTTTACATTAAGACAAATTATGGAATAACCTATAGGGCTTATTATTTATCTCAATATCCAAAATTCTAATCTCTTTTGAATAAGGAGTATACAGTTATATATAATATTTATAAGGGGTTTCCTCATCCTATAAGTAAATTATAAACTTATAATTTCAATTTTAAAACTCATGCACAATATTCATGCATAAGATATAAAATAGATAACTAACCAAAACTACATAATTACAATATAAATATATACATGTTCAAAATACATAGAATATATGAGTCTTCAAAATAATATAATACATGAACACACACACACACACACACACACACACACACACACACACACACACACACACACACACACACACACACACACACACACACACACACACACACACACACACACACACACACACACACACACACACACACACACACACACACACACGTGTGTGTGTGTGTGTGTTTGTGTGTGTGTGTGTGTGTGTGTGTGTGTGTGTGTGTGTGTGTGTGTGTGTGTGTGTGTGTGTGTGTGTGTGTGTGTGTGTGTGTGTGTGTGTGTGTGTGTGTGTGTGTGTGTGTGTGTGTGTGTGTAACTATGGTTCCTTCTTTACACTACCTAAAGAAGAGGGGGACTACATGCTCATCATGGGATCTAAAGTAGTAGGAGCTATAGGTGGAGGACTAGTTGATATAGTTATTATCATTTAAAAATTAACATTAGGTTAATAATTAATAGTCACTACATTATGAAATGGAATTTAATTCTTAACTATCAACATTGGTGTTGTTTAAATAATAGACATTATCTTGGAAGCCTCCTTAGTAGCCTTCAATTTTTCAAATAATGCATGAGAAACCTCAAATTATTTGTTAATATTATAGAAATTGAACATATAATGTTTAAATATTTTATCAAATTCACCAATAAAAAATTTATTATCATATTTATAGGCTATAAATATATATCTTAGTGCTTCTAAATTAGTCACTTTATCCTTCACAAAATTGATGAGCTATAGAATCTCTTCACTAGTTTGATATATAGTGTCCTCAACTTATACTTTGAAACTATTGGCATCTGATTAGAGAATTGATTCAAAATTGGGATTATTTATAAAATTCACTATGTAATTTATCACAAATATTACCCTCATATACTTAAAAATATCTAGTCTCCTTTTCTTGGTATGCTAGTTGGGATACCAAAATTTTCTTTTGAATATACCATTGAAAGGCACCATATCTCTTTGTAATTACATAATTAAAATACCAAGATACCTCTTAGGTAGTAATTAAATTTAAAATTAATTTATGTGTTATTTATTTTTCATTTAACCAATAAATTGATCCTCTCCTCAATCTATTTCAATTAGTTATAAAATTTTGTTACTCCTCCCCATTCAGGCTTGGATTCACCCCTAAAATTATAGATTATTTTAAAAATATCATATAAATAGGTGGATACACTTCATATTTTATTTAAAATATCTTTTTTATAATAAAATATCTTTTAATTCATAATTATTTGTTTGTCCTACTCCTTAATTCTATCATCTCCTTCATCACCTTCCCTATCATATATATAAAAGAATAAAAGTCCTATGTATACTTAGTGGCATCATTCAAGTTCTTATTTTGATTCTTGGATGAGAGGAATACATTTTAAATTTTATCTAACACCAATTCCTCGCTTATATTTTTATCTGATCCCTTCCACTTCCTAACCCTTTGTATTGTACCACTCTTTTTATAAAAGTAGGTAATTGTTGTGGGTAATTTAGTAAGTACTAGACCCATCCTATCTTTATTCATTTTTTGTGACTCTTTAACCTAGGTAGGAAAATTATATCTCCATATTACTATGAATAATTGGTATATGTATTACTTTAAGGAGGTATTAAAATTTGTGGGAGAATGGAGACACTTATTTAGATATAAAATTGGGGAAGTATAAGAGTGACCCTACTTCAATCTCAGGTAATCCTCTAAGGTATAGTTTCCACCACATATTTCATTTAACCTATATTTATTATGAAAATCATTATATTAGACTCATATGGAGTGGACTGGGAAAAATAAATCTAATTGGGTAGATGGTATTTGCGGAACCTAAAGATTAAAAATGGAGATAGTCACCAAATCCTCAAAATGAACCATCTTCATATGGTCTTAGGGTTTGAACATTATTAGGGTAGTGATTCAATGAATAAAACAATATAAATAATTATAAACTTGTTTTTCACCTTTATTATCATAATCATGAGGATATAATGACTTGGTATTTAAATAATACTCATTTAATGAATCATAGGGAAAGAGTGGGGTAACAACTAAACTAGTAGATGAAAAATTCATCACATGGGAATATACTATTATAATGGAGGAAGTAAGGGAAATAATTTGGGTGGTATTTATAAATTCCAATGGATTATATGACCTTAACACAATCATTTCATAATAATGACTATGAGCTATGGTTGCAGGTGCATTAGTAAGTCCCAATGCATGGGATTCTCTCAACATGGATTCTACATTTGATTTTAGGGCATTACACTAATAATTTATTCAATGTTGATTCATAATTATCTTGTTCCACTCCTCTTTCCTCTTCCAATATCTCCATATCTCTAGATTCCTCTTCGTCTATTTCTTCAGAGAAATATATTTCTTCCTTGAGCTATGTGTCTTCTCCTAAAACCTACTCCTCTTTAGTTCTCCATCTTTAATATTATTCATCAATATCTAGAACCTACATATGCTCCATTTATTTGTCTCCTACCTTTAATTCCTATTTTTCCTCTTCTAATTACTCATATAGATAATCCCATTTTGAAGATGAGCATTTAATAGGTCTCTCCTCTAATTATACAATTAGAGGTGAAACTAAATGTGTCTTGAGATTCATTTTATACATGAAAATAGATGGTTTAATAGTTATGTGCACTTGACCTAAAGTTGATGGAGTGGAGGATGAAGTAAATACAGTAGTGGAAGGTCTAAGTGTAGAATAAATAGTAGGAGAAACATGAGATGCAAGCACTAAGACTATAAGAAGCACATGTTGAGAGAATTGAGGTGTTGAGACTGGTATTGCTAAGGGTATTGATACCAAATAAATTATTAGGAGCGTAGGGAGACTTACCTATTGAATTACAATTAATGGGGGAAAAGTTTACAATGAAAATGATCCCGCTTATACACCTATAAGATATGAAGCTCTAATATCTATTGTAAAAGACTACATTATTACCATGACTTGAGGTGTTGGTATTTTCATTAGGATATTATTTCTTAATTGGGGTTTACCTCAATTTTAGGGCCACTTTCCTCTTATAGACTAACTTGTATTTTTTGTGGGGAGTTAAGATGATCATAATAAGGTGATAATTGAGTATATGTCTAGGGCCATTAATGGCTCACAACATTGTTTTCTTGCTCCACTATATTTTTGTTTGTTCTCTTGTAATATAAGGATCATATTAAATTTATGAGGCTACCACCATAGGAATTATATGTTGAATCATCATGGTATAAACCTCAAAATAATATAAAACATTAATAAAAAAAATTGGGTCGTGTTCATAGCTCATATTGCCATAAGGAATGTAGACTCACTTTCTCTAAGGTCACTAAGGTATCACCTTACTTTGTTATTAGGATGTCAATCTCCAAATTATGCTTGGGTTAGCCCATAGTCAACCCTAATCTTTCCAACTAAATTCATGTGCCTCTTGAATGAATATTACATTTAGATAATGTTTACAAGGGTCTTATGATAATACCCTTGATGCTTAGAAGCTATATCCTCATCCACAATATTGTAAATCTTGAAATCTATTTCCTACTCTAAAACTTTATTAAGAATAAAATGAGGGATATTTAGAGTATCCATGGTTCCCTCTATCTTGCTTATATTAAAGTCAAGATAAAAATCAATAATATCTAATATTTGTAATGATTTTCCCTATGTTCTCATAAATTTGGGGCATAGTGTGCTCATAAATGGATTGTTATACCAATGATTATACCTCTTATCCAATTCACTTAATTCTCTCTTGAACTGGTAGACATGGAGTAAAGAGAATTCATCACATACCCATTATTCACATATTATGTGGATGTCTCCTATGGTTTTCTATAGGTAATGTTCACCATCCCCATGATTGTATGTACTACATATGACATCATGTAAAAATTTCCATTATATGAACTCTTATTAAATTTAAAAATTTTCACCTTGAGTCAAATGTTGATAATATCTCCAAGTGACACAATTTTATTAGAAGTTAGAAATATGTTCAATAAGGGGACCCATTCCTCATGAACGTAGGCAATGATAGAAAACACTTATAACATGTTCAATAATTTCATGACTATCATAATGCCTAAAATTAATTTGATTGTGGGCACTGAAGAAATAGCCCCTTGAATGTTTAAGTTTTTGACCTTGTCTAGCCATTGCTTGAGCTTACCCTCAACTATGTCATGGTCTAACCAGACATTGGTTGTGATGAAGTTATAATTCATTTAGAGCACTAGGAGGTGAAAATACTTCTAAAAATTATCACTATAGACATAATCAACCACATTTATATGAATTCTTAAGCATAAACAATATCCAATATTTTCACCATTAAAAAATAAATCATGAAGTAATTCAATGCATATCATTACCTTAGACTTCATTGTCATATTATGTAGACCCATTATTTTAACTAGTAGTAGATCATCCACATATCTCCTAATAATAGCCTTATCTCATTATTAGTATATGATAACATGTGGATGGATCTCATTAATCCAAAGACTTAGAAATTTTACAATGTATTAACAACTAATAAGGCCTGAGTGAATGCGATTATTCCACTTGGAATGATCTAGGGATTTCAATAGCTATTAATATAATGTACCTAAATTGATCTTTTGGGTCATGAGTCAATGATATATTTCCACTCTACATGATCTCAGGAGTTTGGGAACTTTTTGAATAATGACTATGAATTTTTTCCTATAAATTCTAGGTGACTGACATGTCACCATGTGGAGAAATCTTAAGATTATATAACTTAGAGAACTTGGAAATTTTAATGAAAATTGGTTGTATCCCATGTTTATTATATTTTTACACATGGATGACTCATGCAAATTTAGTAACTTGGAATGTAGTTGGAACACCTAATGTCATAAGTGAATGGGATACTTCCACATGGGATGATATCCTAAATTTGGATGCTTAGAAAGACTTAAAATATTTGTTTATAATTATGGTCTAATATGAGTGAAGTGATGCCAAAAAAATATCATGATCTAAGGGACCTAATGAAAATTTTAAATCCAAATAATGGATGATACACATCAAATATTAAACAAGATACATATCTTCACTAGTCTCATTAGTCCATTAAATCAAAACATTATACTAAATACACATTTTAAAAGTAAATAAGATAATCATAGTTGAAATATAATTCATGAACAATGTCCAAGCTTTTATTTTATTCATTTTGGAACTTTTTTAATAAAATTATAATTTCAAAACATCCTTAGGTTTGTGCACACTTGATTAATATAACATTTCCTATGGTTGATATGGACCATGAATAAAGATTTATTAACAATAATGCGTCCCTATTTGAATTTTGATAATGGGGTGTGTTAGAGTACAACACTATCTATGCCACCATTAATGAGAACCTTGAGCCTAGGCTCTCTGAAGAGATAAGGATAACACTTGTAAAAAAAAATTCATACTAATATTATCTATATTTCATAATAATTAGAGTGGATAGAATAATGGATGCCTTATTGACACTACATATGAGTGTTTGAGATAAATTAATAGATAAATGCATTGATCAATAAATGATGAATGAGGTAAATGGTATTTTAAAGAGAGACAAGTAGGCCATGGTACATTCCTTACCTTTTGAAGTTGGGAGGACTAGTTTTAAAATATTGTCATTAGTTACCTATGTCATGAACTATAGATATTTTCTTGCATTATCTATTATCGAGATTAGGCACTAGGATCCCAATGATAAGTCAAATTATTATATTAGACAATTAAGGAGAATTTTTTAAGTTCTATATCACCATGAGACCCACACTTTTTATCCAATATTTATAGATCCTTAAGATGAGAAGGAGACTATGAGGGAGATGTATGATGTTGAGGTGACAATAAAAATAACTACGATGATTTAGTATGGTAGAGTGGAATAGAAACATAAATATATTTATCCTAAGGATGATTTTTCTTGCATAGATGAGCATCTAATGAATATATTACTATAAGGGATTCCACATATATCATCTTATCAGATAATAAATCCAAATCCTCAAGTAACTCTACCACCTCTCATTTATCCTAAAGTCACAATTAATTTATTTCAAAGGAAATCCTCAAATGTAATTTCACATGAAAAATTATTACTCACCCAAAATCATTCCCTAAGTACTTATATTGATTATTTTTTTTACCCCTTTTCCTTATATGACAAATATAGATGATACACCTTTGATTCTCCTCCTCATAACCCCATATAACAACCTATTATTGGAAATTTGTATCAAAATAAACATGTGATAATTAAAAAGTATTTTGATTTGATTTATTTTAAATTATCATCTATTCCTAAAGATACCATTACATCTACTACACCAACTCTAACTGATGTGGCATTTTACTCTATATCAAAATTTAGTTTAGTTATGCCTCAAACATCATCACAAGCCACACCATATGTTTCTTAAGATTCCCCTATTTTTCAAAAATAATACCTCCTTAATACTTACATTTATCCCACTTATTATTCTATAGTCACAATAATAGGTTCATTGAATGTGTAAGTCCCTCTCCTTACATCACTACATATTGTATATATTCTTATCATTAATTCTTACTAAAAAATCATAATAATCTTAGGTATTCATGGTGTCATTAGTATAACTATTTCATAACCTTAAAATAACTAATGATAGATAAAATAAGGTATTAACCCATGGATGTGATACCATCTAACCTATTTCACACATCTATCAACCAATTCTAATCCCCTTCCTTTTGATACTAACCTCTTTATTCAAACCACCTAGGCCATATCTTATCCCTAGATCTACTTCACTATCATCAATTAAATCTTATATTTTTACTAACCATTCCATTTACACACAATTCATTCCATCACCTCGAAAAAGAACCACCTCATACTACTATTTCTTCATGTGGTCCACCTATAGAAGGTAAAGACTGGATACAATATATGAAAATGGCAAAGATGCAAGTATTAAACATGGTCATAGTGGAAAAAAAAAAGATCATAATTACATTTAAAAGATAAAAATGACTATGAATATATTTAATATAATTAAAGTAATGAAAATCCTTAGAAAATCATATTTGAGACTAAATAACATCTTTACACTTTGATAAAAAGTATAAAATCTAGGCTAGGTGAAAGAGACAAAATTGGAAAAGACCCTGAGTCAGTTATTGAGGTGACATAAGAAATTAATAAAAAAATGTATAAGGGATAAAATAGTAAGTGTAGATACTTATAGAATAAACAAATTCTATGGTTCCAAATAATTTTTTCATTAATGTTGAAAATTACCTAGAATCATTTTATAATTTGTTAATTGAAATGTATGAGGATAAAGGTATGAGAATTTATCGATTCCAGATTAACTACTCTATCCAAAACAATAAAATATTATTGGTGACCTCATATATAGGTGATTACCATATTTTAATTAAATATAGTGTAAACATGGGTTTTGAACATGAAGACATCTTTCCAAGAATGGGATGGTGAGATGCATGGAGTACTCAAAAACATAGACAAGGTAGTTGGAAAAAAATTGTGACTTCTAAATAAATCTGAAGTGCATGCAATTTTTATACCAAAATGGAAATTATTCTCACATGATAACTTCAATACCTATTTTTTACCATTTATTATGAGTTTCAAAGATAATTTAACTCAATAAAACCTAATGAGAAATGATGAAGAGATTGATTTCATTTATGCCAAGGAGAATGTCAATAGATAAATTGCAATCAAAGAGGGCTTGAATTTTAAATCATGACCTATCAATAGAAAAATATAAATTATTATTTATAAATTTAATATTAGACTTAGCTCATTTTTATATTCAAATTTAAAACTTGATATTGTTTCTAAAAATCTAATCTATACATTGAACTATGATTGCAAATCCAGGCATATTAGCAATTCCATCTTGTATCCAAATGTAGAATTTACTTTAGTTATCTAAAAAATTGTCTATAAGTATAAAAGTATCATTATAAGTTAAAGTGGTAGTCTAATTTTATCTAAAAGGATTTTTGATTTTTGCATTTGTATAGTTTTTCTTATACTCATGATGCAATAACAATATTCATACTTTATAATTCACCTCCCAAATGGAGGAAGATTTGGTTAATATCAATAGAAGATTTATAATTCTCAATAAAATCTAAATATATTATTATTTTGTTCTCTTTATCAATTTTTTGTCTATATGAATTAATTTTGATTAAGGTGATCTAATTCATGAGTATATGCATGCGTTCAATTTTTCAAAGGTTTATTAACCTATTAGTTATTCTAATTATTCTGTGCAAGGACCCAATTTATTTTTCTAGCTTTGAGATAGATTTTCATGTTATTAATCTATTATAAGTTAGTATTTTTTTTGGTCTATTTGACAAATATTTCTTGCAAATAATTTTCATTGAGTATTTGACTATTATTTTTTATTTTTCTTTACGTAATAACTAGAATATGATAGACACTAGTAATATACTTACATGTTTTATCTCACTAAATTATATTTATTAAATAAGATCTTATTTTTTATGTCCATAGGAAAACCTTCTCTTTTTCCTTTCTTTCCCTTATTTTTTTTATAAATAATCAATTATTTATGTAAACATAATTCTAATTGACTATAAAACTTAACCAAATTTACTTTATTTATATGTACAAAAGTAATTGCCTTAGTTTATATATACAAAAACAATTTTAACTAACTATAAAATTAATAAACATCCATTTAAATATGTAGTAAAAAATATTTTATTAATATTAATCACTTTTTTTAAGTTAAAATAGTTACATGTGACTATTAAATTTAACCAAATTGCCTTTATTTATATAATTGGTTGTAATAAATACAATGTAATAGTATTAATATAACTCAATCAAAATCAATATTTATTATTGTGTATGTTTCTAAAGAGAAATCCATAATTATTTGTTTCCCCACATTATCTACCCACATACATAAGTGTGTTAATATTTTACTATCAGAATGTAGTGTGCCATCAAATTTTCTATTGGATGCAAATCCAATGAAAAGGGTTTCTTGCTTATTTCAAACAAATCATGTTTCCTCCCTTATATATTTTATGTTCCATAAAAGTGTGTGTACTTTTATAGAACCTTTTTCTTATTTTCTTTATGTATGCTAGACCAATATTTACTTTATTTGATATGATAAATTTATCATTAATAATGCATTGTGATATCCCCCAAGTAAAAATAAATGTCAAATTTTGTAATCATTCAAATTATTGAATTAAATAACATTTTACTCTCAAGTACAAATAAAATAAAACCCAATATCTAAATATTTATTTGAAATATTAAACAATTAATGGGTAAATGCATGACTCAATATTGGTACCATGAATATGAAAAACCTATCTTTTTGGTTGGTAATCTAAATTAAGTAATATGTGAAACTCCAGATAATAGTTCAGCTACTATCATTATCAATAACATTTTTTGAAGTGGAATGATATCTGAAAGAGTAAACCAATATAAGATTTTTTTCAATAAGATGAGTAATAGTTTATTAAAATTAATTCCTTGCCACCATTGTGATATTTTGTATTAAACACTAAGAATGAACTTTAACGATTAATTTTTAAATAAAGCTAGTAATAGTATATTAAAATTAAGTTATCAACTCCATCATTATGATATTTTATACTAAAATTAAGAATGAAATTAAAATATTAAGTTGTTTATGAGAAACTCTTAAATTATACCAAGTGGGTGACTTTTCCCCTGATAATAAATCTATATATTAATGACATTTAATTATTTTTAATTGTAGTATAGTACCCTATTTATATGACTATATATCATGTGAGACCTTCATTTCATTATGATATGTCTCTAAATTTTAGGAATTAGTTGGAAATTTATGAGAATTGGGGCAACACAAATTTTAAAATTATTTATATTTGATAATTCAAAAAAGTATGAATGGAAACATATAAATTAAAATAATATTATATAGTAATATGATTTGGAAAAATTTGTATGATAATTTAAGCATTAGCTAGTAATGCAATTCAAAAGATCCTCAAAAAATTGATTTTATATAAGTAGTGTAAATTCAATTTCATTTATTTACTTATTCAACACTCATCAAATATAAAATATATGCTTTTAAAACTTTCCTTATATCATATTTATCCCATATTAAGGCTAGTTATGTAAACAATGTCACTATAAATCATTTTCTATTCATAAATTATTTTTTAGAAGAAACCATTACTGAACAATGTTTTTTTTTTAGGTACACCTTTGTTTAATGGGTTGACTAGAATAGTGATTTTTAATTAAAAGGAATTATAGGTTCCTTAAAAATTGTATCCAAATTTTTAATAAATATTTCCCCATATTTATTGTAATGATTATAACACCTAAAAAATAAAGGACAAGCTTCCACTTTAGTTTCTAGAATTAGTTTCATTATAATTTTTTTATGTTGAGATATGTATCATATGTAAACAAAAATGAAAATGTAAATAGTGTGGATGCATTGATTAAAATGTAGTTATAATATTTTTTGGTTTCATTTATTTTTTTAAATTATAACATTTTAATCTTTCTTTAAGAGTGTTTTTTAATTACCAATTCTTCTAAGTCAAGAATGAGAAAATAGTTTTTTGGAAGAACTACATAAAATAATAATATTGAGATTCAATTTTACATTGCATTTAAATTTAATTTAATATTAAGATGAAAATTAATGTTTTACATACATTATTAGGAATTTCCACATATTTTACATTTTTTGAAATCAAATCTACATATAAGATTTATACATTTCTTGAAAATATATTCAAACCAACATTGAAAACTAATGAAGTTTTCAATACATTGTAATCAATATTTAATAACTATTTGTGAGATAAGTGTGACAAATTACCATGCACATTTTTATTTATTTTTTACACATTTACCATAGCCAACTTCATGTTCTATTGAAGTTCATATTGCTGATTATATGTGTCATCTACATCTTTAGTTGTGTGAATACATTGTTCAATGGAGAAAATTTTATCCACCTAAGATGAAGTTGTGAATTTATTTAAATCAACATCATTTAATTCCTCATATATTTTCATCATTTATTTTAATATCTTAACAAATTATACCATGAAACATATAGTTTTAGAATGCAATGACCCATTTTAAAATGTTTAATATCTACAAATAAGTGTTTATCCATTTTGAAAACAACTTAGCATAGATAATTTAATTTTTTAGGTGTCATCCAAAGTATTTAATATAAAAATGAAAGTAATTTAAATTATTATATTCAAATTTTATGATTTTATCAATGTATATAATTATATGTGTAGTGAGATATTTGTATTAATGTTTAAGCCTCATTTCATGCATTGGATTATGTAGTATACATATCAATGATGCCAAATGTAAATTTTTGGTTACTTGTATTGCATGTGTGTCTCCTTAAAATATTGAAATATGGGATTATTTTATTTTTCATCTTGTAATCTTGTGTTTCCACAATTATAAAAATATTTTATATTTGAATGTATGTTCAGATTAAACAATCCCAATATCATTTGACCTTACAATATCCAAGTGATTTTTATGTGACCAATCAATTTCTAATACCACTTCTTCATAGATCTTGTGTTTTTAATTATAAACACTATATATACTAAATATCACTGATAGTCCTTCAAACCTATCTTCCTCATTTAGATTTTTGTAACATCTTTCAAAAATTATTTTGTTTTTGTATTTATCATTTTACATGTACATGTGTAAAAAATTATGAAACAAGTAATAAGTATCAAATACAACAATAAATATGAACACATAATTCATTAAACTATATCCATTTTTGGAGAGTATATCTATAATATAGGTTTGTGAGATATTAATCACATCGTTGAAAAAATCAACAATAACCACCTCTGGACTTAAGAAGAAAATGGTTGTATAGTGGTGTCAATTGTTTGACTAATAGAAAAGGAAAATAATGTTGGCATGTGAAGGCATAAGTATCTTTCTCCCTTGGATAAGATTTTTTTATTAATTGATGATACATACAGTTCCATGAGGTTGCTAAAATCCTTTGATATTGTTGTCTCATTTTTTCTCTAATTCTCTTTCCTAGTTTGAATAGTATATATTTCTATTATTCCCTTTTCATCTATAAATTCCTCACATAGTTGAAGAAAGTGGGTTTCATGCACATCAATTTTTTGATCAAATTTGATGCAAATCATTCCATTATAGCTACTTCTTCAAGAAGTTGTGTTTTCAAATAGTCCATAATTTTCACCCTTGAGACTCTATTCTCTTTTACTCTTCTAAATTAAGCACTTCAATTTTTTCCCTTCACATTATGTTCAAGAGTATTTTTCTTAAAAAATAATAAACTTACAATTTTTTTTCAAGTTAATATAATTCATTTTCAAACATATCTCTTGTGCCTATAAATAAGCCTACTACAATACAATAAAATGAGATTAATTTGAAATCCTAGTCATTGTATTTCTTATGGAAACAAAGTAGCCCACTAGGTGTGTACATATTTAAAATAGAACCAAAATTTCATATATTTTATGTGGAAGAAGAAATGACAAATCATTATCAAGCTTGTCTAATTTTTATTTTTCAAAAATATGTAAAATAAAATTTTCAAAGGGCTATATGCAAAAATAGAAAAATAAATACATTAATCAAACATTATACAATATTTAAATAAGTATTTTATTTTTATTTGTTTATTATTTATTGAAATAAACTAAATATTTCATATACATTCCAAATATTTTCCTTATTATAGCTACAACCGTGGTGTTTTGGTCTTCTTTCCATGATTAACACTATGCTAGATTTGTACAACTGGTCAATAATTTTTTTTTGAACCCATGTCTTGTTAGCCATATTTTGTTGTTTATAGATACTAATTATCTAATATGTTGTTGCATTGGAATAAATAATATAATTATACCTTTATTTTACTTTTTAATTAATAGAATCAAACTCATTGTTTACAAGGATAATTTTTAAAGCTATAATGGTATGTTTTCTATTGATAATGTAGCATTGAGTCTCATAATCCTACAATTCATGTTTAAACTCAATGTTCAATTTTTCACCAACTATTTTTTTGAAGTAATATTTAATCCCAATAAAGATGTAAAATATTAAAAAACATATAAATAACCAACAAATCAACACTGGATGAATCAATGGATCATTATTGGTATTTAAAAAGAGCTTGGTGGAAACATTCAACTCTAATATTAAATTATTTTTCATTTATTAGGAAAAGTTGAATATCTTGAGGTGTTGATTTTATATATATATATATATATATATATATATATATATATATATATATATAAATTAAATTAATTTTCATCTTGATTCAATATAGTTTTCTCCCTTGTAGATTATATTATCTCTTGAAATGTTATATTAAAGTATCTTTTTCTATCCTAGACAATGTTTACCTCCTCATATATGTTAACATTTTTTAATTTTTTTCTAAATAATTTATCTATATTCAAGTAGTGGGTGATAGATGAATTTAATTCATATTGATAAAATATCTTTAATTATATTATAGTTACATTACAAATACTATGTTATTTTTAAACTCTAGTGGTGTCTCCATCTGTATACAGTTCTAATTTCCAACCGTAAGAATATAAATTATTTTTTTTAATATCTTTTCCAAACAAAACATGTCACATTTTATATATAATGGAAAATCCATCTCCATTTTAATAATTTGGTATGAGAAATCATTGTTATTTATTTTCTCTACTTGAACACATAATACATTCTCTAAAATTCATCTCATGTTTAATAATATCCCATCTATTTAATCAACCAAGGGTCATTCTAATAGTTATATGGATAGTAGATATCTTCAAACCACTCCTAAATTTAATTTCTCCTAGTCTAATGCAACTTAAATAAATGAAATACCTTGGTAATGGGTAGTGCCCATAATAGCCATTATTTTTTGTTGTAGATAATTAGTCACAATTTTTTAGTTAGAATATGACTATCAAATATTAAATATATGTTGAAATTATGCTTTTAAATCATGTAAAATATAAATTTTTATAAATACTAGTCATCAATTTATAAATTTTAATTGATAGTTATTATAACCTATAAATTCTCATAGAGTTGATAGAACAAATTAAATATGTTTATTGGCCTATGTTTATAATATAATTATCCTATATAGAATGGGAAAATTTCTATTATACACATGATGAGAATAATGACCTATTAATTGATAATATTCCTATTCTTGAACAATCTCATAATATTATCAATTAATAAGTCATTATTCCTATCTTGTGTAAAATGGGTACATGTTGAGTCACACATGAATCAATTGAAGTCTTTTTTTTTTCTAATAATTCTTTTGTGGCATGAAATCAATGTGATATAAAATGAATGTTCCATATCCATGATATTGTCATATAGGTTTAAAAATTATGCCAAATTACATTTTAATATAATATTATTCCAATTATAACAATATTGTCCTATCTACATATATTCATATCTATGTTAAAAAATCATAGCTCCACACTTTGAATAAGTTAGGAATACTATGAGAAACAATGACTAATATTATTATATTATGTAGAATGGACACATGCTAATTAATATAAGAATATAATCCTCTTATTATCATATTATTCATATCTTATTAAAAATGGAAACTTTCTTATGCTAAACAAGATAATAATATTGGCTTATGTTGCTTATACTATTTTGATCTTGTTCAAAATGGGTTGTTTCCCATTATGAATTTTCATAATACAAGAAACAAAGGCTTATATTCTTATCTTGTGTAGAATATAAAGCTACCCATTCTAAACAAGATAGGATTATTATCAATTAAAAAATCTAATATTCTTATCTTATGTAGAATGGCCATGTTCATATTACACACAAGAAAAGAATAAAAGCCTATGTTTACTAATATTATTACTCTCTAGTTTAGAATGAACATGTGCCCATTCTATACAAGATAATAATATAGGCCTATATTATTCATATTATTCCTATATTTTTAATAATGGGCATATTCTCATTATACACAGAATTATACTATAGTCTTTTTTTGTTATTTTATTCATATCTTATTTAGAATGGGCATGTGATTATTCTACACAAGTTAAGAATATTGGCCTTTGTTTCTCATGTTATTCTTATCTTATTTAGAAAGGGTAAATTTCCATGATACAAATATTATAATGGTAATATAGCCATTATGAACAAGATAGGAATATTATCAATTAACATTCTAGTATTCTTATCTTGTGTAGAATGAGAATGTGTCCATTCTACACAAGATAGAGATATAGGAGTCTATTTTGCATATTATCAATTGAAAATCCAATATTATTATGTTTTATAGAATTGGAATCTACCCATTCTACACAAAATAAGAATATAAACTTTTAATTCTTGTATTATTCCTATCTTTTTTAGAAGGGATAGTCTTTCATTCTAAAAAAGAAAGAAATATTATCAGTTAATAGGGCATTATTATTATATTGTCACAAGATCAGAATATAAGCCTTAATTTCTCATATTATCAATAAATATTCATTATTTTATCTTGTGTAGAATGGACATGTTCTTATTTTACACAAGATAATAATATAAGCCTTTATTTATCATATTGTTCCTATCTTGTGAAGAAAGGTCACATTACAATTTTACATAAGATAAAAATATTGACCAAATAATTAATAATATTTCTATCTTATACAAAATGGGTAGTTACCCATTCAATAGTAAATGGGAATATTATAAAATAAAAGTTTAGTATTCACATATTGTGTTTGATAATAAAAATAATATGATAATTAGGGGCCTATATTATTTTTCTATGTAGAATGGGTATGTGTCCATTCTCCACAAGATAATAATATTGACCTATGTTGTTGACATTATTTGTACCTTGTTTAGAATGGGTACTTGTTCATTCTGAAAATGATAGAAATATGAGAAATAAAGGCCAATATTTTTATAATTGACATTATCTTCAATAAAAATTCAAAATATATTATTTTATAAAACTATATGATAAGAACACGGACAAGGTATCTTAATTTGAATTCACATTGATTTCATGCCCTAAAACTTTTATTAAAGAAAAACTCAACCTAAATTGATTCATGTGTGACTCAACCAATACTAATCAACCTATTGACCACACCTAAATCAATTTTAATATTAATTTAACTATAAAAATTAAAATATACATTTATTTAAAAAAATTCTAAGGAAAACGAGTACCTATTGAATCTTAACCTTGATTCTATAGTCAAGGTTAGTAGTAGTTCATTGATATCAACTTTTTGATGAAATTATTCAAGAAAAAATAAGCCCAAATTATTCATAAATATCCTATAGGATGAGATTTGACACGCACCCATTTTAATGGTTTAATTAAAATAATTTAACTTATAATATTTTAATGATGGCATATAAATTATTTTGATACTAGTTAAATGCAGGTATTTTTTCCTAAATTTTTGAAAATTAATTTTAAATACCTTTATTATTTTATAAATTAGTATATTAGTAAGAATAAATGAATTGATATTTAATTTAAATACAAGTAAATGTGGAATTTTTCTCTATAAACAATGGTAAAAATAATGAGTTTTCTTCATATTTAATTTTTAAAGTAATTTAATGGTCAAATTAAATTATGGAAATATTTATATTATTATAAATATGTATTTCAATATTATTAAATATAATATTTTTTAATAATTTTAATTTATGATAGTATTTATTTTTTAACATTAATATGCTTTAATTATTTTGAGTTTTGACACTGACATGTTGTTTATTGGGAGAATGTTACACTATATTTTATGTACTTTTTATACATTTGAAATATGATTTTACTTTCTATATGTTTAATATCATAATTAGAAAAATTAAAAAATCATACAACATGCCTTAGGTATTTTTAATTAAGCATGTAATTGGAAATCATGTAAAAAGAAAATATTTTCAAAATTTAAAAAGTGTGTTGTTTGTCAAATCAAAGACATTTATTAATTATTATGTATGTTCTATTTTGGGGATTTTAATGTCATAAATTTTTGGCAAGGTGTTTATCAATTTGAAAAAAGTCACACTAATAAATGCTTTAGGCATTTTTAAAGTTTGATAATGTCATGGTTATATTTTTGGTGGCATTTGTTAATTTTTAAATACATTAAAACTTTATTAATATTGAATGATTTAAGTTTATTTCCTTCATTAGTTTTGGAAAAAGGAAAAAAATGCCATCATCATGGTATTCAAAGGTTAGTTAAAATAACACATTGAATGAGAGTATATTATTCAAACAACAAAAAAGTTTAGTTTCATTGAAGTAACTCAATAAAAAATATAATTACTAGTTGGGGATAGAATTACCACATGGAACTTAAATAAGGTGTTCACATAAAATATAGATTCTATTTTGGGTAAAAATGGCTGCATTCATAGCACTAAGTTACCTATGATATACCATGATTTTTTTAGAGGTTTTTCACATGAATGACAAATTCAATTAGGTACACACCTTGATTTAATCAAGAAAACACAAGTATGTCTTTTTTAGCTCTTTCATAGGAAGTTATTAATTATTAATAAGAGTCTTGTTCACACCTATCACTTTGGTTTTTTCTATTTCAATATGGTCCTTATTATGACCTATTTTCCCTATTTTCACCCTTAATAGTCTCATGTCATGACTTTTCCATCCATAGGGGCCCCTATATTATTTATCTTAGTTATAAACTATTTTTTTGCACAAAGAACTATAGCATAGTATGGATAGGAGTACCTAGTGATATTATCCACATCACGTTATTGTTAAATGGTCACACTTTTGAATTCCTTCAGGTCCTTACCCTCCTTAGGTCTCCTCTTATGATTCTATTTATATGTTTACATTATTGGTCTATGAATAAGCATTTCAAATTGAAAATAATTTTTTATATATAAAGAGCTTCACAAGGAATTCTAAAAATCACCTAATACTTTGGCAAATAATTACAAAAAAATTATTCAATAGTTTAGATCAACATTTTAAATACTTACTTAGGATGACACATAGATCTGCATACTTGATCAAAGGAAGGCCTAATCAAAATACATTCTTTCATACCATGTATGTTGATTTATTCATGTTCCCTAAGGGAGAACTACATTTGATCTGTGACCCCTATATTTACCCTTCCTTTTGTATTTGATCCCATTTTTGTTTCATGTGTGTAGGTATTAATTATGCTTTTGAATAATGATAAACCATAGAGTGACACAAAATGATCAAAAAATCCTAAGGACACATACATATCTTAGAAGACCTCCCACGATCATCCTAGAAGTGTCAGGGCTCCTGCCCACTAGAGTAAAATAACAAAGTGCCCATTTTCATTAGTGCACCATGTTATAGTCTTAAAGACCATGTTATTTACCTAAAATAGGTGGAATTCCAATTTTAGAATGAAGGTACCTATGAATATTCCCTTGATCTTTTATAGCATTACCATTACCCAATTATGCACATTTTATTCCAAATAAGTTGATTTTCTCCTTTACACTTCTTATTTATGTTAAATCATTTAAATTAGTTATTTAAAATATTTACCTACATTTACCCCCTTTACTCATCTCTTTATCAATCTAGGATTTGCTTGATAAATTCCTACGAAGATAAAATATTTGGTGAACTTGACTTACTTTGAATATTTCTTAATAACCCCACTTCCCTCCTAGGGTTTGCCTTGTACATTTTTGTGTATTTAGTTTAGGCTTTATTAAATTATTATTTTTTATTTATTTTTTTCACATCCTAACTATTCTATATCAGTCTTTTATTAGGGTTTTCATTGATTTTATATTTTAACTTTTGCATAAAAACCCATAAAACCCTAGATCTACATACTAAGTCCTCACACATTTAAATATTAGTCCTTAGGGTTTCAAGTTAAATTATAATTTTATGTACATTAGGTTGAATATTTAGCATATTTTTCAATTTATTTATGTTGGATTGTCTACTACCCATTTTTTTCTTATTTTTCATTCTTTACATTATCTTTTATGGTAAGTTTAATATGAACTTTAGAGAATCTCTTCCCCCTCACCTAGTTGATCAATTTTAAAACTTTTCTCATAATTATAAAAATGAATGGACAAATTTTCATAACTGTACACTAACACAGGATAATGAACATGATTTCATTTATAATGATGATGATGATGATTAATATGAGCATAAAATGAGAGTGATAATGAGGATTGATTCAATTCATCTTCATCTCATAACTGTCTCCTTCCCCACTTCTCAAAATAAGATTAACAACATAAGGCTAAAATATCCCCTTATAGGTAATGCTTTGTTTGAACATGATCCTAGCTTATCAACAAATTTTGCCACATCTTTGTTAAAATTAAAACAATATAATAACAATAAAAACAATCTTCTTTTACATGATTCATGTAATATTATTCCTTTACATTATGTTCATAACATATAAAATTAAAATTCATCTTATTCACATTTCTTAATTCAATTCAAAAAATCATGTACAATTGATATTACACATTTTACAAATTAACAATTAAGGTAGGTGATATTAAGTTGTCATCTTATTTTACCTTTCAATCTCAACATATTGATTCCATGCAAAATATAGATAATTCAAATATATTTAACCCTTATCCTACATGTCATAATATGCCAAATATAAATATGATTTATATTTCTTCTACCATTCACTCCATTATTAAAAATTAAGATAACATGTGCATTACACTCATAGCTAGTGAAGATACACATTGCATTTCACCTATATATGATGATATCTTTCATAGTAGTAAATAGTTAAAATTATGTTGAAATAATTTATAGTTCTCTCTCTAGTTTACCCATATATTGTGTCAAAATTTATTTTTTATTAAATGTTAATTAAAATAATAATATTTCTTTATATAAAAATGTGCAAACTTTTACTCATGTTCCTATTTTACATAGTTTACATTCACATGATAATTATATGTCTTATATTCCATTAACATGTGATACTTATTTACCAATTAACAACATAAGAGATACCAATGAATCTCATCCACCCCTCCTTGCTCTATTATAACTTTTTTCTCATCCTAACCTCCATTTTGGTAATATCCAATTTCCCTCTCACTAGGTCCATGCTATCACCCCTCCAAAGGTTATGGTGATCCAACCCAATATCTCTAAGAATGTTCCATGAAATAGTTTACCAATGGTTAGAATTAACAATAAGATTCAATTCTTAAATGAAACCATTAATGATGTTAATATACATTCTCAAGAGGTAGTATCCTTTATGAATGTCATGGGCACTTTACGATAATAATTACATTATCTCACCTTGGAAAGTAAAGTAAACTACTCTTGGGTTGATTATAATGCTATCTGTGACAATCCTATCCCACACACAACTATCAATGCAACACTACCAAAGAAGTTTTAGAAACCAACATGACATAATTTCAATGGATATGGATATCCATATTTGCATCTCAAATCTTATAGAAAGTCTATGCCACATACCACTAATAGTATGATTCTCCTATAGTTATTTACCAAGAATCTAGAGGGTGAGGCATTAAATTAGTTCCATAATTCACTTCCTATTGGTTCACTACATAGATATGATGAGATAGAAGATATATTTATCATACATTATATAAAAAACAAGAGACCTCAATTCACATATGAGAGGTTTCCTTCAATACACTAGGGTAAGTCAGAACCAATAAGCAATTATATTTTATGGTTTAAATCATGTATGTGATAGTTGATATACCAACCAAAAAATCTAGATCTATAGTAAATATTTGATATAGGCCTCATTTTCAATCTTAAGGAGAAATTGTTATATGAGATATCAACATAATTTTGATATTTATGCCATACATCTATGACATTATAGTTGAAGTTAGGACTAGTTGAAATACATTTAGAGGAAGATTTTGATTTAGATATCTCACAATCACAGTCATCTAATATGGTCCAAACACCTAATCCACCTATGCCTATGGATAAAGTGGAAAATAAACCACCAACCAAGTTAACAAAGTCAAATATCAACTTCATCAAGTATCTCCCATAGTGAGTAAAGCATATGACACCAACAAAGGGCGTATATAGTTTGATTTAGACAAAGATATGCCTCATTATATCTTATTTATATTATTAGACAAGAGGATGAAAACCCTTCTTCCTAATAATCATCATCCAACACATCCTTTACAAAAAATAAGAAATAAATGATATTTTAATTATCATCAAATCAATGGACATTTGGATAATAATTGTTGTGCACTCAAAGATTGTATTGACTAGTATGTCAATAGAGGAATTATAACATTTAGATAAGGGATATTAAGATCAATTTATCCATATTCTCCTATATCACATTCCTATATGACAGAGTTATCCCAAGACATTTATTTCAAGGTGTCATTGGTTGCTCATCATATGACCCATGTGGTTTCTAGGAGACCTAATTATGTGAGATCTCATGCACCACAAATTTAAGAGTGATGGAAAATAGTCCAAAGAGATCAACCTAATTATAGAAGCATGGTGACAAAATGGAAACAAATCAACCAATAGTTTTATTATGATAAATGATTAAGATATTTGGTAAAGATCAAATAGATTAGAGAATAGTAATAGTATGACATCCATTTAAGATATTTGTAAAATACAATGCATAACTAAGCATAGTTTAAATATGTCAGATAATTAAGTTATTCATTATAGAGTCTAAAAATATAATTACCACTAGTAACCATGGCCAGTATCAATTCCTGAGTCTATTTTACACCTACATAACATGATAAGTATGCTCACTTGTTTACTCTTCCATTAGGATTCATATAGTGTATACCTCAATCACATGATCAATAATAATGTATAATATGATGTTTCCATGTCATCAGTTCTAATAACTAACATTTCCAATCCAATATCAATATCTACTCAACATCTATATATAGATAAAACCAATTATAACTATATAATAAATCATACACATTTGCATTGAATGAACACATTTCCATATCTACACATAAGCCAAAAATAAAATAAAAAATTAAACAATCAAATAAACAATGTCATAATAAAAATATCATGTAATATTGTGAATTTATATCAACAATTCCAGGTATATATGTATGTATGTGTGTGTGTACACACACACACACACACACACACACACACACACACACACACACACACACACACACATACACACACACACACACACACACACACACACACACACACACACACACACACACACACAAACACAAACACACACAAACACAAACACACACACACACACACACACACACACACACACACACACACACACACACACACACACACACACACACACACACACACACACACACACACACACACACACACACAACACACTATGAAGATTTAGTCCTGTAATTGTTGATATGAATACATAATATTCGATGATATTTTGATTATGGAATTGTTTATATGAGTAGATCTTTGATTATATTTGTGGCTTATGTGTAGATATGGAAATGTGTTCATTGAATGTAAATGTGTATGATTTATTAGACAATGATAATAATCACTTAATAATAGAATGATATATATATATATCACTGTATAGTTTGCAACTCTCTTACTCTTTTCTAAGCTTTTCCAAACCGTGTCATCCATATCATCTCTTTGCTAGCCTCTGTGACTGCAATATACTCTGCTTCTGTAGTTGACAAGGCAACAACCTTTTATAACTTTGATATCCAGCTAACCGTCATTCCAGCAATAGTGAAAACATATCCTGTGGTGCTTCTTCTACCATCCAAATCACCTGCCATATCTGAATCTACATAACCATGTAGAGAATTATCTGAACCTCCATAGCACAAATGCCTACTATTGGTCCCTCTCAGATATCTAAGGATCCACTAAACTGCTTTCCAATGCTCCTTCCCTGGATTGGCCATATACTTACTTATAACTCCCATTGCTTGGGCAATATCCGGTCTAGTACACACCATTGCATACATTAAACTCCCTACTGTGGAAGAATATGGAACTCTAATCATGTACTCTACCTCATCATATGAATTAGGACATTGTTTGTTACTCAATTTAAAATGTCCAGCCAAAGGTGTGCTTACTGGTTTTGCATCCTGCATATTGAACCGTTTCAACACCTTGTTCACATAATCCTCTTGAGACAAAATCAACTTGTGATTTTTCCTGTCTCTCTTAATGCTCATGCCAAGGATTTTATTTGCTGTCCCAAATCCTTCATGGAAAATGTGTGAGCTAATTTCACCTTAAGCTCAAAGATATCCTGCATGTGTGATCCTGCAACCAACATATCATCTACATACAACAATAAAATAATATATCTATTATCCAATCTCTTAAAATACACACAATGGTTAGATTGACACCTACTATAGCCATGCTCAGTCATAAACCTGTCAAATCTCAGATACCATTGTCTAGGAGCTTGCTTGAGGCCATACAAGCTTTTCTTCAATCTGCACACTAACTTCTCCTTACCTTTGACCTCAAATCCTTTCGGCTGATCCATATATATTTCTTCATCCAAATCTCCATGAAGAAATGTTGTCTTAACATCAAGCTGCTCAAGATGCAAGTCCTCAATAACAACTAAAGATAGTACAGTCCGTATAGAAGTCATTTTAACAATAGGAGAAAAAATCTCACCAAAATCATACCTGGCTTTTGTGCAAATCCTTTCACTACCAACCTAGCCTTATATCTCATCTGTCTATTCTCACCTTCTTTCAACTTGTAGATCCATCTATTCTTCAGTGTTTTCTTACCATCTAGCAACTCAACCAAATCCCATGTTTGGTTCTCTCTCAAGGACTCAATCTCCTCATTCATGCCTAGCTCCCACTGACTCTTAGATTCCACCTGTATTGCTTCATCAAAAATCTCTGGGTCTCCACTATCAGTTAGCAATAAATAGAATAATGAAGGTGAATATTGAGTTGGAGGTTTACTTACCCTTTTTGACCTTCTGATGGGCATTTGAGACTCATTCACAACACGTTGTCTACCCAAATTCTCTGACAGTGACCGACCTCAGTCACTTCCAGGCCTGTAACTGGCCGACGTCGGTTCTCCCTGACTGACATCGATTCTTGACCTATCAACATCGGTCATTGTATGACTGACATCAGTTCCTATATTTCTGACGTCGGTTCCTTCCTGGCCGACGTCGATCTCTATTTTTTCCTGTCTGTGATTAAGTTTTCAGCTCATTTTGGACTGTCACCTCATCCAATTCTCCATTGCTCTGCCCAGATTGATTTAGCTTCTTGAGCTAATCTCTATACATCACTTTTTCATTGAAAACAACATCATGGCTCCTAATTATCTTGTTAGTTTATAGATTACAAAACCTGAATCCAAAATCATCAGATCCATAGCCAATAAATGTGCACCTCATAGACTTAGCATCTAGCTTCTTTCTATTTTCCTTATAATAAGTGATTATTTAACATTTTATGAAAGAGGGTCCTCTGTTAATTGACTTATATTATATTTTTGTGTTTAGTTGTAGGAGATGATGACTAATGGTAAAATATCATTTAGGTGACATTAATATAGATTAAAGTCTCATGACACATTCCTATCTATGATGTTGTGGATGATTGTCTGTGTGAACAAGCTAGTGTTGAGTAGGCTACAAAATTTGAAAGCTTATAAGTAAACATCCATGCACCTTGAGTGCCACAATTATTTGATAGAGAAACCATTGCTACTCACCTAGCATATAATTAGGAAGTTACTGTAATGGATAAATATGAAGCATGTGTAGAGTTAATAGAGTTGATCTAAGCCCCCACCAAATAGTCTAGGTGGGGACCAGCAATGGGTATTAGCATTGTGGCTTCCTGCCATAATGGATAATTATATTAGACCTTGATGTTTAGTGTGAGCATGTAAAAGTGATGGCCAGCTTAGATATTATAATTTCAAGATAGAGAAATCATAGGCATAGGTATTGATCTACAAATTTGGTATAGAGGCCTGATGTGAGAGAATCAATCTCTAGTGTGTTTTTGCAATATAAATGAGAGTGAGGATAATTCTTGCCATGAGGTTGGTCATGGTGACAAATATCCTAGTGAACCTATTAAGTGATTATTATAATTTAATATAATCAATCATACACATTTACATTCAATGAACACATTTCCATATCTACACATAAGCCACAAATATAATCAAACATCTACTCAAATAAACAATGCCATTATCAAAATATCATGTAATATTATGTATTCATATCAACAATTCTATCCAAGTATGCACAAGTAACCGACATGTTCCTGCCTGTGTGTGTGTGTGTGTGTGCCAGTGACTGTGTAAACCTACAACTTCTGCAATGTGCTCCTTTGGTGAAGATTTTAGCTCCACACCTTAACATATATAAGTGATTATTTAACATTTTATGAAAAAAAATTGACTTATATTATATTTTTGTGTTTAGTTGTAGGAGATGATGACTAATGGTAAAATATCATTTAGGTGACATTAATATAGATTAGATGACACATTCCTAGTGATGTTGTGGATGATTGGCTAGTGGAGTAGGCTACAAAATTTATAAGTATCCATGCACATTTATTTGATAGAGAAACCATTGCTCTCATAGCATATAATTAGGAAGGAATGGATAAATATGAAGCATGTGTAGAGTTATAGAGTTGATCTAAGCCCCCACCAAATAGTCTAGGTGGGGTGGGTATTAGGATAATGGCTAATTATATTAATGTTTAGTGTGAGCATGTAAAAGTGATGGCTTAGATATTATAATTTCAAGATAGAGGTCATAGGCATAGGTATTGATCTAGGTATAGAGGTGATGTGAGAGAATCAATCTCTAGTGTGTGTATAAATGAGAGTGAGGCTAATGAGGTTGGTCATGGTGACAAATATCCTACTATTAAGTGATTATTATAATTGTATAATCAATCATACACATTTACATTCAATGAACACATTTCCATATCTACACATAAGCCACAAATATAATCAAACATCTACTCAAATAAACAATGCCATTATCAAAATATCATGTAATATTATGTATTCATATCAACAATTCGAAGTATATATGTATGTGTGTGTGTGTGTGTGTCAAAAACTCATGTTCTCATTGAATCCCCACCTCAAAAGATTCTAATTGAGCATATGCATGCATATGAGGTGGGGAAGTCTATCAAGACTATTCATATACCATCTATAGAACTTTTTACAACATAGTTACCTTTTCCAATGATATAGGAATATCTCTCATAGTACATACATCCTCAAATAGGGTAGATGATGAGATTCTTACAACATAATTACCACTACTCATTAATTTAAAAGAGGTTTACAATCATAATTCTGACATAGATTCATATGACACTATAGACGAGGATCAACCACCTATAAATATTGATGATTATTTATATGGATTAACTTTTACACTAGTGGGCCCAAGAGAGTATATAGATAATTTAAAGGCACTTATACCTCACCCTACACTAGTTTCATCACTTCTTAGGATCCTACATCTATAGGTTACCATACTCAACTAAAGTGAACAACAAATCCCTTAATCCTTTCATCACATATGGTTGCATTCATTGATATCAGTTTAGTCATATAGATTCAAGTATGGAGTTCATAATATAGACTACACTAGATCTTATAGATAATACTTGATAAAGGATTGATTATATTACCCATAGTTTGGCATAGATTAGTTAGTATATTGTCACCATAAGAAGGTCAACCCTTTTGACACATTCATGAACTCACAAGACATGATGTAGACACATGCTCATCATTACAACTTAAATTAAATAAATTTAAGGTTAAGGGAATTATCTAGATCATACAACCTCAAACTCCATAGGTATGACCAGCATAATCAATATGATCTCCTTCATAAATATGATCACCATGATAGAGTCATCACTGATATAGATATTCATGAAATGATCCATTGACTATATAGATTTTTTTAGCAGATAAATACATTCCCCATGTGGTTATAGACAAGGATTTTGATCCTAAAACTTGCACTTTGGATTTTTTACACCATATTTGTTATTAGGAGAGTGGGATACATCATGATATACACTATCAAGATTACATTGGACATATTACACTACCAATTACATGTGACCCCAAGTTGGAAAATACAGTATTCTTCATTTTGAATAGAGACAATCATTTACAGGTTACACTTGGTAGTAAATGGTTATAAAAGATGAATTCCATAGTTGATTGATTAGATGGATTATTGGCATTCATTCATTATGGGCACATGGTTCTCATCTTACATGATGGCATAGATGAGAATAATAGGTTTAACATAGATACTTAATGTTCTAATGTGGTTTACCTTGGGACTATGCAATAGTCATATTACATAGTTGAGAAGCATGCCATTCAAATTCATAGACTTCAAACTCATGACAAGGAGAAGGCTCCATTGATACATATAAATTGGTATGATGATCATCATGATGATGATGAATTATTTGAGTTTGGACAACTTTAGTAATTTACACTAGATGATCTTCTACCAGATCCACCATTTGATTATCCACATCCCATGGATGTGCTCTTGGGTCTATAGAGACCTTACACTTTACTTGTATACTATTTCATTTACATTTATAGAATTTACATGTATACACTTAATTTTATCTCACTCCTTATATATAGTTTATTTTCATTTTTTTGTACATATCTTATATATAAAAAATATAAAAATAATATAACATGCCAAAACATAAAAACATTCAAATATACTCAGAAAACACAAAAATTATAGATTGTATGCATTGTTATGTTTGCATTTATTATATTTTCTAGACATTACATATGATATCTATCTTAGTATAGTTATTTTTATCATACATACATGCTTCACTTATTCTTATACATTTTTTATAGATTGCTTACAAGACTGAGGTCCACCATACTAATCAAGAATTACTATCATCTTCCCACTAAGGGCATATACACCAATCTAGGTTTATTAATTTGATACACATGGGGCCATCTTATACATGGATTATATTAATAGGTTCTATTCTTAAATTATATACATTTTAGTTCTAGCATTGTTATATCTTGATATTGATCATTGTTACTCATACATAGATTTTTATTACATAGTTATGCATGCTTTCTTTTCAAGATTTCATAGTTTAGACTTGATTGTATTTTATATGATTCTTATATTTTATGTCATTTGAATATGCCATTTTTATTTGGATTTATTCCACTTATATATATGTATGCTTTGGACATGTGTCCATACCCCTTGTGTATGCTTTCTTGATTATGTATGTGGACATTTGAACATTTCCTTCTATTTGGGTATAAGCTAGCTTGCTTGTTGCTTGCATATGTGGACATTTGAACATGTCATTTTATGTCTTATTTTATCATATTTAGTGTCATGTGATCATGTCCCTTATCTTTTATCCCCTTGGCCTATTTTGCATTCCTCATGTATTTTGTATATATGCTTTCTTGTATGCATAATGACTATGTAACTTATCTTTGATTGTTTTAAACATTAGTTTTCAACTGCCATGAGGGACCTCACATATATACCCTTCCTACTTTGGTGTTGTGATGGACATATTGACCCATCCCCCTAGGTAGCGACTCAGATTTGTGGTTATACACATTGATTACATCTATCTTGACACCCTTTTGAAATGCTAGACAAAACATACATATTAAATTACATACTTATGCTTAGATTCTCTTACATTCTATTGGTATGTTTGCACATTATATTGGATTATAATGAAATTATCATATATGATCTAGATAAAAACATTTTATAGAGATATTTATTTTGAGGAAAGTTCTAGCATAGGTCAACAAATGCCCTCAAAAGAGGGGAAATTCAAAGGGGTTAGTCAAAGAGATCAGGATCCTACATTGCATTCACAAATAATTTTTCATCACAAGCTTAGTTTCATAAAATTAGACATATGTAAAACATATGAGAAAATAGGGACTCAAAAAGTAGTTTAGTGGCTTAGATTTTAGACCAGACATACATTAGTGCCTTAAATGGGACAATAGAACCATATGGTACTACTATCTAAGATAGGTGCTACTGTCAATTAACCATAGTTTTAGGGAAGTTTAGATTATCTAGAATAATACACCAAGTACAATATAGGTTTGCATAAACATAGTTATAGGTAGGGTACATTTTAGTGGTAAATATTCATTAATTGACAAATATTCCAATTTTTGAATTTTATTTTTGGTAATTTTGTAGGGTCACTACATAGGTCTGAATCACCTAAAATTTAAGAATGTAAGTTATATTTGGGGGTCATTTCACCAACCATTTATAATAATTTATTAGTTTACCTTTCAATTTTCCACATATTTAGTACATAGGCTACCATCGATAACCATCAATATATACTTATGACAACTATATTTGGATATCAAATAAGCACGTAATAGGCAATAAGATAAAATAGATCAGCCCAATATAGACAACAATTGAAGAATTAAAATTAAATGGTAGAATCTAAGTTGTAACATCGACTAGAAGCACTAAATAGTAGCATTCAAACTACAGAATCAAATGGAAACATGGAATAGTAACATTCAAGCTATGAAAGATAGAAATAAATAGCAACATCAAATGGTAAAATTTAATGGTATTAATGAATGGTATAACCAATCTATAGAATGGTGTTGCAACTGAATGGTAGTATCTGAACTACAACCAAATGGTAAAACTGATTGGTTGCATCCACCCTGCAACCAAATGGTAGAACTAAAATGTTTTATCCTTGATCATCATGTCATTTGGTTAAAAATGGTAAAATAATAAGCTAATTATTAGGAAAATCAAGCATATTATTTTATTTTAAAGAGATAATAAAAAATCCAACATAACCATAATGCACTCAAAATATATGTACTTATTACTTTTTTAGTTTGTCTTGAATTTGATTTTAACTATTAAATAATATCAAAATAGTTATACATGTAGAAATCCCCACTGATCATGATGGTAACTCATGAGAAATAATTAATCAACATAACATGTCACCACCTAAAGACTATATTAATGATGGCATACCACTAGTTGAATATTCTCCTCTAGTTTTTGATGATAATGATCATGACACTCAAGTGGTAGAAGAGATTATTGGTTCTCATTAAACATAAATTTTAGCTAAAAACACCATTTTTGAAATCTTCACAAATGAAAAGAAGTAGATGGATAATTGGAAGGTCATTTAAGGTGGACTAGGTAATGAAATTTCTCTTCACTAAACTTGTAGAGCTTGGAAATGTTGATGATACTCCAACATAATGTAGATGTCTAATATGTAGCTAGAAACTAGGAAAGAAACACATAATGCAACTAGATTTGAACATGATTGAGAAATAATTTGGGGAAATATATGTGATAGTGAAGCACCCATATGGACAGATAAAAAAACCATAGGTGGAAAAATGAAAAAAGAACTCATACATGTAAGATATGCACGTGAATATGAAAATTATAAGAAACATCAAAAACATCTTGTTGAGAAAGTGGGAAAAATCAAAAAAAAAATTGGAAAAGTTATGAATTCCCATCTAAAGGCTAAACATATACAATTCTCTACTATATAGCACATTTCAAAAAAAAGGTAGGCCTGTTTCTATTTTTTAGATTATAAGATTTTATTTCAACATAATGGATTTCATGATATTCCACAATCACATTATTCAGATAGCAATGCTTCAAAAATGGCAAAATGTCTAGTAATAATTGACAAGGAGGATTTAAAATAAAAAGTTCAAAATTCACTCTTCATCTAACTGTCCATTGATGAGGTTACAAAAACTGATAACACATCCTAGCTTTTCATGAATGTTTATAATTTATAACTATTTAACACTATTCTCTATGATACTATTATATCTAAAATGCAAATGAAACTGAGTATAATTTCATAAAACTTATCCACATATATCATAGATCATTTTCAAAGTGATGATTTATTGGAGGCCATAGTAGTTTTGAATCCCATATTTTGGAATAGTAATAACAGTCAAAAGCTAATTAGCAATTTATTTCAAAAATACAAGAGTTATCTTGTTAAGTATTTTAGTAAATCTATAGAGGTCAATGGATTTGAAATAAAAGATTTGGGAAAGTATTTTCTGACATCTCAGTTAACTCATTTTTTAATTACAATGTTTGAATAATATCACCTTCTAAGCAAACCAACAAAAAATGAGGAAATTACACATCTATAGAAAAAACTTTATCCTAGTAGCATCCTAAAGGAAAGTCTTAGTGAATATTATTTATTATATGATCTTTGTCAAACAATGATTCTATGCTTAGTGGAAGATGAAAGAGTATTTAGTCCATTATCTTTCATTAAGTAAAAACATCAAAATAGATTAGATTAAAATTTAGAAACCTGTTTGAGATAGTATGTTTCATGTTATGTTGTGGACATGTTTCTTTATGAAATATATTTGGAAACATGGAGTCATCTAACTGAAATAAGATTCATCAATAATACAATTAAAAATATAGAGGATCTAAATAATGACACTGAATATGCCACTAACATGGCATATGCAAATGTCACTAGCAATGAGTAGGTTTGTGTAGGATTGTTTCAACTACCTGAGTATTGGATATATATTTATTTTAATTATCATATTATAAATTCTAATTTCATATCATTTTTGATATTATAAAATATTTCAAATATTTAATTCATTAAAATTGTTGATATCTTTGTCATTTGAAATATTTGTTCCATTCATGATGCAACTTTCCCTTTTATTTAATTGGTTCTTCATAATTTCAAATGGGTCATAATATTTTTCTATTTTTCTAAGATTTTATTATTAAATAAATATTTTTATTACTTTTGAAATAACTCAAATTTATATTGTATCACCATATTAATAGTTTTAATCTTAAATTTTAGCTTAAAACTATGAATTTTGAATTCAAATACAAGGGTGATAGAACATTAAAATCTTATTGAAGAAAATGACCAAATTTAAAAGAAAAAATTAAACTCATTAATATTCAAGTGTAAAAAAAACCATAATAATTGTTGAAACTCTACATCCATAATAACTATATCTTTTCCATTATCTAAAAAAATGATAAAATGATAATAATCAAACTAGATGAAATTACATCTAATTCAAATCCATGGTCAATCCAGATCCAAAGAAAAAAATTATAGTCCACATCACCATGTTGTTTGAACTACATTAATTGAATAACTGATATTTTTAAAGTCAAACTTAACATTTTCATTTCAAGTTGTTTTCTTTAAAACATAACATTATATCTTCAAATTTAATAATGAGTTTACAACATCAAAAAATTCAAATTAAAATTCATTCTCATTCCAAATCCATAGAAAAAACAATTTTTGTCCACATCACCATGTTCATTGAACTAAATTAACACAAAATATGAATGTAAGATGATAAATGTACCATAACTCATTACTCAGTAAGAAAAGATTAAGTGAAACTTAACAAACTAATCATTTTAAATACAAAATTAAAATTATTATTTAAAATATTTTTCTAAAAACATAACATTGCCTTCAAATATAAGAGAGTTTACAACATCAAAAAATATCATTTTTTTTGTCTTTAAGAAAGACACCTCACTACTCAGCCACTTTCTCAATCACAACATCCACATTTTTACCACCATCCGTACTAATCCCTACCTCTACTTCCCTTGTGCCATCCTTCAATATTCTTGCCTATAATCACCTAAAAGTTGTAATTAGATGCTAAGAGAGTCACTTGAGTTACCCTATTCGTAGCTTAGCCTTAGACCCATTCTAGAGACTTAAACTCAATTTTCCAATCATTGAGTAGACCATAGTCATCTTCAACTAGTAAAAATATAGTCCTAGAACTATCATCTAAAATATTAATCCATATCATTCAAAATTTTACCAATAAGACATTAGTGACATATTTGGGACACTAAAACCACATGGTGTTAGTGTCACCTAAGTGGGCACTATTGTCTTTAGCCCTAACTCTTCCCAATAAATAATTTTTCAAATGTGTTCCCCTTGTAAGGTTAGCCTAATCATATTTTATTATCCACACAAGCAACATAACTCTATAAATACAAGTTTAATTCACCATTATTCACTAGATGGAAAATAGATAAAATATATATTTAAACTAAAGACAAAGTTGAGAAAAAACAAGGTTTTTGATGCCTATTATGCCCTACTTATACATACTACCATCTACAAAAACCCTAATCACATTTTTCAAACATTTCAAATCTCATGCACATTCAATGCATCCAAGCTCACTTTCAATTTAGCATTCACTTGCATCAAGCACTAGGTGGGATAACTACATCAGGCTTGATCCCTCTTCAGAGTATTGGTATGTAAGAAACTCTCTTCATAAGAAAGTGTTAAGGATGTCCAATCCATCCTAATAACAAACACACAATAATTTCTCATGTATTACTTGTAAGGAGGATTATGGTTTGTACATTAAATCAAGTTTTCTAGGCACAAAACATAGATCTAGGTTTCATGCGCATAGGAACAGGACCTATAAACATAGGTGTAGATACTCCTAAAAAATAGGAATAGTCCTATAAAGGGAACATTACCACCACCTAGAGGACACTACATAAACATGTTATTTTCCATACTAGCTGCTATTGTCTAGTGAGAATATGAACACCAAAATCATGTTGATAACACTTAGAACTACCTAGATCTCAACTTTCAAAACCTAGATCATCTGTGACAATCAGTTTTAAAATAAGTTTATCTATAAGCCTATTTACTATTATTTTTATAAAGTTAATAGATTTCAAATGCTATAAAAACATAGTGCTTAATTAATAAATTTTATTTAACTAATTTAGACATCTCATCCCTTTAATCTAAACATATAATTTTCATAATAAAACCCTAGAATTTGGTGAAACAAACTTACTTCAAATATTGATTTAAACCTTAGCTTGCATTTATCAAAATTTTGTACAATAAATTTAGGTTTGTATACATATTATATTTTATTTTTATTAGACAAGCTAGCTAATTAAAATCAAATTCATATTAGGGTTTCAATTTATTTTACATATAATTTTAATTATTGCAAAGAAACCCTAGATTCAAAAACCTTAACCCTAAACACACTCAGGGTTTATATCCTTTTCTATCTATACTTAGATTTTACTTTCAAAAATATTAGATTTGCTGCAATATCTCAATTTTACAATCTTCCATAGCGTACTATTCTTAAAAGGTTCAACATATACAACACTTATTTTCCTACCTTTCAACCTACAATGTTAGATTTTAACAAAAAATTTGATGAAATTGGTAATGCCAATTATAAGACTTAATGTCAAAACATAAGGATATATAATATGATTTCATAATAATTTTTCAAAATTAATTCCAAAACACAAATAATGGTTAATATTCAACCCATCCAATTAATAATGTTGTTACACCTTCATTGAGGCCAACTCAACCAACTCAAATATCAAAACCCAAGATTATTATTCAACCATTAGTGACAACTACACCACTTGTGGCTAGATCTTCTACTCCAAATGTACAATCCCTTATGTAGGAGATTCTTACTCTATAGTCTAAGGTGTTACATCTCAATAAAGGAGCAGCTAGGCCTTCACATGCCTTGGATTCCAACATTATCTTGTATACACCTTTGGCACATCACATAAAATCAACTCCTTTTCCATCTAGTTTCATACAACCTAAGCTCACATTATATGATGATAAGGGTGCCCTAGAGCATCACTTTAGATCATTTTACATAACATGTTTGGACCATGTGTCCAATTATTGGCTTTTTACAAAGCTTTTTCCATGTAGTCTAAAGGATTATGCTATATAATGGCTCTATGATTTGTCAAATCAATCTATCATAGAATTCAATCCTTTAGCTAATATGTTACTAGCACACTTCTCTATCAACATCAATGATAAGATATCATATGCACAAGTAACATAGCTAAACCAATAATCAAATGAGCCCATAGCCAATTATGTCTTATGATACAAGACAATACTACCAAAATTGACAAGGCCCATGGTAAATAGAGAGCTTTATAATATTTTTAAATAGAGTCTATTACTAACACTACACAAAGTTATCTTATTCAATAAGCTTCCCACATTTACTGATATGTGACACACAATCAAGGAAAGAGAGGTTAAGCTTGTATTAATGGGAAAAATCAAGTAAAAAAATGGATAATATTCAAATATTAAGAGTATAAACAAACCTCTATACAAATTTAGGGCCACATTAAAACAAAAGTGATCAAATGGCCATAGTCAATGTAGCTTTTGAGCCTACTCCTAGACTAGTTTTATTTGCTCCTCAATGCAAAATCTTCACTAATCTTCTAGAGTCACCATTATGATTTATAAAAAAACTATTAGAATTCAATATCATATCTCTCCCTCTTATTAAATAGGTTATAATTACATGGCCTCTTCCAAAGAGTTATGATTCAAATGCATTCTATGAGTATCAAAGGGTAGTAGGCCATATGACAAACAAATGCATTAGCCTAAAGCACAAGATATAAGATCTCATTAAGGATAACATTATTGATGTGGGCACACCCAAAGAGGCACAAAAAAAAAAGGCAAAGACACTAAATTTATTTTCATATCCTTTCCCAAAGCATACAACTAATGATATAGGGGGCATACTAGGTTTTCATTATACATACCAAGTTCATCCAACACTAGATTCTTATCACACAATTATAGAGGAGACACATCAACTACATAAAATTATTTGAATGTATCATTATATAGTGCCACATATTCCATTTATCACATTTTAAGAGTAAGAGATTGTGGATGATGACATAAATTTACATGCACTCTTCATACAAGCATACATAGACCACCATACTATTCACAATGTTATGGTTGAAAATGGGTCAAACATAAGCATGTACACCATGGAACTCTTATAATGGTTTGAATACATAGAGTGGGATATATTACCCATGGATAATATCATTATTATTTTCAATTCCCATGTTTAAATCTCCATTAGGGAGATTATACTTACTTTATAGGTTGGACTAGCACATATAGCCACTCAATTCCCATTAGTACCTACTGGAGGTGTATTCAATATATTATTGGGTAGGCCATGGTTACATTAGATTTGAACCATCCCATATATAGTACACTAATGCTTGAAGTATATACATGCTAACTATGTGGTTAATATTGATGGTATCCCATATGAGTATCCTCTTCCCATCTCATAAGCAGTGCCTACATAGTTTCCATCTACAGTTTCAACATTGACACTAGTTACAGTTCTAGTTCCACTACTAGATATTCCATAGTTATCATTTTCAATAGAGAGTACATTTCCTATGTTTACATCATAGTGTTAATAAAGTCATCAGAGTAGGCCATTTTTACATCTATAGTGTCTACACACACACACACACACTCCTTTAGATACCATTACTAGAGATACATTTTCATAAGAGATACATCACTAATTCTAAATGACCTTCCTCTACTTAGTTTATTTTGAGATTAGTTATGTTGTGGTCTAAGGGTTCTCCTCACAGCTCACCTATATCACCTAAAACATGTACATATACCAAATGGGTCCCTAAACCTCTAATATTCATAGGGCATCACAATTAATGCCACAACATCATAGCATCACTTCATAGGTAGTTCTAGACTCAAATTATACATCATAGTAGATCGTGGGCTCATAGTTTCCCTTTCACACTACATACATGATCATAGTTCCTATATTTAACATAGGTCATGGTGATAGTGAGTCTCCCATGAGAGTTATTGGTTAGTATGGTTCTTACCCTTGTACATACTTCCTTATATATCTCTCTCTTACTCCTTATACATAGTTTATTTTCATTTCCTTATACATAACTTGTACTCAAAAAAACAAAAATAGTATAACATGTCAAAATATATAAAAATATTAATTTTTTAAAAAGATTGTATGTATTGTTATGTTTACATTTATAGTACTTGTTAGATATTGCATATTGTTATCTTTCCTATTATAGTCAATTTTATCATACATAAATGCTTCACTTGTTCTTTTTGAATACTTGAAGATTATAGACATGACTCTAGTACACTACATTGATCAAAATCAGCCATCATCTACCCATTAGGGGTGTTTACACTAATCAAGGTTTATACATTTGATACAAATGCTTACTTAGGTGAATTTCATACAAAATTCTACTATCAGGTTTAATCTTTACATACTATACATTCCATTTACACATTGATTTATATTGATATTGATCATTACTACTTATTGTTTTGATTTTTTTCCAACTATCACTAGTTACACTCAATATATATGCATCCTAACATCTACATAGTTATACATACTTTCATTTCTAGTTTTTCCTAGATTAGAATTAATTGTGTTAATATGCTTCTTTCATATTTGAGGGCATTTTAAAATTCCATTATTCTTTGCCTTTATGCCACTTCTCTATTTATATGACTTAGACATGTGCCCATGTATCTTGTGTGTTCTTTCTTACTTTTATATGTAGAAATTTGAACATGTCATTTTGTGTATCTCTATGCCAAATTATGTGTTGCTTATGTATGTGGACATTTGAACATATTCTTTTATGTCTCTCTATGACAAATTATGTGTTTCTTACATATGTGGACATTTGAATATGTCATTATATGTCTTCATTCTCAAATTTAGTGGCATTTTTCCATGCCCCTTATATTGTGTCCCCTTGGCCTATCTTTTATGTGCCTCATATGTTTATATGTTTTCTTCCTTATATGATTCTATACCATGAAACTTGTATTCACTTGTTACACACACACACACACACACACACACACACACACACACACACACACACACACACACACACACACACACACACACACCAATTTTCAATGCCATGAGAGAGCTCATGCATCTACCCTTCCTAACTAGGATCCTTGATGGACAACATGCCTGATCTCCCTAGGTAGTTACTCAAATTTTATGTTATTCATTGCCTACATATATCTTGACACTCTTTTGTAATGATATATTACAACATACATATTACATTACCTACTTATGCTCAGATACATTTACATTTTGATTTATGTTTATAAATTAAATTAGAATATCATGCACATGCTCTATCTATCACATTTTGTAGATCTACTTCTTTAGAGGGTAGTTTTTACATAGGTTTCAAAACCACCCTAAAAAATAGGGGTCATTCACAAGGGTTTGTTATATAGATTGGGCTCCTAAATTACTATTCACAGATACATTTCAACACATAGGCTTAGTTTTAGAAATTAGACTCATAACAAAATAGAAACTCAAAATTTATTCTATATCACTTAGAAATAAGACTAGGTAGACATTAACACCTAAATTGGGACACTAACATCATAAGGTACTAATTTACACTATAGGGTGTTATTATTTAGTATCCCCAACTTTAGGATAGTCTGGATCATTTAGACCAGTACACCAGGTATAATATAGATTTACAAAGATAAAGTCACCTATTTGATAGTTATGTTTAGATTTAGCTCAAATACATTCATTATATCTTAGATTCATACTAGTTTCTTAAATTTGTGGGAATCATGTCCAATGTGGTCACTCTTACATTCAATTTAGATACATAGATTCAGTTACCAATTTGGAGACATGTGCATGACCCATAGTTTCCATATACTTATGAACATATAGGTTAATCAGATGGAATGGAAAACTCCATATCACTCTCTACACTATATACACTTTATATCATAGTACATGTTGCCACCATATTCAAGTCTTACTCCATCTATAGTGGTTGGCATTCCCAAGTGGCCTAGAGCCACCTAATATACCTGAGTGGCTATAGAGTCAAATACATAGTTAGATACTTTCAACACTTTGTGTATTTTTTTTATTTATGCATTTAGTTCACACATGAAATAAATGATGGATTCATGACCTACTTGAGTTTTTGATTCCCCTAAATGAGAGGTTTAAACACACTTACTTTTTATTAAAGTTTTTCATAGATCAAGATCCACCGAGTAGGGGTGGGTAATGATGGAGTCAAAATCAGAGTGAGTTTTTGAGCCACCCATATGAAGATTGAGCAAGACATCAACTCATTACAAGATATTGAATAATATGATCACTATGTACACTCACAACATAGGTTATCACCAGGTTCATGCATTGGTTTGCTTACCCAATGAGGTGTATTCATTCATTTCCTCTCTCTTTACTCAGCATTTACTTAGTTACATTATTGCAACATAGTTTTTTGCTTTTGATTATTTCTTATGTGAGGACTATTTTTTTAAGGTTTCATTGTAGGATATTACTTTGGATCATGTTTCACATATGCAGACCTAAATTCACATAATTAAACTTAGCTATGTGGGATTCACTTCCTAGGTAAGTCTAGGTACACTTTTTTTTCCTTTATACTAGTCATTTCACTTTGTTATATTACTATCATAAAGGAGGGAAAAATGTAATCACATAAAAGTGGTAATTTTATTCTAAAAATTTCACTTGAGTTACCATATTTGTATCTTATCCTTAGACCCATTCTAGAGTCTTAGAATCACTTTTCCATTCATTAAGTAGACCATAGTCACCTTCAACTAATTAAAACATAGTCCTAGAGATATCATCTTAGATCCTAATCCAACTTGCTCAATAGTCTACTAATAAGACATTAGTGCCATATTTGGGACACTACAACCATATGGTGTTAGTGTCCCAAATTGGGTGCTACTATGCTTAGCCCTAGTTCTTAACAATGGATATTTTTTTAGACATGTTTCCCTCCTAAGGTTGGCCTAAGCATATTTTCTTATCCACAGAAGAAATAAAACTCTATAAATACAAGTCTAATTCACCTTTATTCACTAGATAAATATAGATGCAAAATTTATTCAAACCTAAAGACAAAGTTGATCAAAATTAAGTTATTTGATCACTATTCTTCCTTGTTTCTACATACTACTATCTATAGCAATCCTAAGCCTAGTTTTCAAATGTTGCAAAGTTTAAGAATATTCAAGGAATTTAAGCCCAATCTCATTATATCATTCACTTTTAATTACATTAATCACTATGTGGGAGAATTACATCGGGCTTGATCCTTCTTCAGAGTATTGGTATGTAGGGAAATCTCTTCACAGTGAGGTTTTAAGGATGTCCACTCCATCCTACTAATGAACACAATTATTACTCATGCCATCCTTTCAAGGATGATTAAGGTTTTCACATTACATCAGGTTTTCTAGGCACAACACAAAACTCTAGGTTTCATGCATGTAAGAATAGGACCTACAAACACAAGTGTAGGTGCTCCCAAAAAATAAGGATATTCCTTTAAAGGGAACACTGCCACCACCTAGAGGACACTACATAAACATGGAACTATTATCCATACTAGAAACTACTGTCTAGTAGTAGATGGACACCAAAATCTTGTTGACAACACTTAGAACTATATATATATCTCAACTTTTAGAAATGAGATCATCTGTGACATTTAGTTTTCAAATAAGTCTATATTTAAGCTTATTTACTATTATTTCTAGAAATTCAAAAGAATTCAATTGCTATGACAAATAATTACATAATTATTTTAATTAATTTAACTAATTTAAATATCTTAGCCTTTAAATCAAAACATAATGTGTTTAGAAAGACACCTCATTACTTAGCCACTTTCTCAATCACAACATCCATATTTTTACCACCATCCTTACTAATCCCTGCCTCCACTTCCTCTATGACATCCTTCAATATTCCTAACCTTTAAATATCCTCAACCACATAATTAATATAATCAATATTTTCCATTTGTTTTTTTAAAACATCTCTTGTAGAAAGTAGACTTGGATTGGCATATTTTTTCTTCTTTAATAAAGCATCAAGATCCCATCTGTCTTAATGATTTTTCTGATTGTGTGGTTCTATTTATTCAACATAACAAGCTTCTCTTTGAATTAAATGGTAGAATATAAACTTTTTGTGCATTTTTCAAATTAACATTGAGGACCTTGGCTTCCTTTTTTAATTTCTCATATTTTTCTTGAAATTACAAATGAAATCTAATTAGACACAAACTAAAATAACTATGACATGAAATTTGATAAAATGATGATACATTATGAAATATTTTTCCTTCTCAACATTTGAAATAACAACAAGGTTGATGTATTTTACCCATTTATTAAAATGTGCTTGGGCTTATGGATTCAAATTTTCCAACCTATTTAGCATAATACTCAAAACATTATCATTGTAACTATTAGAAACAAAAATAGACCCAGATTTAGCTTGACCAAACAAAGAATCAATATTTTTGGGTTTAGGTTGAACTAAAGAAAACAAATTTTCTATTTAGGATTGGTTATGATAATAGGAATTTATTTATTTAACCAATACCTTTACTTAAAAATCTTAAACTAATACATTTTTAAACTCATAAATAACTCCCTCCTTAAGAATTGAAATAACACTTTTTGATAATAAATTGTTTAATGGAAAAGTTATACTGGTATCGTTAGACAAGTCAACATTAGAAAGTTGGTTGGGGGTGAAGATGTACAAGGTTCTTCATGAGTAGTTACATATACAACCTAAATAGAATCATACAAATTGAAAGTAACACTACTAACTTTTCCACTCCCAACCCTAAGATATTCCTCATCAATATCAATTTTTTGAAAAATGGGTTAATCCTTGTGCACTAGAGATACCTCTAATAAAGAAAGTGGGGAATTGAAAACTTGACAATTGTAGCATTCCTCTACTAGGTGTTGGACTTATTGGGAATGAAATATTATACCCCCTTGTGTGAAATACCTTTTGGGGTGGTGGTGGTGGTAGCATACTTTTCCTCAAAGATTGAGGGTGCCCTAAAAAAATAAACTATATTATAAAAATGGTAAATTTAAAAAACAAAACTCAATGCTAATTTGAAATAAAATATTTAGTACTTATATTTGGAGACAGCATTTCCTCCAATATGTGCACCATATTCTAAGTGATAGGGGTGGTTTGAGCTATAATAGGCAAACTTCTAGTAGAAAAACTATAATCAATGAATCTTTAACTAAAAAACCAAAACATGAAATGTAATATACCTTTCACAGAGGGTCGAGAAGACACTAGAAGATAAAATGTTGTAGTCTGTTGAGGTTTTCCCATGCCAACCTTAGCCAATTTTGAGTCAATTAGAAAAATTAAACAAATAAATAAGATAATGCACATGAAAGTTAAAATGTCATTATGCATTTATTATTGATAGTTGTAAATATGAAACCTACATGTGAAGATGATGCAAAAGAAACTCTTGGACATTTAGAAATATGAAAGGAATGTAAGGATGATTCTATAGACTTAGAATCTCCATATCCTTCAATTACATATTTTCATGTCATAAATGCATTAAATCTTACTTTTAAAAAATAAACAAATATCAACCCTTAGTTTTATAACATGTTATAAACTAAATCATTCATGTGATTCATTTGAATGGTAAAATATGCTTATCAACAAACCAAATATTTGTGCTCATATTTGGATGAAACATAGTTTGAATCATAGTTTTTTGAAGGTCATATAAGGCCTTATAGTATAAGGCCAAAATAAAATTTAAATAATAAATTTTGGAACTAGGATTGGTGAAAGCATAATTCAACTCTAACCTAATCCTAAAAGAAATAAAAGTGCACCAGTCATATCTCAAACTAGAAAGAGTATTAAGAATGTAAACAACAACCCAATAGGGAATGTATACTACTCTTCCCTATAATACTATTATCACAAGGAAACATTGAACCATTGATTTAAGGTAAGGGCCAAAAATTTCATCCATGTGAAGGCCCATTTTACAACTATCTAAAATGAAAGTGAAAAAAATATGAATGATTTAAAAGGATGATAAATATCAAAAGTTGAATTTTCAATATGAAAAATGAATTTACATATAGGTTTGACTAATCTATAAGTTGAAATTTGACTCCAAATATTTCTTGTCATCATCTATCAACATTACTTTTGGAGTTATATGGTTATCACTATAGAATGGAAGCCCTATTATATTATGGATCTCTACTACCAAGGTATCAATGAAGATCAATCTAGAGTTGACGTTCACTATGAAACTCATCTCACTAGTGTCATAGAAAAAAATTATTGATTTCAACAACCCATGGTATATTTCATATTGGGGTATGTAGAGTAGGCTACTAAAACTAAATTTTAAAATCTAATCATTAAATGTGTCAAACTATTGTATCACCTTCAAGGTATTTGGGCATTAAAAAAACTTGAAAATATATTTTCTTTCCATGGATGGCTAGTTGATTGTGTGAGTAGGTGAACTGATGTGGGTGGGGTAAAGTGGGGATGAGAAAACATTTCTTTAAAAATTTAAAAATGAGGGTAAAGGGTGGGTATTTATAGGATGAGGGTGGAAACTAGGCAACTATCCAACATACGATTTACACTAGTCACCCAATAACACCAAATAATCAACAAGTAACTATACAAACCCCATGCCAAATGGACACACTAAATGAGATCTTGAGGATGGAAAGACCATCCCAAACCATAGTTTCATTTGATATAACCATTTTACAGGGTCACCTAGTATCACCATTTAGAGTTTACATCTAGCACCATTATTTAGAACCATTATTCAACACCACTATTTAGAACCATCATTTGACACTGTTGTTTGATAACACCATTTGGTAGAGTCATTTTGTGTAACATTTTGGAAGCACCATTTAACATAGATATTTATCTAAATCATTTAGTTTGGTCATTCATTAGCATGGTTTGATGATTCCATTTGGCATCCTTATTTTTGTGTAGTTGATTGGTAGTATGAAAAAATAAAAAACATTGAATATTTTATTTCCTTACACTCCTCTTGAATACTGATGGATTTTCCATCATGAATATAGGAATCACCATGGCCTTGAATCAATTTTCCATAGATTTGAAAAATATTTCTAATAGGTTTTCTTGGAGGGCCTCTTAAAATTAACCATGTCTATAGATTTAACTTATATTCACTCTAGTTTAGTTTAGATTAGGATCATAATGCACATCATGATCATTCACATATCTAGTTCAAAAACTTAGATACATTCATTAAAATGTAGTTCAAAATCATTATACTTAGATATCAAATTCGGGGCATGTGCATGACATATTATATTATATGCTTAGTTACACATAATTAATCAAATGGAATGCCAAACTCCATGTCATTATCTATGATATATACATTTGACATCACATTCAAGGTTATCACCAAATTCATGCCTTAATACATCTATGGTGGTTGGCATTATTGAGTGGCCCAAAGCCATCTAATGTATGTGAGTAATGATAGAGATGACATGCATAGTTAGGTATACCTAGCTAGATATTTCTAGTACTTTGTGTAGTTTAGTTTCAAATGCATCTACTAAACAAGGGTGGGAAATGATGGAGTCATAACCTACTTGATTTATTAACCAACCAACATGAGAGGGTTAGACATAATTGTAGTCTAATATAGGATATTCAAATGTCATTATCCAATAAACAGGGTGGGAAATGATAAATTCATAACTGAATGAAGTTATTGAGCCACCCACATATGAGATTGATCAAGATATCATTGCAGTCCAAGCTATTTGACAATTTTATCACTATGTACATTCACACACATAGGTTGTCACTAGGTTCATGCATTGGTTTGCATACCTAATGAGTCATTCCTTTCCTCTTCTCCATCTCTTTACTTAGTTTTACTCAGTTACTTTATTCAACAGTGTCTTTACTTTTGATATCTCTTAAGTAAGAACTAATTTATGGGTGTTTTATTATAGGTCATGCTTTAGATCATAATTCACATATGTAGACCCAGATTCACATATTCAAACTCAACTATGTGGGATTCACTTCCTAGGTAAGTATAGGTATAGTTATTTTTCTTTTATACTAGTTATTTCACTTTAATGCATCTCTAGCACAAACGGGGGAAAATGTAATCACTTAAAAGAGGTATTTGAGTGTTAAGAGTGTCACTTGAGACACCCTATTCATATATTAGCCCTAGACCTATCTTAAATCCTTTTATCACACTTTTATAGCCTTTGTCTGGACCACATGTGTTCCTAATTAGCTAAAACATAGTCTTAGACCTTCATTCCTAGATCATGGTCCTTCGTGCTCAATAGTTTGCCAGCTTGACATTAGCACCACATTAAGGACACTAGATATATAAGGCACTAGTGTTCCCAACATGGTACTTGTGTGTTTTACCTTAAATCTCTTAAACAAATATATTTTTAAATGTTAAACCCTACTAAGGTTAGATTGAGCACATTTTTTAATCCTCACAAGCTATGAAACACTATAAATGCATGAATTTTAGACATATATCCACTATATGTAAATTAGATGAAAAAAACTATTAAAATAATAAATAATTTCAAAATAAATAATATTAATCCATCTTATGCCTTACTTATGCATACTACCATCTACAGCTACCTTAATCCCAAATTTTCAATATTTTCAATCATAAGCACACTCAAGGCAATAAAGACCACTATCATTCTATCATAAATTACACTTGCACCAACATTTAGTTGGGGATAAATATATTAGGATTTATCCCTCCTTAAATTATTGGTATGTAGGCAACACTTTTCATAGTGGGTTGTTGTAGGATGTCCAACCTATCCTACTAATGAACACACATTTTCAGCTCATGCCATACTTGCAAGGAGGATTAGGGTTAGCATCATAAATCATCTATTACAAGCACAATACAAAGTTTAAAAATTCATGCATGTATAAATAGATCCCAAAAATACAAGAATGGGTACACCCAAAAGTTAGGAAATGTCCTACATAGAGGAAACTAGTGCCATTTTTATGACACTAGAGCCATATGGCACTACTATCCAAGTATGGTGCTACTATCTAGGATAACATCTGACTCATGGATAATGTTGATAACACTGAGACCTATTAATATCCTAATTTTTAGCACTCATATCTTCCATTTTAGGTATTTTCTAGATAATTATTTATTTTACACATTTATTACTATTTTTAGAAAGTCAAAGCAAGTCAAATTTTATAATAAATCAATTGTTATTTATTGCATATTATTCTACTAATTTAGAATACTTAGTCCTTTAATTAAACTTAGGATTTACACTATTAAAACCCTAAAAGGTTAATATACATTACAATAGGTATCTTTTTTAGTAGGGTAAATATGATTATGGTGAAAATAAGCTCCACCTATGAATAATCTAATTGTTAGGTCTTTTTGGTGAGGTTGATTTTTTCTTGATGAAATTGGGAGTAGTTTTGGAGTATGTCCATCTAGTATTGGTCCCATATTGACTTATTTTTTTAAAGGTGTCATATAAATATTTATAATGCTACATATTTTCTCATTATATTCACTTGGTAATTTATTTCCATCATATGTATCTTTGAAAAATATTATTTACTTTTTAGGATATGTTTTTAATTATTTGTTATATTTGAGTAGGAAAAAACATATCATTGCACATCCAAATATAACTGGAAAAAATAGATTTAATATTTATGAATTACCCTCTCTTTGAGTATATTAGTAATATATATACTAAATATGAACTATATTTGAAAATTTCAAGGCCAATATGCTAAGGAACATGATGCATTTATTTTCAAATAGCATAATCTTGAATAGATAATCATCATGTCATTTGAAGTTTTTAAAATGTTATAATGTAAACTTAGGTACATTATGTGCATTAAATGTAGATAAAAAAACATCTTATAATTTATAGAATGTAGTTAAGGAATCATTTGGAAAATAATAGAACCAATCCCAAGCTTCTTGTTCGAGGTTTCCATGGAATGTTTTTAACAATATGTGCTCATCTTTAGTCTAATGATCAAAATGATATACATATTTAATGATATGTTTATAAATATATTCATGTCCAAAAAATAAAGGTAAATTTAGAATGATAATCTATTTTAGATAAATATATGCAAATACATATTTCTCAAGAGGTTGATTTTTGATGATGTTATCATCAGTAGTATTATTATATGATAACATTTGTACTTTAATGCATGAAAATTGACTTTGTAATTCCCTTATAGAACTCATCATAGAAATAAGATAAGTACTAATAATTTTTAAGGTTTGAGAATATATAATCATTGGTTTTAATTCATCATCTATTCTAAACATAGGAATAATGGATATTTCAACATTATGGTCAATTTTTTTAGATTTTCATGATGTGAAAAGTTTATAATCTCTATTAATTGAACCTAATTTTAAATTTTTGGAAATTTTGGTAATGGAAAATACTTTTCAAAATTTTGGAACCTTTGGTAATGATATATTATTTAAAATTTTAGGAATATTTGGTAATGGCACCTAATGTAAAAATTTTGGAATCTTTTGTAATGGTACCACATGTAAATGGTTTGGAATAATTGGTAATGGTATCACATTAAATGTTTTGGATTATTTGGTAATGGTAGATTGTTTCTAAGTGTTGAAACATGGGGTAATATTACATGATTTGGATTTTTAAAGGATGTGATGATTAACTTGTGAATATTGTGAAAAGTTTCATGATCAAAAGATGGAAAACTTGACCCATGTGTATCCAATTTGATTTGAGGAAGTGGAAGAAATTTTTTACCATCACCATGATGTGATGACCTAAATTTTTGGTTATGAATATAATGGATTGAGTAACATAACCTAATTCATCAGTGAATAAATGGATAGGGATGATGTATACTAGAACCTTGAAGGGTAGATGGCTTAATGAAACATGTCAAACATTCCATCTTTTGTTCACTTGGTAACATTCAAAATTTATTATGCTAAAAATATATTTATTTATAAATATATAATTATTCTTGATCATACGTTCTAATTTATTTGAAAAAAAATCCATGCAGTATGTCTTTATTTTTTATTTAGTTAAAAAATAATTAAATTGATCCACAATAATATATAAAATCCTAGGAAGCTTAAGAACCCTAGAGTAAGTAATAGTTTCATATAAGAATAGAGTTTAGGTTCACTAAATGTTTAACAATTTTTACTATTTTTGAGGGTTAAAGGGGTAAAATATAATAATCAAGTATATGAATAAAATTATTATAAAGAAGGATAATTAAATTAATTTAGATAATACAATATATTAAATCTAGAAAATTACCAAATACAAAAATTAAAATGCAAATGTATATTATGATAAATTAAATATAAAGAAGATATAATACTTAGATTATTTTAAAATGTGTAAGTGGATTTGGCATGTATAGAGGTGGAAGTAGGAAAACTAATGCCCAAGATCCAGTAACTAGATTATGAAAATATTGTTTTTGGAGACCTCAACACTTACATTAATTCTTATATATTATACAAAGTATTTAATGCATTAAAAATTGAACACATGTTAATGTTAGAGATTTTTCATCCCCTTTTCATGTATTTAGATCATGTGCACATGAACTTTATTTTTTTGTATATCTCAAACCCATACTATTCACCTTAGGTTAGGTAACCTTGCCAAAATTGCACAGTAAACTCATGAAGTCAACCTCACCTCAAGGAACATTTGATAATGAGTGGTGATTACATATCCAATACTCCAAGGAAGGCCTCAAACATGTGTGGTTATCCCATAAGTGAGGTCCTATGCATTCATAAGGGTGAAATATACCTAGTGCAAGGTCATAAAATGATCTAGCTTGTAACTTGATAAATAATACTCATGGGTTTTAATTTTAATTCCTAAATCCTATAATATTATTTATCCTATGATTTATATAAAAATAGGTAATATTATGGTAGTAGTACTGAGTTGTGTAATTTATTGAATGAGCTTGACTAGTTACTTGAATAATATCTGATAGATGTATAATGTGTAGGATTTGATTTGTATTTATACCTCACATTTTTAAAATATATCATGGAAGGGTTAGATAAGATAAATATTCCAAACCATACTTTTCAAAATATTTTTAATTTGAATAAATTGAGGTACAAACACCTGATAATAAAACTAGAAACTAGAGTCAATGTCAGTGTCCCTTTCCAAAATTTAAGTATCTACTAGGGTAAAAATTGTATGAATATCTAAAACTAACATGGAAGGATATATATAATATTTTACTATTTTTATAGTTTACCCTTTATATATGATATCATAATTATATGTTTATCCCATAATATAATTAGTTAGGCATAGTGAACTAGCGAATGTGGGACTTTTAGTATCAAGAGGGTCTAGAATTGAAGTGTATAGCCTTGATTGGTATTTTTCAAGTCTACAAGACTGAGTTGTTATATTTAATCAGATTTTAGTATTTAAATATACATATATCAACTCCACTATGACTTCATCTCCAACTATATGACCTTGTGACACTATTAAAATATGACATGTGGCTTTGTGCAAAGGGGTTGAATGCCCTTTTATCTTAGTGTTTATGCTACAGATATGTGTGATAATGACATGTGGATTATAAAAAATATATTACAAGCCCAAAAAACAAAATAATTTATTTAAATTATTGTTCTAAATGTATTCAGAGGATGTAAATTAATGATATTTAGCCATGTTGAATGTTAAGAATGAGTCTCAAACTTGAGAAATGGAATACTTTGATAGTGAAGTTGTGAGTCTATGAAGAGATTTTATTTTGACACTTGACATGACTTGAATGACTCAAACCCTCATGTAAAATAAATTTTTAATATGAACACAAATAAATATGAGTTAGAGTAATGGAACTAAATAATATATTCACACATTTATCCCATTTGCACTTGGGTCCAATGGGGTTAAAATGACACAATTCATAGCATGTGAATGTTTCAAAGAACCTAAATGAGTGTAAGAATATGAAAATTTGATGTGTGGCCTAAACTATATTTTAAATTTTGAAATAACATTTGTGTAAGGTGAGATTCCACATAAATATAAAATACGGCCTAAACCATTGCCATGGAAAGAAAAATTAATGTGATTTGTATATGAATTCCTATAACTAAATGCAAATGGGTCTGATTTTACTCATCAAAAGATAAAATTTAAATTAAAAAACCAATTTTAATTTAGAAATAAGTTAATATTAATTAAAATTTCCAACAATTCTATTTTGTCTTCATATGTGAAATAATCTAATGTGTGAATTTATGTTATATATCAAATAACTTAGACACTAATTTATAATTAGAAATCAATAATAATTTCATAAATAGATTGACCTCAAATTAAGAATTAAATGAATTTTACAAATAACTTTAAAAATTATGCACTTATCAAGATTAATTTATTTATAGTTCTTGAATTGTCTAGATTATTTTATTTATAATCCTTGAGTGATATTTATTCTGAAAGAATGAGGGATGTGTTGGTGGAAAAAAGTTTATCTATGATATCAAAAAAAATTGTGATAATTTAAATAATGGTACCTTATATTAATGTTTAAAAAAATTAAAATATCCAAAATTATATGTCTGGTAATTTAAATCAATTAAAATTTTCCACTGAGTGTTACAAGGATTTAATAGCCATAACTTGGTCATACTAAATGTTGTATAGATGTGTATGATAATTTTAATGTTTTAATATTTAGAATGAATTATTTATCATAATTTTTTATTTATGTGATGAGGTACATAAGTAATTCTTACAAATATACGACAACCTAAGGTTAACCAGTACCAAAACATAACATAGAAAGCCCCAAGGACTAAAAAACACAATACAACCAAAACTGAAACAACTAGTTAAAGACTAGTGTAGAAGACAAAATAGAAAACACACAAAAGAAAGAAATTAATTATGGAGGGTAATTTCCTCCATGAGTACATTCATATCATCCTTATCCTCTACCTTATCCATCATACTATTTATGATGATCTTTGTCTGAGTCCTATTGCTTGGGCCTTCCACGGTGTCCTTCGGTAAAATCATTCTCAATTTTTTTTAGGCTCCTTATTTGATATATTATTAAAAGGTTTCACATTGAGGGGTTTGGTAAAAGGTTTTGGTTGAACCTATACCTTCTCATCATCCTATTTATGGGGAGGAACCTCTACCTCATTGTGATATGAAATAGCTGATAACATTTTAGTGGATTCTATATTAAAAGAATTCCACTCCTTGATTAGATGGGATAGATGCTGGGTGAAGAAAACCAGATAAGAAAATCCACGTAGGATATTTTTTGAATATTCATGCATTATATATGAAATTATAAGTTATATGTATTTTTTCCTATCCTCTTAGATTGTGAAAGGATAGAATATGAATAGTCTCCTCATTTTGGCACTAATGTATGAAGAAGAATATGAATAGTTAGGAACTGTAATGACTATAAAGATGTATGCTTGTATGAATAAGTTAATGACATTTTTTGAGATCAATATAGACTTTCTATTTTATGGTTACCTATTGTATTTCTTATTTTATTCCTTGTATATGTTATCATGTTTAATGTTTGGTTTAATCTATCTTAAAGTAATCTAAATGCTCTGTAACCCTAAAGAAAAATCTAGTTAAACTTAGTTCCTTTAAATTACATAATACCTCATCTCTATCATGCTTCTAGTAAATATGAATTCCTTGTATTATCTTATGTAGAATAATAAAACTTAGATATCCTCATCCTTATCATGTTATTTTAAACTAGGAACCTCTACTAACAATGGTGTGGTGAGCATGGAAACACTCCTTCTAGAGGAAGTTATGTTAAGATGGTTACCAAGACAATGAGATATTGAAACCTAGTTAGACCAAAAATATGGCACTTCACAAAAGACGAATCCAAAAGGATGAGTCTCACCATGAGTGAAATCATTTAGGAACATATATAAAGTGAAATATATGAATTTTTTGGGTGTAAACTACCTAAATTTCTAACTAATTAGCTGAAAATAATGTAGTATTATTGTTTCCATCCTAGAGTAAAAGAAACCACTACCTAGACTAAAGAAAAAATAGACTAGTTAGTGAAACTGAAAACTAATTAGACAAGATCAAAACAATATTGGGTTGACACCACTATAGATAGATATATTACTGAGTTTGTAGTATAAGGATATATAACATTCAAAGCTACATAGGACCACTTTGTCCAAGGGATTAGAGGAAATTTTTTACATTGACTACCTCTCTTATTGAAAATGTTAGTGGTGGAAAAGGCCATGGTGCTACTCCAACCAGTATGGAGTAGTCATTTTGGGTGATGGGGATGTGTGTACATGATGGTGAATGATGGATAAATGAGTGACTAGAGCTTGAGATTAAATATAGAATAGATACATGAGGGAAGAAGAGTCAGAAGAAAACTCTAGATTTAGAAAGGGAACTCTAAATGATGGAATAAATAGATGAATACCCAAGTAGCTACAAATAGAATTAATAATAATAGTAGAGTAAATGATGAAAAAATGTGTAGAAGTGATGAGTGAGATGATGAGAAAAGGTAAAATAAAAAGAATTATGTTTGATGCTAGAATAAAGAATGAGAAGATGAATGATGAGTAGAAGAGACGTATAAAGAGGAAGATGAGAGTAGTTTGGGAGTAGAACATATAGAAGATAAAAGTAGTGTGTAGTTACAAGAAAGGGTATTAACAAAAGAAGAATAATTAAAAATAGAAATATAACTTAGTCACAAGTTAATAATAGGTTTAAGAATATTAGATAAATAAGTGATTAGAAATAATTATTCACTAGAAGTGTACATGTCCCCATAGCCTAATCTTATATATCCTAGTAGAAGTTTTTGGCTAGCTGAGTAGGAGGAGAAGAGTTAAAAAAACCATTTTTAGAGTATATGAACCATAGGGGAATGGAGATACAAAAAAATAAATTGGGAGGGCTTTGAAGTATATAAGATTATTTGAAGTTGAGTAACAATAATAAATAATTACAAACAAGCAGAGTGCACACAAAAATTCCTCTAGTGCACAGAGTAGTACATAGGTAGGAACACTTAGGATGTAGTCACCTCAAATAGTAGTTGTGTAGAAGACTCCATCTATATTAGTCACTATGATGAATTATTCAAGATTATTCTTAAATTTCTCCATGTATGATGGATCTATAGACCTTGAATAGTACCTACTAACTTGTAAACTGAATGGAAAGTTAAGGGTGTCACTAATGAAAATTTACAAAAATGAAAATTAATAGCGGCTCTAGTTGGGAGAGCATTGGAATTCATATACAAAATAGATCTACAATAAGCAAGTCTTCAAGACATGTAATATTTCCTCATTTTAAAATTTAAGATTAAGAAATGTACTAGATAGATAATACATGACCTAAAAGAGATAAGGCCAAAGTTTGGAGAGTTAGTCTATGACTATGATCACAAATTTTCTAATGTAATGAACAAAGTAGATTCATTTTGATAGATAAAGACAAGGTAACATAGTTCATTAAATTATTGTGGGGTCGGATTCAATTTACCATGTAAAATTATAATATGAGATAAAAGTAGTTGTTAGAGATATTATATTGCATGTAGATTAGATCAAAGATTATGGAGAAGTTCCTACTACTAACTCCAAATTTGAAAACACATTTGTAGTCTTTCATGAAAATAATGGAGTAGTATCATGAAATAGAAAAACCTATATTGAAATTGTGGTGTACTTAGTGTAGAAAAGAAGAAAACCACTAAAATGATTGTCCTAAAATAAAGAAGGAATTCTATGAACTTTTACAAGTAGTAGAGCATGCCACAACACAATGCCATATTCAACAATAGTATATCAAAAAATTTCGAAATCTATATTATAATTTCTACAAATCAACTAACCATGATGAGAAGAACTATAGAGATTTATAGGAACTTAAAGAGGGTATATCCAAAATGTGTTTAACATTATGGTGTAACAAATCTCCTCAATGAAGTAAACAATCCTAGGCCTAGAGGTTGGTAATAATTATGTGACCTAAATAGGTCCATAGTGGATTATGAGTTCACCATAGTACTAGCCTCATGGTGTGGCTAGATGGACCCCTTATTTAAAGGGTTAGACACCCATGTCCCCTCAATACTAGTATGTAGTTCCTTGGAGTTCCCCCATAATGTAGCTACAACAATAGAATTAGACTCCTTTAGCTATGCAACAATAATTTAGTATGGTAGATAATAATTAGTAGTACTAGCATTAGAATTCTATGTATCCACAATAAGGATACCTAGGGGGATATCAATCTAATAGATGAGGAGGTTGAGATGGTTATAGATGAGGATACCAAGGTGATAGAAGAAACAACTATCAATGACCTCCCCTATAATGTTATCTATGTGGAGAATACAATCATGTCCAAATAAATTTCCTAATGAATACATAAAGACAATCATATTTTTCATACTATAGAGTCTCTGATCAACATGATACAAAAAATTGTCCTATTATAGAGAAGCATAGGAAGGACAAAATTGTCCAAAATGTAAACATAGTAAGTGCATAACCTAAAGAAAATGCATTTTAAAGTGTGATGACATGGAAACAATATGAAGAAAAAGGACTACCTCCACTTGAGATACATTAGGATTAGGGAATCAAAAAGGTTACACAAGACAAACACCTAGATCTAGATATAAAAAAGAGTCTTATAAACAAAGTTATGTAGATGCTAAAAAACATTCAATAACAACAAACTATTGATGGTGATGTTGAAGCAATCGACATGTAAATGTATGGCTAAATTATGTCTATCATATGATGAGATAGAGTTATCACTGTGTTCATGGATCTACAAAAACTTTTGCATACTCTACACAATGAAGACATATCATAGAACACCACAAATCTATTACATAATCTTTTGGAATGTACAGAACATGGCCAACAAAAGATAGAAAAACTAGTTTGGTATGTCAAGATGAAGAAGACATGGGATGTTCACACATGGATTGATATTGAGGTTGTTGGATATGAGATCTAAAATGTTATCTTTAATTTTATTAGCACAGTAATATGATTCCCATATTAACATGAGAAGCGATTAGATAACCAACTCTTAGCTACAACCCATTAACTCTAAGTTTGGATGATTAAAGAAAAGTTGAGCCTATTGGGAGATTGGAAGATGTTGAGATAAAAGTCATAAACTTGTCTCTATGAGGATATTTTAAGGTCATATATGTGAAAACTATAGTAACACACTATATACACAATATTTTAAATTTTTATTGATTATTGACACTTTATATCTTGAAAAAACCCATCGAGTCTCAATCTCTCTAAGTGCATGCCTTAAGGGGTACATCAAGAAAGGGGTGGGTAGACCACTGGCGATTCATAATATTTTTATCCCTTTTCCACTTTCCATCTACACACTCATCTCCTAAAAACATTTACCCTAAGCTTATTCTTCTTAGTCTTACCCATTCCAATCATTTTCCTCTTTCTATCCTCTTTTTCTTGCCTTAATTCCCTTTTGAGTTTTTGGATGTACTAGGTTGATCAGGGTTGAACCTATATAGTTTAGTGGTATTTTTCACTTTTTGGTTTTATTATCCTTCTAGTTGACCTAAGTTGGACCTAGTGAATTATCCCCAAAAACATACAGGGTCGATCAAGTCAACCCTATATAATGGACATTTTGGGGAGGATTTAGGGAAAGATCCACCTATATATAAAAGTTTAGTTCCAACAATTTTTGAGAATACAATAAAATAAGAATAAGTGAAAATGAACATATTCTTATTGACCATTTTACTTGAGGAATAAATCTTAGGGTTCCATACTTTCTTTGGAGATATGGATCTTGTCTTGTAGAGAAGTCATTTAGATGCATGGATAGGCTATATAGCTTAGAGCTGATTTATCTTTGTTATCCTTACATACCACAACAATATCTTGTGAATCACCTTGGACAAGGGAGAGATTGAGGCTCATCAGGTTCATCTTTAAGGCAAGTATTCCAAACTTTATTTCTCCTTTGTAAGAGTAGATAGATAATGCAGTTGTGCTTAAATTCCCATGCATTAGGATTCTATATACATTGACGTGAGTATGTCTTCTATGTATGTTTATTTTAGTTATTTTTTTAACCCCCACTTTTTTCCACAATCTTTGGTGTGCCCTAGCTTATATTTACTTTCTTGTTACTAGAATAGAGTGAACATTAAACCTAGGAATCTTTTAGGGTTATTGTGTTATTGTGTTAGACTAGAGGATTTGGAAACCTACCTTATATGGTGTATTATGACAAGTGATCCCTTAATTGATTATAGAAGATCCCCATATTTTGCATTATCCCAATTAACAAATGTATTCCAAATTAGAATTGTAGGTATGATCTATCTTCTCCATGCTAGGACTGATTTATAGACATGATCCATTTTTGATTGCATAAATTTTAGTGAACTTGATGTGAAACTAACCATTACAAGGTTTATTTAACTTTATTTCATTCTTTTTATCATTATTTTCATCATATATCTATCATATTAGATCAACCCTATCAACCAAGTTCTCATCTATGTGCACAGGTTTTCAAGAATAGGTAATTAGATTGACTTAGATGACCTAGTACAAGTTTACAAACTTATAGACTTCTAATTCAAAATACTATGCCAACCCATTTGACCATGTACACTTTAAACCATCCAAATTTATCTAATATATTGACCTAATTGACCTTATACATTCTAGGCACTCGACAGTAGGATTCTACAAAGCTTGATTGACCTAGTCGACCCATTTAGTAGAGCTTTCAAGCATATTCCAAGGTTATCGATTATCAATATTCATTCTTAGAATCTCTGATCCACCAAGGATCCTTAATATATCTATGTTTACTTTTTATACTATCTTTTATTTCACATTTGTAGTCTTTAAAACTATCTCTACACAGTCAACTAGATCGAACCTATCAACCAAGTTCTATGTTCTGTGTGTTGTCTAAATAATTGGGTCAACCTTGGCCGACCTTGTTCATTTTCAAACCTTACTTCCATAGTATAGGTTTGACCCCATTGAACCTATTCTATATTTTATGGATATATTATCAACATTATACCTTGTTTTAAGTTGGAATTAATCTCTATATGTTAGTAATTAGTTCACACCTTTCTTTTCTTATTGCTTGCATGTTTAGAATAGTTCACATAGTCTAATCAGGAGGTTTCTAATTAACTATTTAGTTTCACTATTTTTATTTTATGCACAAACATCCAAATCACATAATTTAAACAAGCATTTTAACATTTGTCTACCCAAGGCCAACCTACTTGGATTTCATCACGAAGGGGGAAGCTGACTTGATACTCTGGTTAAGTATAAAGTGTGGTTAATTGTGTATTATATATAATCGCCTAATACCCTTATTTTTGTGGTGTGTAAAGTGAGGGGGTAAGCCCCAAAAATGGGCATGTATCATTACCACTATAGTCCCTTTCATCATAAACTACTTAAAACTATCCTTAGATTACTATCTAGTTCCTTTCTTACAACCAACTTCCCATCACATTTAAAATCATTTATTAATAATATAATAAACATCTTAGGTTTACCAATTAGTTATCTCTTTAATTTTCAAGTTGATTGTTTTCTCTTTGCTCAATTGTGAGTGGAAAAACTTGCATTAACTAGCATTAGTGTAAAGTTTTATATTGTGTGCTTCAATTGGATTGACTAGTGTTATTACAATTGAATCTTTTTTTCCCTTTAGTTCTTGCTTTCCTAGATTATCTTAAAAAATTATCTTGTTTCAATTCACAAATTGTTACAAACTTTCTTTGCTATCTATTATACTAGGTTGATTTAGTCAACCCTATACCTTTTTCCAGACTATGTGTACTGTATAGGATTGACCTAGTTGAATCTATACTATTTTCATCCCATTTTACCTCTTTTTCTATCCCATGTTCCTTATACTAGATCAACCCAATTGACCCTATACAATTTGTAATCCTTGTTTTCTATACTAGATTGACCCAATCGACCCTGTAATATTTCTTGTCACTTCTTATTTTCCATTGTGTGGTTATCTAGTCTTATCTCATTATGATGACATCTATTCAACCTTATTTTATTCAATAACATTTCATAATTAAGGATTTGTATAATAACCTCACTTATTTCATTACTTCAGATGAAACTATCCAATTTCTTCCTTCCTCTTCTCCTAAACCAAAACCAAACACTAACAATGTAATGTAGTTGAGGTCATTCATCTTAATCCTCTTCCCAATACCAATTTTGGGAATCTTACACCAACTAATCCCTCTCCTATCAACACTCATACCCTTACAACCAATGTTCATAATTCTCTTCTTACACCCATAACAAGATCACTAAGTCTTATCAATTCCTAAAGTAACATGGTTGAAACCACTCAAATTCATAATTTATATGGTTCCAAACCATTCAAAAACCTTGATTATAATACTATTTACACTTCTCATAATAATGGTGGCTTTACCAAGCTTCCTTCTTCTACCACACTTAAGGAAACTAACACTAATGTTGGGAATCCTCCACCTACAAAGAATCCTCCTCCCATCAACACTAACAATCCTCTTCCTAAAAACACTAATACCCCACCTTAAAACCCACTTATTGATACAAATAAACTTCTTCCACAATTCATATAATAAATGAACATCATGCAAACAACCAATCAATCTCAAGTGATGAACATGCAACAACATTTATCAAATATGACTAGTCAACCACCTCAAGTCATCATGTCTCAACCAAATTAAAAATTTTTCCCTCCTCATATTAGATATTCAAATGGTAATATCATCCCTCAACGTCCAATTAATAACAAAATGCTTCAACATATTCAAAATTAACCTTTAGCCCCATTCATTTTATCCATTGATATTGGAAACATTTTTCCAACTATCACATATAATGGGACTAAGGACTGTAATATCTTTCTTAAGTCTTTTGGTAAAATCAATACGGAATGAGTCCAAACTAAAACCTTTACTACCACCAATCTCCTAGCCAAAACATTTATGGGTGATGCACTTGAATGGTATAACCAAATTCCTAAACATTTTATCTCACAATTAGAAGATTTAGTCTCTCTCTCATAAAGTGAACCATAAAATTAATGATGATACTATTTTAAAATTATTTATCACTACTCTTAAAGCTCCCATTTAATACAAAGGTTAAATATTTTCACCTTAAAATTTAGAAGAATCCTTAGACTAATAAAAAATGTAAAACTTTCTTACGACTCAATTTGAACCATCTCAAACAAATACTAAAGCACCTTTCCAATCATTGTCTCTTAACATTGATTCATCAAAACCTCCCCAACCTCAAAATGGAGAATTTAATTAAACCAATTTCAACCCAACCCACCCTCCCTTGAGTATAGAACAACTAAATAATAAATTTCCACCCTCTAAACCCATGAGCTTTGATCCTTCCAAACCTCCTCCAAAATGGTAAAATCTTGATAAGTTTTATTGGTGCCATGCTACTATAGGTCATTCTCATGAGTCTTGTCATGATATTCACCATTTTATTATCTTAAAGATTATATTAAGAACCAAAATCACATCAACATCAAGTATTTAATGAACAAACCTCATCCACTACTTTTTTTCAAATCATAGTTGGTCCTTTTTCCTATACCAATAAGGAAATAATAACTAGCATGAACAAATTTAAACATATTGTGGCATCCATTGAACCTTAACCCCTTAAGCCAAATGAACCAAATAAGTACCTAGTTAAAATGGATACTCAAAAGCATATCATACGTGGTCCTCCTTTATCTCCCCATACCTTTCCTACAAATCATATGTCACATTCAACATCCCTAAAATCTAACAAATCAACACATTTATCTATCTGGAAATTAATCTACCAACCCAATGCAAATAATTTTAATGGTTCAATGTTACCTCACTACACCTCACATGTTGGGGAATATTTTTATGCCCATCCACATGTCCCTTTAGAATTTGGGGCATATTTTGATGCCCATCCCTATATCCACTTACCCTTTGGGGCATGCTATGATGCCCACTCTTATTATATAATGCATAATAATAAACAAATCCAGTTTCAAGAAACCTTCCAATACTTATAGACTTGTATTTCACATGATCATATTTTCTAAGAAAATTATCATAGATCTTACTTGTTCTTTTTATCTCATGTTTCTATTTTTTTGTGCACTTTCCTTCTTTTATTATTACTTTACTATCATCATTATTTTCTTTTATGTTCTTTGGTTTTATTACACATTACATTTTATTTCATTTTTTGTTCTCATATATTTATTTTATCCCCATATTTTTATATCATTATTTGCCTTAGTATCTTTATGATTATTTTTTCGCTTACTTAGCATTCATCCCCATGGGTTTATATTTTGTGATTTTTTAGTGTAAGACCATGGATAGGACCTAGACCTCCTCACAAAATACCACCTTTACTTCTTTTCTCATTTTATTATTTCACATTTTGCTTTTTAGCACCCTCGTGGGTTTTTATTTTAAGAGTTGTAGTATAAGACCATGGATAGGACTCAGCCCTCATAAAATTACCATTTTGTCATTCCTTTTATAATCAAAATATCACTTATTCTTGTTCTCAAATTTAGCTTTTGATTATTTTTGATAATATGTAAATTTCATAACAATATATGTTAGCATGTTTTTATCCATTTCCCTCAATCTTATGATAAATAATCATGCTTTACTATCATTGTATTTCTTTTTTTTGTTTGTCACATTTTTTTTGATTTATAGTAATTCAAATTATTCCATGTGTAATTCCTCTTGATTTCCTTTCCTTTCACTCCACATTGGATAAAACAAGGTCAAAGTCAAGATAGTACTTTTATTTTACCTATATTTACAAGAAGCTTAGACCCCATGCTCTTTGAATTTCTCTCTCTTAGAAACCTTGTCCCAATTATTCAAATGAAAGTCATCCTTAGCACCTATGTTTTGTCTTCCAAATTTGTATGGAGGAGGAATAGAAAAATCCATCAAGAAAATTAAAATCCAAATCATTTGAAACAAAAGGCAATGATATTATAAAATTCAAATTATAAATATAAAAAGTCAACATCACACCAAAAGACATGATTACAAGCACATATCCTATCTCTAATTGAATCTCAAACTCCATAGTTGGTCTCACATAGAGATGAGGTCCTTTGGGGTGCAGTAGGCTAGTAGATTGGAAAAGGGGATTTCAACAAACTCTATGGTGTTACCTAATTTCTCATGAAAGCACCCAATCTTCATAGTATACCAATGACTTTGTAAGGGGTCTTGAAGAATGGGGAACACATTGTGGTAAGGTAGGTCCATTTTACTTTTCATGCATATAACCTTTATGGGATGATCTATATAATTTATTTGTTAACCTAAGACTTATGTATCTAAGATAAGTTCTTCATAGTCCTTAAGATCAAAATTCCTCTTATTTTGATAAACCTAATTTTAAATGTCTTGAATTTATTAAAGAGTTATTCTACCTTGGTTTTTCCTTCTTCTCCCCTACACCCTTTTAATTTCCCCCCTTGATAGGCAAATTGTGATTCGAAATATATTTTACCTCTTATATTATTCCTTCTTGACCTCTTGGAAACATGCTAGCATTACTTTGTTTCAATTTTATCTATCCTTAGAGAAAAACAATATTTTTGAGAAACTATGGATTACACCCTTATAGCATTTAGTTACCACACCACCTCATTGTCATACTAGTCATGTCATTAGGTGGTTGTGTTTTCTTACATTGTATCTTCAAATAAGCACTAAGTTTGAGCTTTCATCATTTAGAGTTTTTTTATTTTCATTTCTCCAACATGCTATTGTTTGATTTTTATGGACTTAACTTATCTTACATATGACATTTTCCATTATTACATGTTTATCTTTATGTATGCCTTCTTCATGTTTGTCTCACATCTTCAATTACATTTTCATTTTCAGTCTTTCATGTTATTATTTTTGCCTATCTTACATGAGCTTAATGTTCACTTTCTTACATATCTTTATTAAAGTTTTATTTCATTGATATTTCATTTATCATTCATGTTTTGCATGATTCCCAACGTGATTTAGTATATTCTACATTCCTTTTTTCCATTTATGTTTTACATGTTTCCCAACATGATTTAGTATGTTCTACATTCATTTTTTGCCATTTATGTTTTACATGCTTTCCAGCCTGGTTTAATGTGTTTTACAATCATTTGTCATTCATTTGCCTTTAATATTCAAAATCTTGACTTACCAATCCTAATTTACCAATTTTCCTAAATTCCTCATATATTTGTCTCTATTAACTCATTTTTCACTACCATATGCCTATCTTTCAAAAGCTTTCCATTTTTGGCTACTTGTTTTGCACTAAATTATACAATTTTGCCTAGTGTTCTTCACATTGGATGCCTTCACTTTCTCTTACAATCTAATTCTTTATGAAAAATACTAAGGTAAGTAAAGGTATGCATTTTTTAATTTTGTCCTTTCATTTATCTTATTTATTTCTTATTTTAATTACTTAGAATTAGCATTATATGTTATCATGTTTTATTCTTGAAGCACCATCACATGTTACACTTACATGAAATGTGATGAGTTTCGATTGCGGCATATGTATACACATAATATTTTTAAATTTGATTGATTATTGACACTTTTTTTCTTATAGGAACCCATCAAGTCTCAATCTCTCTGAGTGCATTCCTTAAGGGGTACACTGGGAAAGGGGTGGGCAGACCATTGGTGCTTCATAAGATTTTTGTCCCTTTTTCCACTTACCATATGCACACTCATATCCTAAAACCATTTACCCTAAGATTATTCTTCTCAATCCTACCCATTCTAGTCATTTTCCTCTTTCCATCATCTTTTTCTTGCCTTAATTCCTTTTTGGATTATTGACTATACTAGGTTAACAAGGGTCAACCCTATATAGTTTAGGGGTATTTTTCACCTTTTGGTCTTATTAGCCTTTGAACTGACCTAGCTCAAACCTAGTGAATTATCCCTAAAAACATATAGGGTCAACCGATTTGACCCTATACAACTGACATTTTTGATAGGATTTAGGGTAAGATTTGCCTATAAATACAAGTTCATTTCTAACCATTTGTAGGAATATAAGCAAAGAATAATGAGTGAAAACAAACATCTGCTTGTTGACCATTCTAATTGAGTAATAAAAATTAAGGTTCCATACTTTCTTTAGAGATACAGATCTTATCTTATAGAGAAGTATTTTAGATGCATAGATAGGTTATGTATCCTACCGATAATTTATCTTTGTTCTCCTTACATACCACAACAATCTCTTGTGAAATACTTTGGCTAAGAGAGATATTGAGGCTCAATGGGCTCATCTTCAAGGTAATTATTCCTAAATTTATTTCTCCTTTGTAAGAGTAGATAGATAATGTAGTTATGTTTATATTCCCATGCATTAGGATTCTATATACATTGATGTGAGTATATGTCTTCTATGCATGTTTAGTTTAGTTTTTTTTTTTGTTTCTAACCCCCCACTTTGTGCCACAAGATTTGGTATGCACTATATTAGGTTTAATTTCTTATTATTAGAATAGAGTGAACATTAAACCTAGGAGTCTTTTAAATTTATTGAATTATTATGTTGAACTATAGGCTTTAAGACCCTATCTCACATGGTGTATTATGATAAGTGAACCCTTAATAAGGTTTAACAGATCCCCATATTGGTCAACCTCCTACTTAAAAAATATATTCCTAATCAGAAGTGTAGGTATGATCTATCTTCTCTGAGCTAGGATCAATTTATAGACATGATGCATTTTTGATTGTATACATGCACTACCCTACACTGATAGGATAAAATGGGTGTATGATGGTTGGATGACTATCAATACAGTACACAACTAGCTTGAGGCACATAAAGGTGATAAGGTTGTGTTCACTCCTCTCAATAGAGTGCACAAACCATACATAATTCATGTTAAACTAGACTCTCCACATTTTCCATAAGAAACTAGTTGGATGAAGGTCAATACTAAGGAGAAACCAAATGCTTTGCATGAAACACAATGAAAATTATTTTACTAATAGGCCAAACCTCAACTAAAATCAGTTCTCATCTAGTAATTTAATACATCATAATAATGGAGACTAAAACCATTAGTTATGCAACCAATTGTAAATCATTTTATAATTGAAGACTATACCTCCATGTCTATAAAATCTCCCACTCACTCAAAAGTTGATTTACTGTATCAAGATAATGATCACATGTAGTTTTACATAAAACCAATAAAGTAAGGCACTTTTCCCTAAGAAGTAGATTCATCTATCAGTGGTGATTTAGATACTCATATCCTTAACTAAACCCATGGTGACCATAAACTCTGACCATGAGGATGGTCTTTGAACATGAATGTTAACTACCTATATACTACACAATAAAGGACATTAATGATTTTATTTTGTGCCTATAAGTCCATATTACAACTATCAATTAGTACATTAGAGTACTAAACTATGCCTAAAAGGGAGTTATTACAACCTGGTGGGTAAATAATTGAGATGATCGACTTGAGTGGGATGATATTTGTAAAATCATGATCAATAGATTTTAGCTACCACAATTCATCTACACTAACTAGCCACTTTTTCAAGAAGGTTAGTACCCTAAGATTCATGTACATAAATGTGTTGAAGTTTGGAATGAGGAATGCTTGGCACCCAAGTATTGGGTTCACATTTACATTATACACTTACTCCACTACTCATATCATGGTACATGCACTAGGAGCATAGGAGAGAAACCAAGAACTGGGCACAAGTGTAGTGTGATTTCATACAAAATTTTATATTTAAATATGAAATTCCTCTAGTTCATAATTTACTATTAGAAACTCAAGTACTTTTTATGCCATGGGTGTACAGAATATTTGAGCATCATAATAGAGTCAACTATATAGAAAAACATAGCCTTCAATCTTTATTCGTTACTTCAAAGGTATAAATTTGTTAAGACTAAAAAATAAGATTTTATGTAGCCTTGTTACCAAATATAGGATGAGGCAAAAGATACTGAAGATTCTAATTCTAATGCTGATTTAGATTTGAATGATTTATTTGGACCTAAACAGCCTATACAACCACTCAAGGACACTATCATAGTACTAACTGAAGAAGATAAGTTGTGTAACATCCAAATCCTAGAACAAAAGGGGTAAAATAAGTTCAAGGAATCTGTGGATGAAGTAAAATGCAATATTTAGTAGCAACCTGTCAAGAAGCATGTTGTTAACATTATAATAGAGGAGCTTCCAAAACTAGCAAGTATAGGTGACTATTGGATAAAGACTAAAATTTTGGAAGCCCTATAACTTTTGAGGGATTACCAAGATGTCTTTTCCACAAAATTTTTATAGTTTTAAGGAGTTAACCCATCTCTTGGTGAGATGCACATTGAATTGAAGGAGTGTGCACATCTGATAAAAAAGTGTCCATATAAACTCAATCCCAATATGAAACTAAAAGTAAATATAGAATTGGATAGAATATAAGATGCAGGGATAATTTATCTAATATAAAAAGCCAATTAGTCAAGCCCAATGGTAGTTTAACCCAATAAAATAGGATAAATCTAGGTATGTGGAGACTATCACATTTTGAATGATGCCTATATAAATGATCCATTCCCCACACCATTTATAGATGAAGTTTTGGAGTCTATCATAGGAAATGAAGTATATTATTTTATAGATTGGTTCAATGGATACCATTTGATTATGATCATAGAAGAGGATTGATCCAAAATAAATTTTACAATAGAGTGGGGTTTTTTTACATATAAATTCATATCATTTGCCCTAAAGAATGCAACTAGAGTGTTCTTGCATGCAATAGTTACATCATTTAAATATTTCCTCCATGAATTGTTGAAACTTTACCTAGATGATTGTTCATTATTATCCCTATTAAAAAATCATTTATCCAATTTATATTTGATGTTAGAATTATGTTAAGCTTTACACATTACTTTAAATTTGAATAAATGTTTATGCTTTACACCTTTTGTTATTTTACTTGGACATGTTATTTGTAGTGATGGAATCTTGGTGGATTAGGCTAAAATCACCATAATCATAAGTATGACACCACCTATTAGTTCCAATAAAGTGCACTCCTTTCTTAGGCACATAGGTTACTACCAAAAATTTATCAAAGGATATGTATCAATTTCATCTCCATTGGAATCCTTATTGCACAAGAATGTTAAGTTTGTATGAACATCTGAATGATAATCATCCTTCATTGAGCTAAAACAGTGACTAGTTACTACACCCATACTTGTTTTCCTAGACTAGAGTAATCCATTTCATGTACATTTAGATGCTTTAGGCATCAAAATTGGTGTTTTAATTACATAACCTAGAGATGATACACTTGATCATCTTATCCACTTTGTTTGCTAGAAATTGTCAGATGCAAAAAAGTTATATAACTAAAGAATAAGAAACATTCACCATTATGTTCGCACCTCAAAAAATTTGACACTATCTTTTCGTTACACCATTCAATGTTTTCACTAACCATCGAGCTTTGTGATATTTGGTCAACAAATTGATATTAGGAGGATGAATATCTCATTGGTTGATTTTGTTTCAAGAATTTCAATTCCGTATAAATGTAAAACTAGGTAGATAAAATGTGGGACCTAACCACCTCAGCCATATTTTGAATGGTGAAGAGCTAGAAGAACTACAAGAAGACTCACCTGATGCACACCTATTTTGTGTCTCTATTATTCCTAAGAACCTTGAATCCATTTACAACTTCTTTGAGCAAGGAATATTTCCTATGTATATTCAAGAATAGGATAAAAGAAGGTTATGACTAGAGCACTTCCATACACTATCATTAATGGACTAATATATAACATGGGAAAGGATGAAGTCCTATACAAGGTTGTCCTTAAACATGAACACCCTTAAATCTTAGAGGAAGCTCATCAAGGAATTATAGGAGGACATTTTTTAGGAGGGGATATAGCTAGAAAGTTTCTATAGAGTGGATTATGGTGGCCAAATTTGTTTCAGGATGCACATAGAGTTACACAACATTACAATGTCTACCAACATATGGGAAAACCACTCCAAAAAGATGAGATGCCATCATAACCCTTATTAATAAATTTACCATTTAAATATTGTGGTATTAATTTTATAGGACCAATCAACCCACCAAGAAAGTGTAATAAATCCATATACATCATTAGTGTTAAAAATTATTTTACTAAGTGGGTTGAAGTTACTACCGCACATAGATATGGTATGAAAGACATAATAAAGTTTTTATATGAAAATAACATTACTAGGTTTAGATGTTTAATCAAATTAGTTAGCAAAAAATTAATTAACCTCCTCAAAAATATCATCAAGGCCTTGACTAAAGAGATTATGATTACCATCATAAAATAACTACGTATAATATACAAGTGAATGGCTAGGTTGAAGCTTCAAATAAGGTACTAGGGAAAATGCTCACAAAAATCTATGATGTCAAGCAATATGATTAATAATATCACATTCCTATGATCTTATGGTCATATCACATAAATTATAAAAGGGTTATAGGACTTACACCATTTCAATTGGTGTATGGTAAGGAAGCAATCATGCCAATAAAGTATCTAGTACCCATCTTATGCATCATTATGGTCATGCATTTAGGAGATACAAAATATCTTAATAATTGAATCATAGAACTAAATAATATAGATGATTTTATATTAATAATATTATAGACATAGAAAGTACATATGAAAATTAAAAAAGCATTGCATGATAGGAACCTATGCCATAAAAATTCCCCAAAGATCAGCCAGTTTTATTATATGATAGTTAGTTTAGAGCATTCTTAGGCAAAATACAAATAAGATGGAAAGCACCTTACATTATACATGACTTAACATAGTAAATAATGTTATTTTTAATGTATCTATAAGTAACTATATCACTAGGGTGAGTAAATGGTTATAGGCTTAAACATTACCACCAATAGTCTATTGATCTCATTCTGCTTGTTGAGTGGGTGCTAAGTAGCACCATGTAGATTAAGATTTATTTATTTTGAAATTTTTATGTGTGTGTGTTTGTTTTCTATTTTTTTATATATGATCTTATCATTAACATTGGTGAAGTATAAAGACCAAGCATTGTGTACACCAAACATGCACATGAAGATCCATGAATATATGTGGAAAAGTAAAAGAGGAGGGAACAAAAAATATTAAGTCCAAGAAAAATGATAAAACATCACATCATCAAGTTATCCATTTGATAATGATCATCCATTGGAAGTAAATTTAGGATCCAAGGGTTAATAGACATGATCTTTAATAAATTTATAACTAGTCAACATCAGTATCTTGTATTCCTAGTACGAACACCTAAGGTCATAATGGTGTAACTCCACACATGTACCAATAACTAACTAATTTAATGGCCAAATCAAAAATGGATTCACAAAATCCACCATTACATTCAAGATTATTAGATAGCTAGGCATGGCTAGATGTGGAAGCTAAAAGGCATGAAATCTATAAAATTTAAGTTTGAACTACATGTTCACATTTAATCCTTAGTAGATTTTTGAAGAGCTATAGTTATCAGGAGCCAAATTATTTCAATTACATAGAGAATTTATAAGTAGCCAAAGTTTTTCTCATGCCACCATAGATACCATGCCACTAATCTGACTCCTCTTTAAAGCATAAAAATAATCCATGGGTGTTGACATGGTGATTTGGTAGACTAAATATAGTGATTAGGAGTCATTTCAATATCTACATGAAGCCAAATAAAATATATTTTGGCCTAACCATATTGATGTTATACGACCACTCACCCTCACATCTCCCCATAGATTTAAAAACATAGACATTGAGGATCTATTATGAATGCCAACCTTTGACAACATGGGAGAGATTGTTCAAATATTTTTTGGATGATATAATAATGGTGTTATTTATTTGGGACTAGATGAGATGGTGGTTAGCAATACACAAGATATGGCCCAAGCATTGGATATTCCTATGTACGAAGACTCCCTATTGCCCTACAAGACTAAAATGCCTCCTATATTGAAAGAAGTTTGGGATCTATATGTGTGTAAAAACCAAGGGATCCTGGTAGATGAGATTACAAACACAATTGTGCATATTCTCATCTAATACATCACCAAATGGTTTTAGCAGACAACCAAGTCTACCAAATAAATTCTTAAGGGTGTTATGGACATCACTCATAGGATGATCCATCGAGGTGAAAAATTCAACTAGCTTAAATAATTTATACAATAATTGCTTATGAACATTTACAAGTGTCACACCACTCCAAGGTAGACCTTCTAGTATTAGTTCCTCATCCTTTTCATTTATTTCACATAGTGGAAATCACTTGAGGGGAAAATGCACCTAGATATGGACTATTGGCTAGCATAACTATTCCACAACATCATATGGATATAGGAACGTGAAACCTTTACACATGAAGGGAATTTCAAATCTTGGTGGGAGGAATATCTTGACCTCACCACCATACACCCATGAGTCCCACCAAATGTCCTCAAGTATTTGGGACAACATGCCATAATCATACTACTACCTAAGGGAGTTTTCATCATAATTCATAAGCTATAATTATCACCTTTCAAAATACTTCCATTCTTCATCATGATGTATATGATGTAGGCTAAGGTGGCCAGCCAAAAAGAGCATATATCTAGGTGAATAACACCATTATAATTGATACCACCAAGTGTATAAATTCTAATTATGCAACCATTAGAGCCAAGATCTAGTTCACAGTAGTAGAATGGGAAGCACAAAGTAGACCCTCATTTGGTATCTCCTCCTCTAAAGTGCACAACATGTAACAAGACAATGTGAAAGGATGACCTAAAAGTGCTTGAGATAACTGGCTCATATGATCTCATGGAGATGGGAACTGATGCATATGATGTCTACCAAGTCATACTGGTAGACATGGCTAGAGCTTATTAGTATGAGGAAGAAATTTTTTTTTTTTGGAAGGTGGTGTGTATAGTGAAAATTTTCTAGTAGGTTCCACCTAAGCTATGGGTGGAACTCCCAGACTATCCAACTTCTATTTTTTTGATATAGTCAAAGAAAAGGAGGAGAAATTTTGGCATAGAATGGAATTCTTCTAGCCATTAACTATTCTAACATTTTCGCCTAACATCATCTTTACACCCCTATCAAAGAGTCCACAATAATAACTTATGCACAAGCTAAGAATGAGATGGGAGACAAATGTCTCCCTTACCCTATAAGAACACATATTTGGTAGGCTAGTCACTATGCAAGAACCATAATTAGCTCTTGAATCATCTACACCACCACCATAGTGGAGACTGGTCACCATTGGTAGAATTAAATAATAGGTTATGAGTTTAGAAGTACAACTAGAAGACTCCTCACAATCATCACAAGAACAAGACATGGAAGAAATTACATGAGAGAAAATCATAGCTAAATAACAATAGGTCATAAGATAAGAATCCACTTGCATAGCTAAATGCAGGCACATGAAGGAAGAAAAGAAGAGAAAGAAAGAATAATCACAACACCAATAGGCAACATAGCAAGATGAAGAATCAAAGCCCTATAAAAAGGCCAAGGATAAAGAGGTAGACTTATAAAAGGCTCAAAAGATATCCTAGCAAGCCCAAGAAGTAGCTACCACACAACAATAAGTATAAGAGGAGAAGGAGAAGAAGGAAAAAGAACAAGAAGAAAAATGGTAATAAGATGCAATAGACTAGGTGCAGTAATAGGCAAAGGAAGATACCAAGAAGAATAAGGAAGAACATGATGAAGTCTTATGATAACAATAAGTGCAGGTATAAGTAAAAGCTTAGGTATAGGCCTAATATTCACAAGAACAAAATAAGAAATATGAAGAGGAATAGAGGAAGAATGAAGAACAAGAAAAGAAGTAGAATTAAGAAGATGATGAAAAGAAGAAAGAGAGAGTAAGCTAAAGAAAAAAAGAACAAATAAGAGAAAGTTGAAGAGAAAAAGAAAAAGGATGAGGAAGAGGAAGAGATGACCAAGAAAGAAGAAGAGGACAAGATAATATAAGAAGAAGAAAATAAGAAGAAACAAGAAGAAGAGGAGGAGAAAAGAAAGAGGGACGAAAAAGATAGGAAGAAAAAATAGGAAGAAGAGGCCAAATAAAAAATGATTGAGGATGTTGCAAAACAAGAAGAGGTAATAGTAGAGGCCATAATGCAAGAGCAAGTATCAGTCATAATGTAGGTATAATTCTAGTCACCATAACTTACACTAAGAGCTGTATAGCTTTGGGATGTTCCCTCAGTCACTACTTGGTGCACCACCTTTTCCCTCCCTCTAGCTACCATGTCATGCTAAGATCTATAATAATGACAAGCACATTGACTAATCTTCTAGTTAGGTAGGAGGCCTCTTCAGATATCTCTCAACTACCTTTGAATAAATAATTGGAAGGTGTCATAACATTCTAGGAGTCTATCGCACAAAGGGTTACCTCCTTATAGAAAGAGTAGGATCAATCAAAGATAGAAAATGTGAAACTCAGGGATCATATGCATGAAGCAACAAATATAATTGAAGATACTTACCTAGCCTTGGGATCTTCAATCATAGGGAAATAAGTCATGTCAGACCATAGCTAGCTTAAGACCTTGGTCATGGAGCTTACAAATGATTGATATACAACATAACAACTTTGTATACTCGACAAATTTGGCTAAAACTTGAAGATTGACATTATGACTTTGATTACTCTACTGGAGGAGTATCAAAGTATACTTGACATTTCATCCCTCCAAACACATCAGCTTGCATGTAGTCTTTGAGTTTGGAAGTAGTAGCTCAAAAATTCCCTAGCTAGCTCTAGCATAAACTTCTCCATAGCTTCCATACCCTACACAACCATATGCACCTCAATTGCATTGACTGATAAAATTGAATTTACTCTCCAAAAATCCTTCAATGATAGGGATAATGTGCATGACTAACTTCTCAATTCGAAATAGGACCTACGACACAATGCATTTATGGGATAACATGCATAAAGACATAGAAAATATAGAGCAGCTAAGTGCACAGATTTAATTAAAGGTCAGTAATATAAGGACAGACCTAAGTACCACTTAGAACATGGACCTAAAAGAACTCTTTGGGTGTTGTATACCAATGTACATCTTGATATACTTAGTCTAATAAGTGATGCTTGATTGGGATGCATTTAAGACTGACCTAGCTCCTTTCTATAGTGAGGTAACCTCAATGCTTGAAGTCCCTATGTACAGGCCACCATTAGAATTCCATCAAGAGCTTACATAGCATATGATTGCTGAAATAGAGACCAAAGATCCTGCTAGCTACCCTTATTCTTTAGAAACACCACCTCTTTCCACTTAAGTATTGAATAATTCATAAATTTTGTAACATTTTATAAATTTTTGAATATATTTTTCTGTATTGGGATGACTAGTGAGACAAGTAGGGCCAGGATGGTTGAAAACCCATAAAGTGTGGCCATGTGGTTATGCTATCCTATTGAAAACTTGAAATGGTAGTATGTTGCTATACTGCTTAGTTGAAAACCTAAAAGGGTGGCTATATAGTGTGTAAGAGGTGAAAACCATAAATGAAAACTTGAGAAATTACTATGAATCTTGTTAGTCTACTCAAATTTTTAGCTTCTACCCTTGGTGCACAATCAAATAAACCTACAACCTTGTCTTGAGATGAGACAATAATTTAAGCATAGGAAATTATTGGGTAGAGAAAACTAGATAACAAAATTCATGTAGGATATTCTTTAAATATTCATGTGTTATATATAAAATTATCAGCTTTATGTATTTTGTCCTATCCTCTCAGCTTGTGAAAGGATTAAATATGAATAGTATACTCATTTTGGCACCAATATATGTAGAAGAATATGAATATTCAAGAACTATAGTGACTATAAATATTTATGCTTGTATAAAGAAGTTGATTACCTTTTCTGAGATCAATATAGACTTTCTGGTTTATGGTTACCTATCATATTTTTGTATGTTATTCCTTGTATGTGTTATCATGTTTAATGTTTGGTTTAATCTATCTTAAATTAATATAAATTATTTATAATCCTAAAGAAAAATCTAGTTAATATTAGTTCCTTTCAATCACATAATACCTCATCTTTTTCATGATTCTAGTAAATATTAATTCCCTATACTATCCTATGAAAACTAGTAAAACTTAGCTATCCTTGTCCTTAGCATGTTATGTTGAACCAGGAACCTCTATTAATAATAGACCAAGTCCTACTTCATGAATTTTACCATTAAAATCCTCTAGATGTCTCTTGTTTTTCTTGATTGAATCATATAAGGGGGGTTTCCTTTTTCACAAGATTCCACAACATCCCCTAAATCAAAAATAATAGGTTTAGGTTTGTTTACTATAAGCTAGAGATGAAGATCTACAAGGTGTCTCTTAGAATTGGGGATTGTAGGGAAAGGGATGGGAGGAGGTTGAGGGAAGTTCATGATTGGTTATTATTTGTGGGAGTCCTCCATAAGATACCCTTCTAGTAGGACTTATTTCTCATGCACTATCTCATCATGCTTCATAATCGATAAAATAAATCCTTGATGGATGATGGTTTTTGCTTCATTGATTTGAAAAGTGAGGGTTGTGATTTCTAAGGAATTTAGAGAGTAATATGACAAACTAATTTTGAAACCTTGAAAATGGTTAATAAGTAGAAAGTGGTGAGCAAAGATAAGAGTAAATGTATCTTCCAAAGTAAGGTATTTCATGACCTAAAGGCACACCTCTGGCTAGTTCCTTGATAAATCCATTAATGGAAAATCCTTTTTATCAGTTTTAAATGTCTAATTTGTCCTAAAAACTATCTATATCAACTCCATATTATTTAATTTATCCTTAAATGCTTTAGACCCTGTGCATGACATCCTAGTTGCCTCTCCAATATATTTCATTAGTGACATTTATGTTAATACCTCTTATCTCCATAGTTCTTTTATTCCATTTTCCAACAAAATCCTTAGTGAGGTCTACATCATGCCCTATGATTCATTGCATGTATTCCATTATACATCCCTTTCATAGCTTTTACCAGATCTTATTATTAGATCAAACCTCTTATCATGATGTCAAGTTTAGCCTATCTCTATCTACCCTCATTCTATGATGGCCTGAGTGAAGAATGTTTGAATGATGATATGGGTTTGATTTTTCTTGGTTAAGCTTGTTATTCATGATAATAAAGGGAATTAATGAGATATATTTCACTTGACTAAGAACAATAAAATCACATGTAGAACTATAATGAATTAACATTATTTTTGAAAAATGGTGAATTGAATATGATTTTTGCATGTATGACCAACACCACCGCACCCTAAGACATGATGTAATAATTTTGAATTACCTTCGTGATGTGTAGTGGGATGTGGTAACTTTCATGTTAGATAGATAAAAGGGAAAGACTGAATCCACAATTGGCTAGTAAATTAGCCTCCCCACATCCTTCTTGATAGGTATGATTAATGGGAGGGTTAACTAAAGCATTGATTAGACCCTTGGCATCATCTATGAGAGATTACATAGTGTGATAGGGGGCGGTCTTACCATCTATGGATTAACCTTCCCACTTTGAGATGAATAACAATCTATATACCCCATAGTGTCACATTAGCTTTTACCATGTGGATGGTTTGAATCCCCATGTGGATTACATACACAATGACCATCTCCCTAGATGACTTTTTGATAACCCCTCCACCACCTATAGGACCTAGATTAACTTTTGAAGCAATTTCAAAGTTTAGCTTTAACTAGTCCCCTGGTGGTGGTTTTCACTTCACTTATTTTCTCATGGAAGTATTAGTTAGAGAGGCAATTTTTTTTTCCAAATCCCATTCTCTAAAAATAATGTGTTCTTTTATAGGTCTGTTTCTTTTGTCTATAGGGGGATTGCCCTCAAATTTTCAACACTAGCTTGACAAATTTTGGAAAAATAGCTTTAGGAATTTTTTTTTGTTGGAGAAAATACCATCATTATAGGCTTTCTAGATGGCCTAGAACCAATATGGGAGGGCCAAAAGCTAGATAAAGGAGAGGGAATGTAGAAATTAAGGTGGATTTCATTGGGTGATGAGGTATAGGATGATGCTTGGTTTTAATGAGGATGATTTGAATTTGGTCAATATCCAATATAAAATGTATGAACTAAATCAGCTATATAGGAAGAGATGATGGTTTGAGTCTTATGCTTCTCTATAGAGGGGACATCTACTAGGTAGGATAAGCCCTTATTTGGCCATATTTTCCATCATGAGTAATTTATCCTAGGATACCAACTAGAATAATCTAACATTGGGAGTAAGGTGCTTGATCCAGAGGGCCTTCTAGTGTTCCCATTCATTCTCTAAAACTAGATCATAAAGGTGTCCAAACATAAATGAATATTTACCATTGCCTTTAGCTACCTAGAACACAGATATTTTTGGTAATATTACCATAGTAAATGTTACATGGATATTTGTGACATCTTGCCTCCACTTATAATAAAGGTAATAAAATAAAAAAAATTAAATTTTGAATCGATTGCATCAAAATGTAATATTAATTACTACCATTAGCATAAAAAACATTTAATTGATTCAATATAATACATTTAAAAACCTTTTATCACTTTGCTTAGCTTGCTGCATTTTATAAAATGGTAGAAAACTATGTTGAAAGTCTTTAAAACTTCAAAGTTTTAAGCCAAATTCTTAGCCCATCCTTAAGAAAGTAAGTAGAATAAGCAAAATATTCTATTTCATACTACATTATATTTCAATAATAATCTAATTTTTTGAAAAAATCTAACTCTATCTTCATCTAGGCATTCTAAATGCAAGTAGATGATCTCTCCTTTGATATTTATATCCAAGATTTTTTCTAAAATATAATGAAGCTTCTTCAAGTTTCCTTATAATTTATTGAAATCCCTTTGATACTTGATAAATATTTGGATTGAGTCAAAGCTAAAGGTATATCTTAGAGTTGTCTCTTTTTTCACCAACTGCTTGAAATCATATTTGATATTCATTGTCAAAAACATCACATGTAATTATTTAAATTACTTATTTTTGTCTTTACATGCTTTATATCCAATTATTCATGTATCTTTGAATTATCAATATGTTATTTAAGGATGTGAATTCAAAATTTAGTCACACATAATTGCTTAGTTTATTCACCTCAGTCTTCAACCTTAAGAATTCCCTTTACCATTAGAATGTTAATTTTAGAATTTGAGTTATATAATTTAAGAAGCACAAAAATTTTTATTTTTAAACTATGCATAAAATATGTAAATATGCTAAAATTGGAATGTTTTAAAACTAAAATGGTTAGCTTGAGGCCAATTATATTCAAAAATGTTCCAAAACTAACTCATTTGTTTCAATCATTTATGATATTTCTTAAGCTCTAGATTGTCCATGATCGTTTCAAGTGAGAAAGAAATCAAAAAATGAGGATGGAAAGAGGATGAATAATCTACCACTAGGAAGAGCTATGGGTCAAGATAAATTAAGTTTTTTACCCCTTTCCCTTTTCCATAGTTTTATAACTTTTCATTAAATAATATTATAAATCCAATAAATTTTAAAAAAATAGTTTTAAAATATCAATGGGGAAGGGTAGATTATGAAAATGTAAAAAATATATCTTTTTTTTGTAGAATCTAGATATTTTAGGGGTTTTTAGAGGGCACTAGTTTTCAGACAAAATTAACACTCAAGGATAAAACTTCCAACCTTTGCAAGAGTATGTTTAGGTAACCAACATGGTGGTTTTGCAACTGCCACTTTCTACAAGAGGGATATTTCCTAACTAGCATTGATGGTAGTTATGCAATTGATTGGAGTAGTTATGTAACCACCTATGGTAGTTGCATAACATCCACATGAGTGGTTACATAATCACCATAACATTTATGTAACTATTACCTACAAACATGGAACATTTTGATTGATATGACTAGACTTCAAAACTTATAATTTTTTCTTATTTTGAGAGGCATAATTAGTCTTTAAACTAACTTAGAGTCCTTGATCTATTTTAGGTGTCTTACATATAGCTCATGAGAAGGATTGGATCCCCTAATTCTTGAAACTTTTGAGAATTATTGAGCTTAATATATTTTATTGCATTGGGAGTTTTTGGATTACACAAGCAAGGATCATTCTAACCTATATCTAACAACTTTGTGACATTATAACCTATTAGGACCCTAACTAAAACATTTTTTGGTGGCCTAGTCCATAGGGGAATGGATGATCACTCTCATAGATGTATATCATATCATGATCCTTCCCACACTTGGATAAATGGTATCCATCCAAGATACTAATATAAGTCATTAGACTTAGAGTTGGGTATATAACTTCGGTGATTTTGACACACTTGATGTGGGTGTAAGTGTGGAATGAGTATTTATCAGGTTAAAGGATCAATGATACAAAACCTTTGAATATCCATCATTAGTATCCTTTCCTCCTATATGGGAGATAAGGGTAATGATAGTTTATTATTTAGTTGGTCATGCATTATATAATACATTAAGGAGAGGGAAGCATGTTACTCGTAAATCAATGAGTTACTAGCTTGAACTTAAATGGATCTATAGCATATGGCCTATCTAGGGGCCCTTTTGATTAGATAAATAATGGTTTTAATAACCTATATCTATGAGAAAATAATCCCTTATTAAAGGGTAGTTTTGATTAGAGATCCTAGGGACATTAGGGCCACTAGGTGAATGGATGTGGTGCCTTTTCATGTTTTTCCCCAAGAATTGGAGACTTTTAAAACATCTAACCTAATTTACAGACCCTAATCCGACATGGTTAGGAGATGGAATAGTGAGGAGATATATATTTTAGTATCCATCAAGGCCATTCAAGTTTAGGGCATCATTTCATAGATTGAGGTACACCATGTAGATAGGGTAAAAAATCAATTTGGTATGCCCTATGTGGAAAATTTTACCATTCCTAAGATCATATAAAAAGGCATATGGGAGGTGATAATAATGATATTGGGATGAATTAAATGTCAACCACTTGTTAGATAGGTGACCATCACCTGATCAGTTTAAATAGGAGTGTCATAAGGACCTCCCATGTATGTATCTAGGGGAGGAGGAGGATAAGGTATAGTAGAGGCAATAATAGATGTCCCCCAACCACCACCATAGTAGGACCCTACTCAAGAGGACCTTAAATAATAATAGTTCTTAGGAGGTGGACATAGTGAGGCTCCAAAGTATTTTGAGATAGAGGATGACCTAGACATATATTATGAGGCCAAAAAGGATGATTCTAACCCTACTTGGCATGATGTGGACCTAGGTAAAATGTTGACTTACACATTTCCTATTATATCTTATACTTTATTTTTTAGTTAATCATATTTTTCATGTGTTATATTTTATATTTTTTGGATCTAGTGTTTATTTTTTATTTATTGATTATACTTATTATGGGTGAGTAGAGGTGGATGATCAAGGACACCCTGATCAACCATTTCTAGCTAAACACTAACCTAAATAGACACTAGATTTTGGTAGATCCTACACTCCTTATAGGGTTGGCTAGGACATAGATTTTTTCACTCAATCATATCGTGCTTATATGATGGTCACAATATTAAGTATGGAAAACAATACTTTTTTGGCCAAAGTGAGAAGAGTGGAGGCTTGATTAGACATGATGGTGGGTGGAGAAGGTAAAGCTTCTAACCACATGATAGGGAAGATAACTTCAAATGGAGGTATTATTATGGATCACTATGTTGGAATTCATATTGGAGAGCATGAATTAGAGTTTGAGTGAGGTACTATTAGGAAACATTTTTGGATCAATAATCCCCAACACTTTTCTACATCGAGCCCTTATCACAATACAAACACTCACCCTTGAGACTTTATATACATGTTTTTCCATACCATTGTGTATGTTGATTCATTTTGAGATGTTGAGGTAATTTGGCCCTCCATAGAGGTGTTTTTACTAGACATAATTTTTAATAAAATCAATAGTTATTGTGATATATATAGAGATGTTTTTAGCTCACCTTAGTGACTTGTCATCCATGTGTTGTGGCTTTAACTTTTGTGATTTGTTTTTCAATTTATGCACTCTAGATGAACATGTATGTGATGATGTAATTATAACTATTAGATATTGATATAACTTAATGTAAAGTGATTATTTATATGTGGAAACAAAATGTATGCAAATTATGTAGTGTCATGAATAAATATATGAAATTGTATATGCAATAACACTTTTTTTGTAAGTGGCTACCTAGATGCTATTTTTTAAACAACCTATGAGTTTCAATTTTTTGTAAGGAATGAAAAGGAGAGTAGAATAAATTAAAGGTGAAAAAGAATGAAAACCACAGATCAAAATTTCAAAGGAAAAAGGAATATGACCTAATCCTTACGAGCAAAGGATAATTATTGTTAGACTTACAAAACACTAACTTTATTGTTTTCACCTAGGTATAACTAGTCCTAAGAGAATTGGTAAATGGGAAAAGGTTACTCTTTTAAATATAACTATGTAGATGAGGTTTTTGAATAAATTTATTTTTGGACACTATTTGGTTTGATATTTATTCTAAATTTTACTTCTACTTTTACCTTTGTGACTCCTTACATTTAATCTCATGTGACTAGGAAGACACATGGGCTCATCACCAAAGGCTATATGTAGGTGAATAAGGGAACATATCCACATTTTTAATCCCATGAAACTATTTATATTTGAAGGATAAACACATAGGGTTATCAAGGGGTGAGATATGTGGAATCTAAATTTTGTATTTGCATAAGATTTTGATTTTCATGAGAGTGTCTATTTTTATATTTGTAAGGCCTTTAACCCCAAACCTTGGCCATGTGTAAATAGTAAGATGCAATGTCTCATCACCAAGAACCAAGATAGTAAAGATTTATATTTTTATTAATGTTAATGTTTTTATTTATAAGGTATCATAAGAGGAGACTCTATCTTGGACAAGCCTCTAGACTAGACTTTACTCTAGAATTTTCTAAGTTATGCAAGAAGATGTATAGAAAATAGATGGACTTTGCTTGTAATAAATAAGGTTAGAACCGGTGTAATGCTCATTTTTATAATGTTATATATGGATTGATAGGGTGATTTAAAAATGGGATTATGTGATATGTTATATTCTAAATTTTTTTTATGTTGTGTGAACTAACAACCAAATAATCACTAGACAACACATTTAATATGTGAATGATCATAAAAACTATGAAAATACAATATGAATGAGAAAAATGTGACATGAATTTATTATATATATAATAATTTTAGGCTAAAAGAGTTCTAAAATTCACTGAATCCTTTTCTTCTAGAGTGCATAACCTATAGGCTCAATTTTTAAAGTCTTCTATCACTATGTAGGGTCTTAACCAATTAGGTTGAAATTTATGACATTCCCCTTTACTCTTATAAATCTAATTATTGAGCCCAAAGGTAAGTTGTCCTAAATGGATTGGGAAATCATGGAAATTTATTTTTTATTTTTTACTCATATGATCATCATAACAAATATGATTTTTTACAATGGCGATCTAATGTTCATTTAAAATTCCTAATTTAGCTAGACGCACCTCTCTATACTCCTCATTATCAAGAAGGCCCTTAAAGGAAACATGAAGGATATATATTTATACTTATAAGGGTAGAATATATTCAGATCCAAACGTGAATGAGTAGGGAGTTTACCCTGTGGGTGTCTTAATAGTCATTTTTAAGCCCATAGTGTTGGATAGCACTGTAAGTGCCAATTTTCTTTATAATCTATGATAGTTTAGACTAAATTTTACTTCAAGGTATTTTTTATAGCATCATATTAACCATTAACCTATGGTTAGTATAAGGAAGATGTGTGGTGTGATATATCAAACTTATTACATAGCTCATGAATTTAAGGTTTTTTAAAAGGGGACCCATTATTAGTAATGATGACATGTAGGACCACAAACTAGAAAATTATTTAGCTTAAGATAAACTTTATGATGAATGATCCCATGAAAATTTTTAATGGCATAGCCTTCACCTACTTTATAAAATATATAGTCACTATGACAAATAAGTGATGACCACATGAAGAATTATTAGAGAGCTTACATATTAAATATTAATCTCAAGTGGAAAAGGGCCATGGAATGACAATGGGATGCACTACCATAGTGGTAATATGTATATCATGTAAAAAATATTGACATTTATTTCATTTTAATACATATTCAATGACATCATGGTCTATATTGGGATATAAATACCCCATCCTATGAATTTTATGACTAGTCACATGGCCACTAAAGTGCCGACCATAAACTCTATTGTGACAATGAAAGAGGATTATTTATAGCTTCTTTTGGTCAAAAAATCATATCATCACACCTTAAAAGTCCTTAAAAAATTTACCATATCAATAATAACATACTTGGACACAATGATATGGAGAAATCTCTTTTGATGTGAGTTGCATATTTGAGATAAGTGTGATCAATTAGGGAATTAAGGATATCTATATATTAAGGATAGGAGATAATAATACATTTTTAAACATATAAGATCAATTCATTAGTAAATTTGGTATCAATTATTTCATATATTCCAAGGGATAATGAACTAACCAATCAATAATGATATATCCCTTAATAGACTTTTAGTTGACATAAGTTAAATTAAATTTTCTAGGAGCATAATGAAGCATCCAACCTTCTTAGAGGGGGTTGAATGGGTTAGAAAAGTACATAGGGATTTAGAACTCATGATAATCCTTGTTTCTTGATTGAGTGTATATTGTCACAATTATTTAGTTTAAAAAATTATAGTTAATAATTACTTTCATTCTTGAGTGTATCATGTCTCATAATTGATAAGGGTGAGTCTACTGTAATACTAATATTTATTTGCTAGTATCATCCTACTAAGCTAATATGTAGGGGTGGGATACTTTAGTCTCTCTAATGTAAAGTATCAAGGGATTGTCTAACTTATGTGCCATGAGCATGGGGGGAGACATAAAGATGATTTTTTCCATTTTGAATGCCTCTTGACAATCATTTGTCCAAGCTAAGCCACTTATCTTTTTAATAAGGTTTATGATAGGATGAATTATGTAGGAAAGATCAAGAATGAACCATCAAATGGCCTCTAACTTAATTAGGAATGTTATTATACTTGATTAATATATGGGATGGAGTGTTTCTAAGATTTATCAAATTTTAGTAGGGTCAACATCGATCCCATATTGGGAGATGATATAACCTAATATTTTTCCATCAGTGACTCCAAACACATATTTTTATAGGTTAAGAGTAACATTTTATTTTATTAAGCATGTTAAGATGCTATGTAACACCTCTAAGTGGTTTATTCATCATCATGCTCTCCCTAGAAGGTCATCTATGTATAAATCCCCTATCTTGTGAATAATATGATGGAATATGTGGGTCATGGCCCTTTGATATGTTTCCCCAATGTTTATGAGACCAAAGGGCATCATGACATAATAAAAGGTTCCCCATGGTGTAGTAAAAGAGGTTTTTCTCTAATCCTCATTAGAAATATGGATTTGATTATATCCTAATAATTCATCCATGAGTGATAATTTTTATCTACTTGAATTTGCACCCTTTAGATAATTGGTTTCAATGCTTCTCCATTTAACTAACACAATGTAAACACTCAAGTTTTGGGTGACCTTGTGTGATGAGTGAATCTCTAGAGAGGGCTAGTTACCTTGGTAGATCAAATAAACTAAAACTAATCTAACTATATCCTATCTACTCTACTTACAATAAGGAAAAGGGAGAAGGAGAAGTTGTGAAATAAACATGAGGTGATGCCCCATTATGTGTGATCTCATCCAATTGCTTAAACAACACTATGAAACCCATAAGGATTTAATATACCTACAAAACTCTAATTGGGTTTTCTTTCATAAGTAATTTGTATAGAGGTTAGGGGTCTATGGAATAAATAAGAGGGATGAGGTTTCTCCATAGTGAGTCCAACCAAGAAGGGGATAGTACTTAGATTACAACTTATGATAACATCTCCCTTGCATAGAGGTGAGAAGAAGAGGAAAATAACACAAGGGGAAGAAATTTTCAACATAAGTGAAGGCTGAAAATTCCAAAAATACATATATGATATAAGTTTATAGAAATTAAAATAGTCCTTCATTAGTTCTAAGTTATTTATAAGTCTACAAAGATGCAGGACATCCCCTTATCCAAGCATAAGGATTATACAAAAGGTCACTTTTAGACCTACATATAGGATAATGTGAAGAGATGGAATATCACTACTAGCTCATGAATTCTACCATTTACTTCAAAACTTTGGTTACATCAAGGAATAGATATGGAAATCAAGGCCAAAAACCTCCCTCTACACATTATTCCTATTCCATGTTGGCCTCCAAGAAATCTTGTTATAGTAGTGGGAGAGGAGGTTTTATTTTTTCCCTATTTGACCTTTGGAAGTCCTATGCATGTATGATTTATAAAATCATCTTTAATGCTACTATACTCTTAGAGGAGAGTTATCCTACTAATTTTAAGATACCTAACACTAACATCTCTCTATTACATCAATTTTTCATGGTTTTCCATCACTAGAGGAGGTTAAACTTATCTAGGGGAAGTTTCAAGAAGCCTTCATACCTTTAACATGCTTATTAATGACCACTAACACCATTATAATCTTGAAGGATTTGGCCTAAGGACCTACTCAACATGATCGTTGATTATAAATGAAGGGTAAAAACCTATTTTTACCTTGGATCATTGTTGTTCTTGCAATATTTTCATATTTTTACGATTCATTTTTTCTTATTTGAGTTAGTTTGATCATGAAAACACTTAGAAGGATTTAAAACATATAATTTTATACCTAAATACCATGGAAACTTTCCTTCTCTCACCACATTTTTCAAGAGATATCTAAAACTCACTTCATTCTACCACAAAACTACAACCTTAAATACTTTTTCAACCTTTTCCTTTAGATTATCAAACTTGACCACCAATATTTGATCAAATAGGAAAACCTCTTCAATTTTCAATTTATTTTCAACTTTTCTTGGTATGTGGGCTTAATAATTGAAAGGATTAAAGCCTATAACTCTACCTCTTCCATCATGGAACCTCGTATGGATAACTTGGAGACTCATGAACACCTATCTCATAGGTCATATAACCTCTTAAGATTGCCTAAAGACCTAATAGAGATATTTGATTTACTTGAAAAATTGTATTCTCACCTAGAAATCATGAGAACCTTACATTTCATGTCTCTTAACAAAAATATAAACCTACCTTGAAGATTATTGTTGAAGATCTTATTGAGACCCATTTTCATTAGCACTATTATTTTAAGAAACATTGAAATCTTAGTTATCAGACTTAATGTAAGGTCTTGATCATGTATTTGAACTTGTTATTTATAGTATAAAAACCCTAAAAAGTCCATGATTTTGGCTCAAAACCTTGCTCACTAATTTTCTTGAGGAATGTTGGATGCCTGAATGAATATGACCATATTACCCATGCTTAATCACTAATGCTTCTTCACATAATGGTTATGAAAACCATACATTAAATCATGCTTCAACATTTGACCCATTGATTACACAAGAACTCCAAAATGTAGTTGATTTTTTACCATAATTGGCAACATGAAACCATGAATTTATCCATTTTATACTTCTTAATGCTCCTATAGTAAGGTTTGAATCCTCTTAGGGCCATGATAATGATCTATAAACCTATAGATGAGGTTATATATTTCTCAACCTTTTGATCTCATAGATATTTATTGTAGACCTCTTGATACCCTTGTAGACTTATTTATTCTCTTTAAGAGGCTTACATCATGCTCAGACTTATGTTTTTAGAATCATTTACATTGATATGGAGACAACTATATAGGTTAGGTATTGAGGTTAAAAATTTTGTTTTATTTTCTTGGAGACCATGGGAAACAACTCTTACCCTTATTTTCATTTTTATAACTATCAAGAAAGCCTTAAACATGATGCATGACTTCATGTTATTTCTATGATCTCAAAATACACCATTTTATCATTAAAACATCAATAATAAGAACCTTTGAAACATCTTACAGGCCTTGTGGATACTAGATCATGCTTAAAACCTTGTTTCATGCTCCATAAACATAACATGTAGGTTCCCTATTATTTATCCTTGATTATAGATTTCCATATTTCATTAATTCCTTCACAAGCCTAAGAAACACTAAACTATGTTCCCTTATCAATTGGTAAACCCTAAATTATACTTTAGGGTTATAATTCTCATAAATAGCTTGATTTCACCTATATATATATATATATATATATATATATATATATATTTAAACATGATGCATGACTTCATGTTATTTCTATGATCTCAAAATACACCATTTTATCATTAAAACATCAATAATAAGAACCTTTGAAACATCTTACAGGCCTTGTGGATACTAGATCATGCTTAAAACCTTGTTTCATGCTCCATAAACATAACATGTAGGTTCCCTATTATTTATCCTTGATTATAGATTTCCATATTTCATTAATTCCTTCACAAGCCTAAGAAACACTAAACTATGTTCCCTTATCAATTGGTAAACCCTAAATTATACTTTAGGGTTATAATTCTCATAAATAGCTTGATTTCACCTATATATATATATATATATATATATATATATATATATATATATATATATATATATATATATCAATAAGTCCTTCAAAACCTTATTAAATTCTTACTGGCCTCCTAATCCTTGTAACATAGACCTATTATTACCATTATGAGAGATTAGAACCACATATTACCTCTTTATACCCATATAATATTGTCTAACAATCTACAAACCTTATGTAACTTGACCAAACTCAATAACTCACCTTACAAATGTAGAAACCCTACCTTTTCTTTGGAAGACTATAACTAGTTCACAAAATCTCTACCTATATCATCATTTTATTCTTTCTTAATATTCAAAACCATCATTCAACCATAAAAACTTGATATATACCCCACATTTGATATGATTAGTCAAGATAAAACTTGATGAAGGTCTTAAAAACCTTGTTTCAAGTCTAAAGACATGCATAAAATATTGTGTATGACTTGCAATAATAATCCTCTTACTTGAAACCCTCACTATCTTTGTCGGTGGACTTATATATGATTATGGAGGATGTTTGGGACTCTTGGCAACCCTTTTCTTAATATTAAACATTAAAAGAAAACTTTGTTGAAATCCTATAACCATTAAGAATTTTTTTGAAAACTTGTAATTCCAATAAATATCCGTCAAGGTTGATCATAAAAATTAGATAACTCTTGTAATAAACCTCTTTATTATTCTATAGGCTTACAAGTTCCTTTTTAATCTCTCCAAAAATTTCTTGATCATCAAAACCATTATATCTTGATTTTAAGGTTTTAAGAGGATTTTAGGTCCGTATATCATCCTCTCACCTGATTGTCATGATTTATCCTTTCTTATTCACTATATATTAAATTAGATGATGATACACAACCTAAATAACCTCTATCAACACCTTCTTATAGCCATTCAACATGATAAGTGTGAATACACATCAAATATTTTATCCAAAACATACTTGTGACCATTTTCATACCTTCTTAATGATGTTTTATATCCCTCGTGCCTTTTTTTATCTTCTAAATACCTATAAGATATTATTTAAAACCATATTTTCCTCATCTAATAAATGTTTCAAACCATGCATAAAGATAATGATGATAACACATGTATGAAATCCATCTATAGGTGTCTATAATGGGCTTTAGGACTATGCATGATGAGTGTTCCTACTTGAATGATTTGAAATCATCATGTATGATCTTTAATACCATTTTAAATTATTGTATTTAAATATATCCATCATTAAAAACCTTCAACATAGATGACTATACGTGTAATTATTTCCTTTTAGTTTGAAACCTACAAATTCTTGATCTGAGTCTCTTATAGAGGCCTCTATATGGATTGAGAAAGCATGAACACCCACTTGTTTGATGAATAGAACCTTAAAGGAGCTCCATAGTCCTACAATTTGAATTTTTAGGCCCAAAACCTACACTCACACCTTATTTATGTTTGAAACTACAAGTTATACCCCTTATAATTCCATCTTCATGCTTGAAAATAGGTTTAGGGTCTTGGAATGTAAATGTTGAGTGTTTAGGAAGAATAAAGTTTGGAAAAACTCATGATACTAGTAAAATAGACTTTAAAGGAGATTTCCTTCATTGGAGGACTAGAGAGATTCATAAGGAGATACAATATAAGGAGGGGAAACAAGTCAAATAACCCTTTGAATAAAATTATGGGCTTTAAGTCTTATCAAAGAGTCTTCATTTCACTAAGAGATATTTTATGAAACCCTTCAGAATTTTATAACTCTCCCATGACATAAATGGTTGAGTTAAATGTATTTTAATGTAACCTTTGTATCATGACTATTGAAATGACTTTTATACCTTTTTTGGAACTTTTTATCCTTGAAACACATTGAATAACACATGAATATGCCACCACAAGGTTAATAAGTATTCATAAAAACTTTTGATACATATATATTATTAGGCCAAAATAGTCATTTTAAAGTTGATTCTTGATTCAGACTTAGTTATTGATGGCAAAGAGTGCCCCTCTCTAAGTGTTAAAATATCATAGTGACCAAGGGTGGCTAGGATAGCCAATAATAGTAACTAATATCATGTAATAGAGTCAAAAATGATGTCAATGTATGGAAGAGGGAAGTTATCTTTTGGAAATGCTTTGTTGATATCTCAAAAGTGTATATATATCCTCATTTTTCCATTATTCCTAAGGATGGGGATAATTTTAGATATCCACTTGAAATAGTCCATTAGCTTAATCAATATAAATTTTAAAATTTTGATGACTTTATATTTTACCATCAACTCAACCTTAGGCTTAATGGGCCTAATATTTGTTTGACTAGATTTCCACCAGCCATTATAACTAGTTGTGGGCTGATGCCTACAATGTCAATGTAAGAGAAAGGGAGATATTTTGAGATATATTTGAGGATATAATTATATCCTTCCATCTCCTTTTCAAAAATTTAAGACCTAACTTGAGAAGTCTGGGATTATCTTCCATGCTGATGTTAATGTCAATGGTTTCTTTAATGAGGAAATCATTTCCCTCTTTAAACATGATTGGGTAAAATCATGATATTCACTCTTATTAATTAAAACATTATGTTCATCATCAAAGGAAATGGTATCCTCAATGTGTCATTAAGAATCATAGTAATCAATCCCAAGGACCAATGTGGGATAATAAGAAAGTGAGAATCTCCTCTTGTGGTGGAATGATGGGAGGTCATCATAAGCTAACAATAAATCCATAATAGATTCATCATTTTTACCTAAAATAAGGAATAATAGACCATTTTTTTCTTTATATAATGATGTTTTGGTCATTAGGGGTTTTGTCGATAAGAGGTTTTGTCTTAACTAAAACTATGAAATTAGACTTGGGTATACCAAGATGAGGTTCAAAATTTGAAGATGAAGTATACATCAATTTGGAAAGATAGGTTTATTCCCTAGGTATTGATTCTATAATTATAAATTCAAATTATTTACTGATATCACACATAATAGCTTATATAACTAAAGATTTGGTTTGATAAACCTAAAATATTTAGTTTAAAAAAATAATGAGTCATATTGGATCCTTAAATTTTAAATTCCCAAACATTTTGAAATGAGCATGTCAAGTTTTATGTCATCATATTCAACCCAAATTTTTGTTCACTCAAATTCTAGATTGAAACCAAAGGCATGACTTACCCTTTAGGAGAAATAAGAATGATGCATTCCCCAATGGTTAGTGACACTTAGACCCATCATAGTAAAGGACCCATTGATCATGTATAGAAGGGGTATGGTCATTTGGTGAAATTTATTGATCTTCTAAGATCTTAACCATATGGATCTCAAAAAATTTAGGCAATCCCTCTTGGGGTTACCAATCTTGAGACTTTAAAGATTAGTGAGCATGTCCCCCTTGTGTCATGAATGTAAGGTCTTGCATAAAATCAAAACATCTACTCTTATGGTCAAGGTGATAGAAGGGAAAAAATTATGGGAACCCAAAAATATTGTTTTATATATTTTGTGTTGAGGTAGGTAATCACCTATATACATTTAAAAGGTCACTTAGTGGGCCTTCTCTTTGGCATGGTAAGAATGACAACATATTTAGGATCTTGCTTTAACATTAAGAGTGTGCAAACATAATTAGGATATTGTTTTAGTATAGAAGGTGTGTAAACATTATTATTTATATTTTGGTACTATTTATAATACCTAGGAAGTATTTTTTATCCTATTGTTAAATGTGGGAAAGTTTGAAAAAAATTAGTGACATAATTTTTTGGGGTCATCTCTCTTCGTGAGGATAAGATGGGGTCCCCATTCAAGAATATATGGATAATCATAGGTTATAATATTGATATCTATAGTGCCTAATATCATAGTATGAGTCCTCTCCTTGAGTTTTGGGCTAGTTTTGGTAGAAGGAATGGTTAGGTTGCCTACTGGAGGGCATGAAAAATTATGAGAAGTAAGACTAGGCACAGGTAGAAATAAAATGTTAAATATCTTAGGAGGCATCAAACTCAATAGGTCAATAAATCTAAAAAATTGGTATGGCCCTATGATAGTGTGATCTAAGAGCATACTCTAAATATGATTAGAATTGACAAGAGTATAATGCAAATCAAAAAATACCCTTATGTGGTTCAGCAATGGGTGATAATGTTGGTAGTCATTAGGGTGGTTGTTATCAAGGGGACTTATTCATTTCATGACACCTCTATAAATAATAGGTATAGTCAAGTATCCAAACCCTCTTGGGGATATTACATTTAAGTCTCAGATAAATTTTAGATCCCCACCACCCATGGGTCAAATGAGAGGATGAGTTGAGTATCCTTTTACAAGAGATTGATGATCTTAATTTTAGACAAGGTGGATATTTTTAGAATGATGACTAGTTATGGATAAATGTTTTTTTTTATCGTAACTACTTTCCATTTTGACTTTTTTCTAATAGATTTCGGTGTATGTCATCTCACTTCTTTAATATATCCACTTTAGGATTTGTGGGTTTAATAATATTTACCAATTGTGGGGGTTTTGTGATGTTATTTGTAGGTAAGTGGTAATTGATGTGTAACATGAGGTGCTTATAAATGGTTTATTGTATAATATCAAAGGGTTTAAGGTCCCCTTGGGCCATAAATACCTTCTCTATGTGTGTAAGTCATATTTTAGAGGATAAGGTTAAAGGGATGACCTTCATCTTATGTATCCAAGGTCTTCCCAAGATCACATTGTAATTGATATATTTGTCTATGACATAGAACATAATCATCATTATCTTAGGGTAAAAAAATATTGGGAGGATAATTATACCTATGGAATTATATTTAGTCTATCATATCCCCACATGGTGTTACACATTATAATAGTTGGTATTCCCATAACGAAGCTTTTGTAAGAAGGAAAATTAGACAATATTGAAAATTGCTCTATCATGAACCATTGATACTTTCATGTAATTATTTTAAATCCAAACCTATAGAAACATGTCTATATATCCCCTCCTTACCATGTATTAGTTAGGAGTAATGCTTTGTAAATAAAATAAATAACTAGCATCCTATGATTCTTAAATAGGTGGAAACGTTTCCATATCAATGTGGTTAATTTCAGATTGTGGAGGAGGAAAAATGTTGTATAGATGCCAAAACTCTAGTGAACCAATCAATGATGACCTATGATATGGGCATTATTGATTAGTTTAAGTAAATAAATTTGGGATAACATCTTAGGTATATAAAAGATCAAATCATAGTCTATATAAGTTTAGGAATAGTGTTAGTTTCTAGGATGTTGAGGGATGAAGAGTCATAAGTTGGTACTCTATAGTACAAGCTATGTTATTTTCCTATTCCTTAATTTACAAATCCATGACTCATATCATTCTAGTTTTTCTCTACACTCCTAATTGAGGAACAACATCAATTTTTATAGTTCTAGAGGTGGAAGCTTCATCATCATGAGTGCATATCATCATGGGTTGATTATGTTGAATTAGGTGGCTATGTCAGCCGCCCTAATGTTGAATTTGGTTAACACATGTCTAGTGTTCAGGAAGGGGATTTTGGTATATCTATAGATTCTAATTCTGAGGGGAAACAAGACACATTGTGAAAGGCTTGTATTCTTTTACTAGATTTCCCTAAGAACAAATCAACAAATGTCTAACTTTGAGATTTTGGGTGTATTGAAATAATTTTATTATTATCAATATAGTTTCAAGTGTCATGATAAATAAATAATTGGAAGATGTAATAGACATTTGGATTGTATTCCTTAGGATTCATCTTCTACCCATGTTGTCTAGACCATTGTTGATTATTTCATTGGTGATAGGTTTGGTTCTAAAACTGGGGAAAATGTTAGATAGTTTGGTATATGTGTTAGAACAATTATGTTATTTCTATTTTTAGCACCCCTTATTTTTATAAAAATGCAAATGAGTCAAGCTTTTCCTATATTGATTACTTACATCATAATATTTAAAACTACTAGTGTGGGTTTCTTAGTTCATTATTGAATTTAAAATTTCATTACTTTTTTGAATTTTAGTATGAGTTATCCATTTAATGAAGTTTTACTGTAGTGTTATTTAGTAGTTTCAAAAGCATAAATGAGCATAATGATAAAATACATTATATATGTGATGTGTTATATGGTACATAACATATGTTTTTATCTTAAATTATGATTCTTTTAATAATAGTTTTATCCGTATAAGGGATGATATACAATGGTTTAATTTTCAAAAATATTGATTTTTGATGCATGAATTTATTAATATAATAATTTTTGATTCACTGGTCATATGATGAAAGATCTATATTAGTTTGAATTTCAAGTTTATTGTTAAATTGATAAAGGTTTTGATTTATTTAAATCAAATACATATCTAGACTTTTGATTCAAGTTAGCTTATATCTAAGTCTTTTTTACCTAAAACTAAGACTTGAGGTACTAATGTTAATTTAACCTATGAACATTTGTAATTACTTAGGATGATAGACATCAAAATTCTAAAATATGGAATGGTTAATGATCTAGGTTTAAACCTTATGTTCAAAGTTTGACAAGATGGTAGACAATGTTTTTATTAAATGAAACTTTTATGAAACAATTTGGCATAGATTTAGGTGTTTTTTTGGCATGATTTGGATTTAATATTATTTAATTTTATTTACATACATCAATTATTAGTTTTTATTGAAATAACATGGAAATAGTTTTAGTAATGGGTAAAGTTTTTAATTTGTGTGATCAAGTTGTCCATGCCACTAAAATAGAACCAACTTAATTTATAACTTATAGGTATGGGAGACATCATATAAGAGTTTATTAAGATTAAAAATAATACAAAAGTTAAATTTAGTTAGTTGTTCATCATTATTTCACAAGCTTTACGTAGAAGAAACACTCTATGAGCACAAGGAACTTTGAGAGAATAAAGGAAGCAAGAAAGTTGCACATGAGGTAAGGCCTTTGTCATTTTAGAAAATAAATAGATTTAAGATTCATTAAATACACATAATTGAATTTTTGAGTTATGTGTTGCATGCCAAGATACAATTGATAAAAAAAATTAGTTTGTTGTGGAAATTTTTAAATGCATGAATGAAAATACAAAGATAGTTTTGTTCAAACATGTAAGATATTTTCAATTACATCAGTATGTTTTTTTCAAGAATCATAATTCAATAATGTATCTACATGTTAAGATATGGTTGGTAATGATAATATTTCATGGTTTAGCATGGATAGTTTTTGGATGTGTTATGGTTGCTTGGTATTTATTTTTGATCACTCAGTTTGGAAAATGACTCATATGTATTCATTCAATGTCTTGAGGTGATTGAGTTATTTTTGAAAATTACTTTGGTTTTAATTTTATACTAAGATAATGACATATTTATCATGGTAGAGTTAAATGTTTTTCCTAACACATTGGTTACTAGTTTATGTATGTAGTCTATTGGAAAAGGTGTGTTTTTGGGTTTTGATTTCAAGTTTGTGGAAGTTATTTCTACATTCTAATGAAGTTTTTTTAATCTACATTTGGATTTTTTGAGTTATATAATGATTAAGAATTATGCGAGTAATAGGATTTTGGGTATTCGTCATCTATACAAAATAGTTTTACCTTGGAAAAGATTGTGCACAAAATAACTCCTTTTGGTCATATTAGGTAAGCATTTAGATTTTGAAGGATTATGTTTACTTGGAAATGATTTTTACTATTTTCATTCATGTTTGGAATTATTTGTAGTTTTATAATGAATTATTTAGTTGCATAGTCTATTTATTTATGTTTTTTATTGATCATCTACCACATGTATTTTTTATTATTCAAGAATGATAATGTTAATAAAAGAATATTGTTTGTTTGAACCTAAATAAATTAGTGTTCATCAGTTTGGTTTCTTTATAAGTTTGACATTTATAAAATGGACTAATATTAGAGGTTCAAATACAAGTTTTGAGTTTCCATCAAAAAGAGTTTATTTAGTTTGGAAATAGATCTTTGTTTGTTCATTTAGAGTTTGTGAAATTGTAAATTATAGAGTTAATATGAGATATTTGGCTCATAATTTGAGTGTTTATTTGTATTTTTTATTTGAACTCAGATTATTGATATGTTGTACACATAACATTAAAAAGTGAGTTAAAATATTGTTTCTATTCTTAGTGATTAGTCATAGTCAATGTTTATTTTAGATAGAAGTCACAATCCATAGATTATGTTTATACGTCAATAAGATTGAGGATAAATATTATTCATTTTTGTATGATATAGTTTGTAGTAATGAGAATAGATATATTCTTATGATTGGCATAAACTTTTGGATTTTGATAAGAAAGTGGTATGTTTTATTTGAAATGATATTAATTTTTCAAAGAATATGTTGATTAATAGTGCATGATGTAGTTAAAATTTCATATAATTTGATAGAATTATTTCTTTATAAATTTTAACTACAAAAATAAAACAAGTCTATTTGATCAGTTTTGATATTTGATTTTCGTTATATATTCAAATTTTAATTCTTTTATTGAGGTTCATAAATAAATGTCTGATAGAATCAAATGGATATTGTTTAGTTTTCACATATATCAAAGGATATTTTTAAAAGAAAACAATAATAGGGGAAATCATGTTTTAGTAAAATGTTATGTCAGACTCCTCACTCCAATAACTCTTAAGAAAATAACTAGGGAAATAATCATGATTTGAATAGGGAATATACACCCCTCATAGATTTATTCTTAGGGGTCACAACTTTAGAGGTAGGCGAACCTAGTAGGACTACACCTAGACCATATAATCGAGGCACTCATATGTCAATTAAAATTTTATATGTCTAACCCTATTGTCTATAATGTCTTGAATGTTTTTCCCTTAAATATATATACACATAATATTTTCACACTTTATAAATTACTGATGCTTTATATCTTGTAGGAACCCGTTGAGTCTCAATCTCTCTAAGTGCACTCCCAAAGGGGTACATTGAGAAAGGATTGGGTAGACCATTGGTGCTTCATAAGATTATTCTCCCTTATTGATACTTATTAATAATACAACCATCTCCTAAAACCATTTCCCTAAGCTTGGCCTCATATTTTGGACACTCCAATTATTTACCACCTTCATTACCCCTTTTCCTAGCTTAAAACCTCTTTTTATAGTGTACATGACTATTTCAACTATGTTGACCTTGTAATCTTATTGTAAAAACTTATTTATGGTCTAGGTCATCTCTTGGCCAACCTAAATCATGACTTAGTGAGTTTTTGTTAATAATGATACTAGGTCGACTAGGTTGACCCTATTGATCAAACCTTTTAGAAGGGTTTAGGGTTATATCCACCTATATAAACATATTCATTTCACCATTATTAGAGAGACATCAAGAATTATTATTCATTTGTAGCTCTTTACATTCTTCTCTTCCACCATTCTACTTGAAGAGTCTCAGCTTAGGGATTCTTCTTGGAGAAAAATCTAGTCTTATGGAGAAGTCTTAGATGGTTTGGAGTTTCTTAGTGATCCTAAAAAACCACAAAAACCTCTTGAAAATCACCTCTATCCAATGTATATATTGAGTCTTAATGGTTTCATCTTCTCGGTAAGTATCTCTAACTTTGATCCTCTCTTTATTAGATATAAGTACCACAAGTAATGGCCTTTGAATAATATTAATTTTATTCTCCATGTATTGATTTGTGGATCTAATAGATTTTTGATTGCATACATTTTGGTGAACCCAATGTGAATCTAACCCTTGCAAGTTTTCTTTCATGCTTTTCATTTCTATCTTTTTATTATTTTTATATATTTATGATACTAAGTCGACAAGGCTAGTATAGTTTCTAAATTTTATGTATAGGTTTAACACATAGTCATAGTATAATGACTCTATTCTTTCTATTTAAGTATTCATTAGATATAAGTTATTAGATCAAAAAGGTTTACACACTACTCTTATTCACTTCTAGACACTAGACTATGTTGAATAGGTTAAATTAGTCTCTTATTCAGCTCTAGAATAACGAACTAAGTCATTCAAGTTGATTTAGTGTTCTAGACAACTTCTAAATAACAAACTAGGTCGGCCAAGCCAATATAGTCATCTTAATAGGATTTAGCAAACAAAGAATTGCAGAACTTGGTCGACTCAATTTACATAGCTAAAATAAATTGAAATTAATATTCAAGGAACTTCAACAAAAGTTTCATAGTCCTCAGCATCTTCCAACCCACCAAGGTTCCTTTCTTTATCTCTCTTTTAATTTATTTCTTCCTTAAAATTCTATTTTACAAAGTTTTCAATCTTTAAAACTACAATTAAAAAAAACTAGGTCAACCTGATCAAACTAGTTATGTATTTTGTCTTCTATCTAAAAGACTAGGTTGACCTAGTCAACTTAGTTTTTAAGTACTCTTACTTATGTAGTAAAATAGTAACCCTATTGACTCTGTTCTGTAATGTTTTCATACACTATCATCTAAAATTTGTATTATGCTTAAATTGGGAATTAAAAACTATATGCTAGAAATTAATTGACACTATCACTTTTAGTTATTTACATGCTTAGAATAGATCACATAATATAATTAGGTGGTTTTTCAATATGCCATTTATTTGTACTATTTTTTTTTATTGCACACACTATAAAATCACATAATTTCAAAATACATTTAAATATTTATCTACCCAAGGCCTACCTAATTGGATTTCATCACCAAGGGGGAAGCCATATTGGTTTTTTGGCCAAGTATATACATGTGGTTAATGGTATATATTATCAAAGCACCTAACACCCTTATCACTGCAAGATTATAAAGTGAGGGGTAGGCCACAATACCAAGATAGTAGCATTGCAAACACATATCCCTTGTAGCCTAAATATCCTAAAACCATCCATAGATTTATTTCTAGTTCCCTACTTGTAGCCAAATTCCTTATCAAACTTGAAATAATAGTTTTTAATAATCTAATAACATTCAAGATGACCAATTAGCTAGCATTTACTTTTCAATTGACTTCTTGCTCTTTTATCATTGTATGTTGTATTGTAAAAATTTTCATTGGCCAACATTGGTGTAAGGTTTTGTGTTGTGTTCCTCAAATGGATCATTCTCATTAACCTAATTAATTATGTGTTTACTATAAGTTCTTACTTTAAATTACATTGCAATTTTTTTTCCTATTTTTAGTAAATTATCATTATGTTTGACACAACCTCTTATAAATTGTATTTTCCCTATTTGCAGTACTAAGTAAACTTGGTTGACTCTGTATCCTTATTTTTCTTCTCTTCAAAAGTACTAAGTTAACCTACACAATTTTTTACTCTTCTGCCATCTATCCAGTAGTACTCATTCAACCTAGTTGACTTTGTACTATTTTTCCTTCTATCCAATAGTAATAAGTTGACCTAGTCAACTCTATACTCTTATTATACCCCTTCTAATAATATTAAGTCAACTTGGTTTACTCTATACTCTTATTTTTACCTTTACTCTATTGTTTGGTCAACCTAGTTCTTTGTCTATCCAACTGAGTTCTTTGTCTTTACCTCTCATTATTCTTACTTAGCATCCTTTTCCTTTTATCAAACATCATGAAATCCCCCATTAGTATCTTTTTGGACAACTTAAATCCATTTAGAAATTATATGGGGTGCTCTTTGCTTCTTATATTTTCCTAATTTTTGTTCCTCTTTTTAGCCTTTAGGGCATCTTATGATACCCATCCAAATTTTACTCTAGCTTTTGGGGCATCTTACAATGTCTACCCACATGTCATTTTAGACTCAAGGGCATCTTGTGATGCCTATACCTACACCCAATTACCCTTTGGGGCATCTTGTGATGCCCACTCTTATCCTACATGGCATGCTACCAAGCTAATTTAAATTCAATAAACCTTTCAAAATGCAATTTTATCTCTCATATTCTCATCATTTATATAGATGCTAATGCAAGATCCTTCCCTTCTTTACATGCTTTCTATATTCTATCCATCTAACACTTTTTGTAGGATACTTGCATGGGTCTCACCTTCTATAGAAATACTTTCCTTTTATAAATCTTAGTCCTTCTTTTTCATCTTTTGGTTTCCCCTTTTCTCATGAGTTATATTGTAAAATCATGGATAGGACCAGGGCTTCCTAATGGTATACTTTTGTCCTCTTTGTTTTCATAATTTTTACACACTTTATAGCACCCCTTGGGTTTCTCTTTGTGATTTGCAGTGTAAGACCATGGATAGGACCTAGCCTTCCTAAAAAATACCATATTTTTCTTATCCCATTCATTTTTTCAATACTTTTTTACACCCTCATGGGTTTTTATTTTATGAGTTGTAGTGTAAGACCATGGATATGACCTATCCTTCCTCATAAATTCACCATATTTTTTATTCCTTTTCTAGAATGTGTTTAGCAATGGTTGCAAGTTCTTGATCTTTGTTCTTAGCTTAAGATTTTGCTTCTTTTGATAGATGAAATTTGCAAAAAAATCTATGTTAGTATGTTATTGAGGTCAACATACCCCATTTCTAAAACATGGGGACCCATGTGTCAAATTATGTAAATTTATACATTTAAAGTGAAGATCCACTTGATTAGATAATCATTAGTATGATCACACATTATTTTTATTTGAACATCATCCACACCATGGTCTGGTTGACTTACTTGTTCATGGTTTTTGTTTAATCTTATCTAATGTACTAACATTATATATTTGTGTTTTAGGTTTCATGTTAATGGATCTCATTTGGGAATGAACATGCTTAGGGTTTTGTGCTTCAATGTTAGATTTATTTTTAGCTAACCTTTGTTTATAATCAATTAATTAAATTCATATTTTGAAACCCTAGCCTAATGTTTTACTTAGACCTTTTAATTCAAATTTAAATTTGGTGGGAGATTTTTATTTAAATTTAAGTGGGAAAAAATTAATCATACCATGGACTTAGTTTAATTTTTATCCTAAGACTTGGTCATGTTTTTCAACACATCCAAACCTTAGGCTAAGAATCCTATACTTGGTCTCTTTTATGCCCTGTGATCCTTTTATTCTATTCTATCCTATCTTGGTCTAAATAATCACATTATCCCTTTATTATAAGTCTTATCCTAAATTATTATAATAAGGTTTATTGTATTTATTAATATGATAAAATACTTAGGCTAAGACTTTATGTTATGTCTTTATTATTCATAGGATCCTTTTGTTTTAGGTTTTCTTGGTCCAAAGTCTTTATGCCTAGGTCCCTTTTAATTCACGGGGTCCCCTTTAATATTTTTAGAACTTAGATTAAATATTTTATCCTAAGTCCTTTATATATTCTCTCAATCTTAACTTTCATTCTTATGTGTAGGATAAATAATCTATGTTCACTTATATGAGATTGATCCAATAGAGCATGACAAGCATTAAAAAGTTAAACCCCAACCAAAGAGTTAAAACTTGAGAATGTTCTTGAGATCTATGGTCTATGTGATCTTGGTATCATAGATTTAATGATACATGTAATGTTTAATTGTTAAATTCTCTATGGAGATCCATAGGGGTGACAAGTGTCACCATTATAGGAGCCTAGTAAAGAGATCAAATGATGTGATAGAACCTAGCACAAAAAGCATAGGAGCACCGAATAGTCAACATATGGTACATACAAGAAATAGGATGAACCCAGAAATGATAAGTGGTAAGCTTGTAAAATATCCTTATATATGTGTTTTAAATTTATGGTCATGTTCCCATCAATGATGTCCACACAAATGCCAAATGACGGTCATGTGGATGTCAAATTTAATATGGCAAATATCCTTGTGGACATGTTTAAAATTGATGATCATGTGCGTGTTAATGATGTTCATGTGGAAATCAAATGATGATCACCTAGACATAAAATTAAATATAATAGTTTGGATCTAAATAATTTGAATATCTATGATCTACATTAATTCATATAGTAGGATTGAATAGTATGAGATAAAGACAAGAATTTTAAAAGGTGAAGGTCATTTTGGTTTTGAACATTGATGAGAAAAGTGTCATAGAGTTTCACAAAGACACCACATAAACAAAAAGCAACTAAAATGAATATTTAGTGGATTAGGTGGTGCTAAGGTATAATTTCTCAATCCAAGAATACCCTGACAAAGTGAGGACCATAACCAAACCCTCAACATTATGATTGACTTGAAAGGAGATTAATTTTCACTTGTGTAAAGATAATTTGAGATAGAGTCTATTAGAAAGTAGTTTAAAAATATTTTCAACAATGATGGGGGACCTATCCTATATCCTTGAGTAGCTTGATATGATAGTACATTTATTAGGCAGCATTAGAAATTAATGAAGACCCTACAGTAGTAACAAAGCACTTCATTAGCCAGAGGGTTCTCAAAGTCAGAATATTCCTCATGTGGCTAAACCTTATCCTTTTAAAAATTGGAATATTCTATTTACAAAGGCATATTTGGTTTGTAAAACACACTACCTATAGATTATTCCATTAGGAAAGTCTAGTGTATTTATACAACATTTATGGAAAGGATAATTATCCTTACACTTGAAAATTTTCATTAGATAGGACTGATTGACATGCTTCTTTGCATCCTATAAAAGTCTCATTGTCAATTATAAAATGGGGGAGTTTTTAGAGCCAAATTATGTTTTAAACTTGGAGTAATTAATATATTCAAGGAATTCTACAAAGATTGTCCAATATTTGCTTCTGTTCATTGTTACCATGGCTTCTCACTCACTTGTTTGTTTTGATTTCTAGATTTGAATGGTTCTTATGAATTCTTGGTGTGTATATTTGATTATAGAGTTATTAACTTGTGTCAATGCTATGTTTATTGAAATTCCTTAGGTTAATTTCAATTTCTTACTCTTCTTGTATTTGGGCTAATGTTTTTTGTTTACAAGGGTAAATTTTTTAAGTGAACTTGGTTCTTATTTGCATTATTTCCACCTTACTTAGAAGATTTATTGATATTCAATAGGATTTTAGCTTATGATAATTCATGTTATACATTGGTAAAATACATGCCTAGATGATATTTAAACTTTGTCATGATGTTTGAAATGAAGATCAACATCTCTTTTCTACCCTACCCTTCATTTTGCTCCTTTTTAGTCAATTCACTCTAGTTTAATTATCATTGTAAATATCCATCTTAGATTATTTCTTGATCATAATTCACTGGTCTTATCATAGATACTTCATATTTTTCATAGATATACTATTTGGCCATGGTGGCTCCTAACAACCAAATATTATAAATATTGTGGAATAGTTGCTTGGTATACCTCTATTCCATCAAAGATAACAAGATTATCATAACTTGCAACTCATGCATTGAGTTATTGGGAATTATAAAATGATAAGTGTTTCTAAAAGACTTTGGGCACTTTCGGTACACATTTAGGCATCAACAAGAGGAACTTCACTGGTGCTAGGAGGAGAACCTCCTTTAGTTAGATCTTTGTGAATTTGTAGAGTATTTACTAATTCTAGTGTATTTTGATGAAACATTAATGTAATATTTTCATATTTTTGTTTCTTTTAACATATTTGTGTAAGGATCATTTATCTTTATGGTCTAAGATAAAGGTTTGTGTTTCCTTTAGACAAATATCGACATTCTTTGAAGATCCATGAGTATTTATGGTAAAGATAGCTTAAATCCAAGGCATCTGAGGTTATTAATAGTGGTTTTGTTCAAATATTGATTGATTATTTAAACATTTGGGTTCATCCAAGTTTAATCATGTAAAGATCATTCATACTAACATATTTGGACATATCTTTGAGCTAATTTAGTTAAATATTGATGTCCTTTTCTATTCTTTATACGTATTTGTGCAAAATTTACTTAATGTGTGAGTTTGTCATTATTTTTTTATAAGGATGAGGATTACACATTGTATTTAAAATAGGATTTGGATTTGGAACCACCAAAAGTAAGATCCTAATTAAAGTATGACATGGTTAGGTGGATCTTCTATCAATGTGCATGGTTAAGTACATGACCTACCAAGAAATCTTGAAAGGTATTTACCTTCTTTCAATCCTAATGGTGTTATTATAGTTGAGGAATATGTTAGATCTTTCAAAGCTAATTTAAGACTATTAAATGTTATTCATGAAGATGTAGTATGTATATTTTTCCCATTTAATTCTAAAGATGTTGCATATGAATGGTTCCTTAACCTTCTAGAGGATTGCATATCTAGCGAGGATGATTTTAATAGAATATTTATTGATCAATTTGGTAAAAGCATTAGTCCATGAATTTTGTATCAATAATTCACTACTATCAGAAGAGACTAAAATAATCCCATTAGAGACTTTAATGTTAGGTTACAAAAGATGTTTAGTATAACTATAGCCTCTTATATACCTGAAGAGGCTTTAGCCTTAGAGATTCACAAGGATGCTTTAGATACCATGAATTCTATATTTCATAAAAGGTCTGTTGGATTCATAAACACCTTAGCATTGTCTAATGCTAAATCTGTAATAATTAGTGATCAAATTCAGCCTCAACATCAGCTTGCATATGTTATCCTAAATGTCAACCTAAATTTCCCATCACTAAATGTCATTCCTAATTATAATAAAAGTGTGTATACCTTAAATCAAACACCAACATTGAACCAATTTACCTTAATCCATGCCTATTTTGGCCAAAATTTGGGGTTCTTCAATAATGATACAAATGGATTTCATCCACAAAGACAAAGAGATTTGGTGCCCACTAGTAATGACAATCAAGTTCATAACTTAGAAGAACCAAAGAATGAGGATGGATCCATACTTAAGATTGTTCAAAAACTAATCACTTATTTTCCCTAGTTGCAAAAGCAAGTGGGCAATTCTAGGGAAAGATCCAACAAAGACCATGCTTTTCAATGGTTCAATAGATTTCATGATAATGGTGGTAATGGCTCATCTAAGTACATGCATGAAATGAATATTTGTGATAGAGGCCTAGCTGATCATTGTAATATCCTTGATGAATATCAAAATGAAAATTCTACATTTGAACCTATGTTTTATCAAGACAGTGTTGCAAGGACATCTAGATTTTCAAGAACATCCAAATCCTTCATGTAGGCTTTTGATTTCCAATTTGAAGAATAAATTGAACCTAAATATGATCTATAAGAAGGAATGGTCATTCAAATTGAGTAGACCCATGAACAAGATCAGATACAAGCTGACATCTCTTCAAAAGATAACTATGAAGGCAATTCGTATGAGGTCATTGTTGAAATAGAATCTAACCATGAAGAAGAAGATGAATGGAAATATTTATACCAAGATTTCTTGATATAAATTGAGGTACTTTAAGATATAAACATCATTCTAGAGACCCCAAAGTAAGATGAGTTGGGACTTGATTGGGTAGCTGAGATGCCATTGTATATTAAGGATGAAGATGAAGAAAGTGAAATGGATCAGGAATTTTCATATGACACCTTCAAAAGGGTGGGAGTATGTGATAAAATTGATTAAAATGTCAAGGTTGCAAATAAATTTCGTGCACTTTTAGCTGACTAGGATGAATAAGCCTTCCAGGATGAACTAGAAAGTTTTGGTACAAATATTTATAGTCTATCCCCACGTTAAGCTAAATTTAATGAAGACATTAGTACAAGAATGCTAGCTTAACTAACATCATTGAATGAAGATGATATAAGTCACTATCTATCTATGAATAAAGGAGAATTAAAATTTATGATGCAAGACAAAAGGATTTGGGAAGAAGATGATTGGGTGTTAGATTCATGCCTTCAATCCATACATCTAAGAATGATGAGACATAGCCAAGATACATCTCCTAAAAGACACAAGCATATAAATTATCCTATCCAAAATACGAGGCCATTGAATGTAAGCAATCATTTTCCAAGGTTCTGTAGTAGACTAAATAATTTCATATTTCATCTTATAGGTAAGCTCTTTATAGAGTTAGTGTAGGTATTTAGATTAATTTATTTCCTTTTTCTTTCCTTTTGATCCCTTATTTGTAAATAATGTCTATACATTTTTGTTTTCCTTTTGTGTTTTTTTCCTTACTTATAATTCCTTTGGACATCCCTCAACTCAAGCTTCATCTAACTACTTTATATCTTCATAGTTCAGAAATGCAGGTATGACTTCTTAACATTGGTTGATCACGAATTGTTGAAATATGAGCTTGATTATAAAGTTTAGATAAGTTAGCAAAGAATTATGGATAACTTAGTTGTTCCTTGAGATTTTAAACCTTTTTATAATCCAATCTTTGTTCTAAGAAGAATTTCACTTGTAGTATGACAACCTAAACTATTAAGACACAATCAAGCTTGCACTTAAAAACATTAATTATCTAGGACAAAGTTTATAGCTAAGGATGATTGTTTGAAAATCAAAAACTTGACCAAATCCCTAAACCTTGTTAACCTAGTTCCCAACCTTTGCTAAAAATTCAAAATGACTTGAAAAAAAATCTAAAAATAATAACCTTATTGCAAAATGGAAATATATTTCTAAGCATAGGTGATTTTGGTAATATACACTAGGGTTATGGATGCCTGGCTAGTAGTGGAACAAGGTCTTTAGTCGAGCTAAATGTATCTTTGTTAGGGCTATGGATTCTTGGATAGTATTAGAGAAATTGAAAATCCTTCCTTAAGCTAAAGCATGGTTCTTAATAAATATTCAAACATGTTGAAAGTTAATGTTAATGATTAAATTCATTAACCTGGAAGTTATTCTCTAAATCATTTGGCAATCAATAAGTAGAATCAAAGCACACACACAACATGATTGAATTTTGATGTTTGATCCAAATTTTGACTATGAAAGATATTTTTTAACCATGAAATAATCTTAATAATGATCCCTGATTAAATGGAATAAGTAGATTAATTATTAGACTAAGCCAGAGTCTCTGAATTCTAACATATTATTATGTTTCCCTTAGAAGTCACCATTTTTTCAAGTCAACATACCCCATTTTTGAAAAATTGGGAATCATGTATCATATTTATGAAAATTTGTACCTTGGAATTGAAGATCCACTTGATCAAAGTGTCATTAGCATGATTACACATTATTTTTATTTAAAGATCATCCATACCATTATTTGGCTGACTTACTTGTTCATGGTTCTAGTTTAATCTTATCTAAAGTGATAACATTGTATATTTATGGTTTAATTTATGGGTTTAATGGAGCCCATTTGGGAATGAACATGCTTAGGGTTTTGTGCTTCAATGTTAAGCTGATATTTTACTAACCTTGGTCTATAATTGATTGAATAAATTCATGTTTTGAACCCTAACCTTATGTTTTACTTGGACATTTTAATTCAAATTTAAATTTAATGAGAGCTTTTTATTAAAATTAAGAGGGAACAAATTAATCATACCATGGACTTATTTTAATTTTTATCCTAAGGCTTGTTTGTGTTTTTCAACAAAACCAAACCTTAGACTAAAAATCTTATACTTGGTCTCTTTTATGCCCCATGATCCTTTTGTTCCCTTCTATCCTATATTGGTATAAATAATCACATGGTTCATTTGTTATAAGGCTTAGCCTAAAGTATTATCCTAAGGTTTATCATATTTATTAATATGAGAAAAAACATAGGTTAAGACTTTACACTATGTGTTTTTTATTCATGGGGTCTTTTTGATTTAGGTTTCTAACCTTGGTCCAAAGTCTTTATGCCTTGGTCCCTTTTAATTCATGGGGTTCCCTTTAATATGTTTATAAATTATCTTATATCTTTTATCCTAAGTCCTTTATATATGATTTCAATCTTAACTTTCATTATTGTTTTTAGGATCAATGATCCACATTATCTTGGATGAAATTGATCCAATAGAGCATGACAAGAATTGAAAATTCAAACCTAGACTAAAGAGTTAAATCTTGAGCATGTTCTCGAGATATATGGTCCATATGAGCCTTGTACAATTGAACAAATGATGCATGCAAAATTGAACTATCAAAGTCTCTATAAATCTCTATAGGGGTGAAGAGTGTCACCATCATGGGAGCCTAGTATATAGATAAAATTATGCATGGGAGCCTAGTATAAAGATCATAGGATCATCAAATAGTCATCATGTGGCACACAAGGACACAAGATGAACCCAAAAATGACAAGTGGCAAGATTGGAAAAGATGCCCATGGATGTGTTTAAAATTAATGGTCATGCTCCTATTAATGATTCCCATGTTGGAAAATTATCAATGATGTCATGATGATGTCATAGAGGTTTTTTGGTGAGTTGATAAAGTGCCTTGTTAGCCTAGGGACAATGACAAAGTGTGTAATGTGTTTGTACTAGTAGGCTTGAAGGAGGCTTGGTTGATATTCAGTGTTGAAATGGTTAGAGATGTTAGGGATGAGTATGGTGATTTGAGAATGTTAAGTGGATCATATTAATCGTAAAGGATTATTTGATAGCTTGTGTGCATAAGTGGAATTCATTTGGTAGTCCATAGTTTTCATCTAGATAGTTTGGGTCTAGTGGTAGAAAATCTGAGTAGGTAGTTTGTTGACATCACCATTCCCACATATGGATGAATTAAGGGGATTTGGTCATATGGTTTTAATCAAATTAGTACATAGTTATTATTATATAAATATCAGGTCACGCACATAATAATGTTAAAAGATATGTAAGTGCAAATTTGGGCTACCAGGCATTTCAATAGTGTTTTTCCATACTTAGCCAAATTTACGATGTGGCAAGAAGAGCTGAGTAAGCATTTTGATGTAGTAATATCTCAAACATTTGGATGTTTAAAGAGAAGGTGATATCATGGTTTTGTTAATTTTTTTGCCTAGTTTATTTTTGATAACTTTTAGGTCAAGCACTAAAGCATGACAAAAGATATGCATATTTAAAGTTGGCCTCAGAGACAAGTTCTAAGCATAGTTGGCTCTATGATAGAAGTTTTTGAGAAGGAATTTTAATGGTTATATATCTAAATTATATTAAGGTTTTAATAATATTTTGATATATGGTTTGATTCCCCTTTGAAAGGTGATCATATGTTCCAAATTTTAGATCATGCATCTAAGCACAATAGAAGTTATTAAGGTTCAAAGTTGGCTACTCAGATAGATTGTAATGGTCCCCATTGTCAAGTTTGCACTAGTTAAAGTTTGAGAAACATATATTGATAAAATTAATCAAATAAGTTAAGAATAAATGGGATGGTTCCAAGTGTTTTAGGTTTAACATTGATCATAGATAAAAGATAAGAATCTAATGGTTTGTCTTTGATTGTACATTTGAGATCAATGGAGTATAATAAGTCAAATTGGTCGACCTATTCAATGTTTAACATAATTAAAGTTAAAGATACTTAAAATAAGATATATGTAGTGTGTTTGGACATGATTATTGGGGACATGAGATTATAGAAAAATGGTCAAGGTTTAATTGTGACCATTGACATTTAAATATTTTAATTTTACAAAGGGAAAATGAGTCTATGGTATTTTACCCATAACTTTTGATATAAGATGAATTTACTAATGGTATAAAAATAAAATATGTAAAGGACTCAATTATGAATATATTGAACCTAGTTAGGTGGTTTTATTGTTAATAATAACAAATATATTAAGCTCCAAAGTTGACTATATGTTTGACATTCAACTATAAGTGACCTAAGAAGGATAATTGAGCTCATTATGATGGTTTTTAGATGTATCATGTTGAATTATATATTTAGGATTTTTTTATAATAAATGAGAATAATTTTTGTTTTATTTATAGGTTTTACCAATAAATCTTGAGTATGAACATTAATTAAAAGGTTGAGTATGTTTATTGAATACACATGTTGCAAGAGTAAGTTGAAGGTGTTTTGAGTAGTATTGATGAGTCCAATGAATGTGGAGATGTTTTATAAGTCTCAATTAATAATGAGAAATAATTTATTGTCATATTTTTCCCCTGATCAGAAGTGGATATTCATAATAGATTGATTGTATTTTGACTATGTATGACCAGTTTGAGTGGTCACCTTGAGTGAGATAATTTAAGTTGTGTTGTCCTATGTTGGATTATCTAAACCACACGAAAATGTTGTAGAGATATTGTAGGTTATATCCATATGAATTTTTCATGTAGTTATGTGAGATACTTGAATGTTTTCCTTAAAAGTTTGAGACTATGTTTTTTGTGTTTGAAAACTTGAAGAGTGAGGTGACCCAATTAGTAGGTTAAAGTGTGGAGATGGTATTCCAAGTGGCATGGAACCATGTGGGAGTGAGAAAAGAGTCATATGGAGTGGACCTATGCTTTTTTAAGTGGTCCTTAGTTTCTAAATCGCTCAGTGTTGTGATAATGGAGTGAATAGGTCTCCATGAGACCTACAAGGGCTAACATGGCCTATTTTAAAGGTGTAGTTGCTTAAGGCTTATCCGTGGATGATATAACCAACCTTTATGGATTATTTTGATCCATTTATTAATGTGAAATAAGAATTAAGGGTTAAGGAAAGTTTACTAGTTAACCGAGATGGTGACAATCATAAAAGGTTTATATATAGTGAAACCAAAGGTGAGGGTTTCTCTACTTGATTGAAGTAGTGTGAATGTAGATCTAAGTGAAGATAAGAAACTTTGAAAGAGAAGGTATAGGTTAGTGAGGACCAGTAGAAAGTGAATAAGATAAAACATGCTTGTTTGATTAAGTTGGTGTAGGAGGACATATAGGTCATTGGACCTAATGAGCCTAGAGGAGGTAAAATGAGCAAGTTACTCAAGAAGCTGTTTGAGAGAGTATATTGTGAGTGAAGTCAAGTTGGATACTATGTGAGCTTGGTTGTTGATTTAAGAGGTAGATAAAAGTGTGGATAGTGTGTATGACAATTTATTCATGTTATTAATGTGGTGATAGATTTATTGTTATGAAGGTGAAGAATGATAATCAGATTTCCATCATTAGGTGTTGAAGACATCAATTAAAAGGTGGAATTATTCATAGGTTTTTTTGTGGCATCTAAACATCTAAGGGGGTTACATAGTCCTTTCAAGGTGAGACTTTATAAAGGTCTAGTTGTCATGGCAGCTCAGCTAGATATGTGTGGTAGCTCCTTGTGGGATTGTAGTCTCACTAGAAAAAGGGATGGTAGTCCCTTGATCATTTGTAGATGGTCTAAATTGGATCTTGTCATTATAATAATATAGTCCATAATGTAAGTCTCAATGGGTTTTATCCGCCAAGAGGGTTTCCTACATAGATGATGTGTTGATGTGATGTATGCTCTTGTTCATGCTTTGGATGTTTGTGCTTTCATGTTTATGTTGCTAGATCAAGTTGATGATTGATGGAATTATTTTGGAATTGAATGTGCATTATTGTATATTGATTCAACCCCCCCATATGAGTAGATAATTCTAATAATTGGTATTAGAGCACATCTTTTTGAGGAATCTCAAAAACCTAAAGGAAATCCTAAGTAGCATAAGATGGCTAAGTAGTTGAAGAAACAAAATCTTGAACTGATATCAATGGTCAAAAGTCTTGAACAATAGATTAGTCATATTAAAGATAAAAAATGTAAAATGATGGATGAATTGGTTAAATAAGTTTATATGGATAAAGATAGTATCCAAGTTCTCAAATTTTAGTTAGAGGCTACATGTTCAAGCATGAGAGCTAAAGAAGATGAATATGTTACAAATGAAGACTGATCTAGTTTCCCTGAAAGATGAATATGAAAAAGTCATTATCAAGAGAGAAAATCCTGAAAAAGAATAGAAGGAATCAAAACATGTCAAATAAGATGAAAGATAAATCAATAATCTCAAGGATTAGTTATGGGTAGCTAATACAAATTTAAATACAAGAGAAGAAGAATGCATACATCTTAAGATTTAGAAGAATCAAATGTCAAAATTGGTTCAAATCAAGGTGAGCTTGATGAGATGAAAATTAAGATAAATTTGTTAAAGAATGAGTATGAAAAACTCATAGACATATTGAACAAACTAAGAAAGGACTATGAGAAGTCTGATCAAGTGAAGAAGAATGTAAGCTCTAAAATAGATACTAGAAGGTTTGTTAGACAACCGAATGCTTCAAGGTATGCTAGTCTATTTCATGGTCATTGTTATACATGTAATAAGCATGGTCATAAAGATAAGGACTATAGAATGAAGTCAATTAAGTATGGACATTCATGGAGCTATGATAAAAGGAGTTTTTGGCCATAGATTGATCATAGTTCAAATTTGTCAAAAGGTACAAATGATGTTATTTATTTTAGTTGTCATAAGAGTGGACATTTTGTTAAATTCTATCCAAATGGTGTTAAGAGGTCTTCAAGGTATGTAAAAGCATATATATCTCCTAGAAGGTATGAGAAAGGACAAACTCATGTATAGAAACCAAAGGTAATCATTGCCAATTCTTCTAGTCATAAGGTTGATAAGAAAGTTGCTCTAGAAGGTTATGTTGCAAATCAAGATAAGCTCAAGGATCAAGTATAAGTTGGCTATAGAAGACAAGAAGATTCAAATAATGGTATGGAGACTTGAGGCAATAAAGACTAAAGAGACTAACCCTATTGAGTCCAAGAGTCTTGATGGATTGTTTGTCAAGGTGGAAAAAGAACTAAAAATAAAGGAAAGTCAAGAATTTATGCTATCAACATTTATTGACAAATATAAATCAAAGAATGAAGTTAAGCATCTATTCAAAATCAATTGGATGATGAGGTAGGACTATAAGACATAAAAGGATATGGAGATATAGGAGTCTCTTGAGTTTTTAGACTTTTAGTCTCACCATGTCAAAGGGGTGTCAATATCTAAGATTCAAGGAGACACTTGTCAGTCAAAAGAAGCTTGGTGGCTATCAGATATTTTTTGATGAGAAGGTATGAAAATAAGGTATGTTTATGCATTCTTTTTAGATATACATTTTATTAGACAAAAGAAGCATGTGAAGAATCTTAGTGGCCCTACCTTGAGGAGTTAGCTTGTTGGTCATGGTTTGGATACTTTGGTATAAAGATGAGTTTCATATATCTATTTGCATGTAAATTTGTGGTAGATCTTAGGTGAGCATATAAGTTAAAGGCCTCTCTTTTAAGTTTTTTTCCTAGATCTTTCTAAACTTATTAAAGGCTTGTTAAACAATTGTATATGCCATGGAAGTTCATAGTGTTCTAAAGACAAGGTGTCTATATATAAGTTTTGATTATGTTTAGATATTATTTGAAGACTTGTTGAAGATGTCATGTTCCAGGTGAAACACAGAGTTAGCTAGAGCTTTGTAATTCATCTGGTCCTAGGATCATAGGACTAAAAAGTTAAATATAAAAAAAAAGGTCAAAAGCTATGATATAGTAAGTCAAGGTTCCAAAAGGTGTGAAGGATAAAATTTTTGGTTCAGAAGTGTGTAATGGTTGTCTCTAGGTGTACAAGAAGTTTTAGAGGTGGATGTTGACTAGAAGGAGGTTTGTTGACTTTATTTGTTTTTAAGATTCTAGGGTTTTGGGATTTTATAGAAAAGTGAATTTCCTTATGAGTTGAGGTCTAATGATTCTTAATAAGTTTAATGGGCCAATTTTTTTTCAAATCAAGCTTCATAGAGAATTAAACTTTTATAATTCTCAAGTCATTCAATTTTTTGTCAAGTTGGAGGCCTAATTAGGTAGTTGGTCGGTGAAGGAAGTATATTTCATAGGATGAGATAGGTGATGAAAATTATGTGCTTGAGTGGACATATGAGAGTTATTTATATATGAATTTTTAGGTCCTGAAGATGTGCATATTGAAAGTTATGGGATCCACAAGTTCTAGGTAGGGCTATAAGGAGACTAGACAAGTCTAATAAGAAGAAGAGTTATTTTTGTTCAATTTTTCCAAAAAGAGAAAAGAATGAGTATTTAAAGGTGATTTATCAAGTTGTTTTAATGTAATTTTACTATTTGGTGAGTGGCATGAAGTTCTATTGGTGGTCCTTGAGGTGGTTTGAGAGAGAAGGCTAGTAAGCCTGTACAATGGTTCATAATGGTGTATGGAGATCTGAAGATGCTCAATATGTGAAATGGCTCAAAAAATTTAGGAAGAGCCCCTATAAAATGTTTATTTATGAGTTTCATTATATTTAAATAGTTTTTCTTGTTATTTCTTCATTGGTTATAGTGCTTGGTTGAAGAGAGTATTGTCATGGAGTAAGGGGAAGTTTGTCAAGGCAAGAAAAGGTAGGCTCAAGGTAAGGGGGTGTTTGTATCATCTTTACAAGATGGTCCTCCCTTGTTGGTATTATATTTAGGTCCTTTGGATTATTTGGTTCCCACTTTTTAATTGTGTTAAAGGTAGAGAAAGTTCCTATTGTGAGAATGCTTGAAGAGAGAGAGAGGGAAGGTGAGATGTATATTACTATATATGATGGTTGTTAACATCAATGACAAAGGGGAGATTGTTGGAGAGTTATAAATGATGTAATGATGATATAATGGAGGTTTCTTAGTGAGTGGATGAAGTTACTTGTTATCCTAAATGACAATGATAAAGTGTGTAATGTGTTTGTCGTAATATGCTTGAAGGAGGCTTGGTTGATCTATAGTGTTGACATGGTTAGAGATGTTTAGGGATGTGTATGGTTATTTGATCATGTGAAATGGGTCCTATAAAAGGTCAAAGATTATTAGAGATCTTGTGTGAATAAGTGGAATTCATATGGTAGTCCACAGTTTTCATCTAAATAATTTGGGTCTAGTGGTAGAAAATCTGAGTAGGCAGTTTGCTGACATCACCATTACCACATGTGGATGAGTCAAGGGGATTTGGTAATATGGTTGTGATAAAATTATTACCTATTTATTATTCACTAAACCTCAGGTAAATTTCCTAATCACATAAAAATATATTCAAGTGTAAATTTGGGCTCTCAAGCATTTTGAGAGTGTTTTCCCATACTTAGCCAAATTTGTAATTTGGCAAGAAGAGCCAAGTAAGCATTTTGATGTAGTCATATCTCACACATGTGTATGTTTAAAGATAAGGTGATATTATGGTTTTGTTAAAAAAAATTCCTAGTTTATTTTCACTAAATTTTATGTCAAGCATTGAAGTCCTTTAAAAGATATGCATGTTTAAAATTGGCATCACATGCAAGTTCTAAGCATAGTTGGCTCTATGACAAAAGTTTTTGAGAAGGTATTTTAATGGTCATATATCTCACTCATATTAATGTTTCATAAATATTTTGATATATTTTTGGATTCCCATTTTAAAGGTGATCATATGGTCTAAATTTTATATCATGCATCTAAGCACATAAGAATTTTTTAAGGTTCAATGTTGGCTACTCAGACAGATTACAATGGTCCCCATAGTCAATTTTGCACAAGTTAAAGTTTGATTAACATATATTGATAAAATTTATCGAAAAAGTTAATAATAAATGATATAGTTACAAGTTTTTTATGTTTAACTTTGAGCATAGATAAAAGATAAGGCTCTAACAGTTCACATTTGATCGTACATTTGAGATCAATAGAGCATAGTAAGTCAAAATGGTCAACTTGTTCAATGTTTAACATCATTAAAGTTAGATATATTTAAAATAAGATTGAAGAAATGTGTTTGGACAATTTGAGTGAGGAAAAAATATGATAACAAAGTGGTTGAGGTTTAACTATGACTGTTGACATTTAAATATTTGAATTTTATAAAGGGAAAAACTAGTTTGCGGTATTTTACTCATAAATTTTGATCCAACAAAAATTTACTAATGGTATAAAAATAAATATTTAAATAAATAAATGGATAATATATTAAAACTAGTTATGTGGTATCATTTTTATTACCAAACAATATTAAGTTCCAATGTTGACTATGTGTTTGAAGTTTGACTGTAAGTAGCCCGAGAAGGACAATTAAGCTCATTTTGATGGTTTTTTGTTGTATCATGTTGAATTATATATTTGGGAGTGTTTTAAAATCCATTAGGATGATATATGTGGTATTTTAAGGTTTTTACAATCGATATTGACTATGATCATTACTTAAAAAGTTGATTGTGTTCATTAAATACATTGGTAGTTTGAGTAATCATGTTGTAAGATGGAGTTAAAGGTGTTCTAAGAAAAATTGATGAGTTAAATGAATATGGAGATGTTTTATAATTCTAACATAATTATAATAAATATTTTATTATCATATTTGTCCCTTGATTATATGTGGAAAGTCATAATATATTAATTGTATTTTGACTATGTATGACCAGTTTGAGTGGTCATCTTGAGTGAGATAGTTTAAGGTGTGTTGGCCTCTGTTGGAGTGTCTAAGGCACATAGATATGTTGAAAAGATATTAGAGGTTATATCCATATGACTTATTCATGTGGTTATCTAAGATAATTGAATGTTTACTTCAAAATTTTGAGACTGTGGTTTTTGTGTTTGAAGTCCTGAAGAGTAAGGTGACATAATTGGTAGGTTCAAGTGTGAATTTGGTATTCCAAGTGGAATAGAACCATGTGGGAGTGATAAAGGAGTAATTTGGAGTGGAAATTTATATTTGGAAGTGTTATTGAGTTTCTAAATTGTTCATTTTTATGTTAATGGAGTGAATAGGTCTCCATGAGACCTATAAGAGCTAGTAGGGCCTAATTGAAAGGTGTAGTTGCTTAAGGGTGATCCATGGATGTTATGGCAGACCTTTGTGGATTTTTTTGAGATATGTATTGATGTGAGAGAATCCTTAAGGGTTAAGGAAATTTTATTGTAAACCAAGATGATGATAATCATGAAAGCTCTATATATAGTAAAATTAAAGGTGATGGTTTCTTGACTTGACTTAAGTAGTGAAAATATGGAGATACGTGAAGATAATAACCTTTGAAAGAGAAGTTATAGGTTAGAAAGGAATAGAAGAGAGAGAAGAGGATCAAACATGCTTGGATAAAACATGCTTGTCTAATTAAGCTGGTGCTAGAGGACATATAAGTCATTAGAATAATGAGACTAGAGGAGGCAAAATGAGCAAGTTGTTCAAAAGGCTATTTGAGAGAGTATATTATGAGTGAAATAAAGGTGAAGACTATGTGAGCTTGGTGGTTGATCTAAGAGGTAGATTAGAGTGTGAATAGTTTGTATGACCATTTGGTCATGTTTTTAATGTGGTGATAGATTTTTTTATATGAAGGTGAAGATTGATAATCAGAGTTTCATCATTAGGTGTTGAAAACATCAAATTTTTATAGGTGTTATTGTGGTAGCTCAACATCTAAGGGGGTTGGAGCCTCTTCGAAAGGTGAAACTTGTTAGAGGTCTAATTGTTATGGTAATTTAGCTAGATTGGTATGGTATCTCCTTGTGGGATTGTAGTCTCACTAAGATAAGGGATGGTAGATCCTTGATCATTTGTAGATGGTCTAAATTGGATCTTGTCATTATAAGACTATAGTCCATCTTGCAGGGTTTAGTGGGTTTTATCCCCTAAGAGTTTTTCCCACATATATGATGTGTTAATGTGATGTATGCTCTTATTTATGCTTTGGATGTTTGTACTTTCATGTTTTTGTTATTAGATCAATTTGATGAATGATGGAATGATTTTGGAATTAAATGTCCATTATTGTATACTAATTCACCCCCTCTCAATAACTACTTCTAACAATCCATGTGGATGTTAAATGATGGTCACATGGATGTTAAATTTAATATAGCAAAGATCCCCATGGATGTGTTTAAAATTTATGGTCATGAACTCATCAATGATGTTCATGTGGATGGAAAATGATGGTCGTGTGGATGTCAAATTTTATATAATAGGTTAGATACAAATAATTTTAAGATATATGGTCCACATTGATTCATACAAAAGGATTAAATGGTGTGATATAAAGGAAATAATTTTAAAAGGTGGCAGTCATTTTTTTTAACATTGATGAGAAAATGCCACAGAGTGCCATGAAGGTGCCACATAATTAGAATGCAACTAAACTAAAGATTTAGTAAACCAAGTGGTGCCAACATATAACTACTCCATCCAAGAATGCCTTGGCAAGGTGAGGACCATAACCAAACCTTGAGCATTATGATTGACCTTAAGAGAGTTGAATTATCACCTATGTAAAGATAAGTCAGGCTAGAGTCCATTAGTGAGCAATTTAAAAGGATTTTTAGTAATGATGGGGGACCTCTCCTATATCCTCATGCAACTTGGAGATATGACAATGCATGTATTGGGCAACATTAGAAAGCAATGAAGACCCTACTTTAGTAATAGAGCACTTCATTAGTTAGAGGGTTCTTAAAGTTATAATATTCCTCTTGTGGATAAACCTTATCCATTTTAAAAGTGGAATATTCTATTTTCAAAGGCATGTGTGTTTTATAAAACACACTGCCTATAGATCATTCCATTGGGAAAGTCTAGTGTCTTTCTATAACATTTGTGGAAAGTATAGTTGTCCTTACACTTGTTTTTTGTCATTAGATAGGACTAACTAACATGCTTCCTTACATCCTATAAAAGGATCATTTTCAATTGTAAAAGGGGGGAGTTTTCAGATCTAATTTTATTTGTAAACTTGGATCAATTAATATAAACAAGGAATTCTAGAAAGATTGTCAGTTATTTTCTTTTGTTTATTATTATCATGGCTTCTCTTTCACTTATTTGTTATAATTTTCATATTTGAATTATTTTTATGAATTCTTGGTGTGTACATTTGATTTCAAATTTGTTAACATGTGTCAATGCTAGGTTGACTGAAAGCCCTTAGGTTTAGTTCATTTTCTTACTCTTCTTGCATTTGGGCTATTATTGTTTACTTTCAAGGGTAAATTTTTAAAGTGAAATTGGTTCTTATTTTCATTATTTTCACCTTCCTTAGAAGATTTCTTGATATATAATAGGTATTGATCTTATGCTACTTCATGTTATACATTGGTAAAGTGCATGCCTAGATGATATTTGAACTTCTCATGATGTTTGGAATGAAGATCAACAACATCTCTTTTCTATCCTACCCTTACTTTTTCTCTTTTTTAACCAATTCAATATAGCTTAATTTTCATTGTAAATATCCATCTTAGATTAGTTCTTCATCCTAATTCATTTCTCTGAGCATAGATACTTCATATTCTGCATAGATCTACTATTTGGCCATGTTGGCTCATAATCACCAAATATTATAAATATTGTGAAACAATCCCTTGTTATACCTATGTTCTATCAAAGATAATATTATTATCACAACCTATAACTCATGCATTGTGTTTTTAGTAATTCTAAAATGAGAAATGTTTTTTAAACACTCTAGGCACTTATAGTACACATTTAGGCTTCAACACATGTTTCTCTACATTTCCCTCATTCTTATGATAAGGAATCACACTTTTCTATCATTGTATCCCTTTTATCCCCTTTTAAATTTTTTTTATTTGAATTAATTCAAATTTTTTCATGTTTCCTTCCTCTTGATTTCCTTTCCTTTCAATCCACATTGGATAAAATAATGTTGAAGTCAAGATAACACTTTTATTTCACCTAACTTTATGAAACTCTTAGACACCATGATCTTTGAGTTATTTCTCTTATCAAACACATCCCAAGTATTCAAATGAAATTAATATTTATCACCCATGTTTGGTTCTCCGAATTCACATGGAAGAGGAAAAAAAATTCATCAAGAAAGATAAAAGCCAAATCATTTGAAACAAAAGGCAATGACATATAAAAGGAAACATACAAATATCAAAAATCAAAATCACACCAAAATACATGATTACAAGCACATCTCTTATTTCTAATTTAAGCTCAAAATCCATAATTGGCTTCATAATAGAGCTGAGGTCTATTAAGGTGTTGTAGGATAGTAGATTGAAATATGAGAATTCCGTAAAATCTATGATTTTACCTACTTTCTCATGTAAGTACCCAATATTCATAGTATATTGATAGATATATAAGGGGTCCTAAGAAATGGGGAACATGTTGTGGGAATGTAGGTCCATTTTAATTTTCATGTATATAGCCTTCATGAGATGAGCCATATACTTCATTTCTTGACCTAAGACTTATGTGGCAAGGAGAAGTTATTCAAAGTCCTTAAGGTAAAAAGTCTTCTTTTTTTGAGAAACCTAATTTGAGTGTCTTAAATTTGATAAAAAATTCATTTACCTTGGTTTTTCCTTCATTCTCCCCTCCACCCATTTTATTTCCCCCTTGACAAGCAAATTATGATTCTAAATCTATTTTCCCTCTTCTATACTTCCTTCTTCTTCACATCTTAAAAACATGATAGAACTATGTTATTTTAATTTTTTCTATGTTTAGATCACAACAATATGATTTAGTAAATATGTATTACTTACTTTACAACATGGCTTTACATTTCTAGATGTGCCTTGATTTATTTTTACATTTTTTATCATTATACCTCTCTTTTTGCAGACACTTAAGTTTTTTTCTACTTTCATGTACTTTTTCCATTATTGAGTGAGGTTAGCTTGTTGCTTCTTACTTAATAATTTTCTTTTCCCCTTTTATGCACCTTTTTCCATTTATAATTAAGGATTGTTAATTATCACTCATTAATATTGTTTTACCATTTTTTCTTGTCCATCTTTGTTTAAGTAAGGATTGTTACTAATTTTACATTAATTTTTGATTATCATCATTTTTTAACATGTATCTTTGGTTTGAATTGGTGAGTTTTACCTTTCTTAATTAAGGATTACTTGTTAAATTTTTTTGGTCTTTAGTAGCCCTAGCTTTTTGGTTACCTAATTTACTCTAAATTTTGACTTGGTCATTTGGTCTAACATAGCACTTGTCACCCTAGCTTGACAAATTTTCAAGTACATCCCATGTACATAGCACCAGTTATCTTATGTTTCCTACATTTTTTTTACTCTTTAGTTTTGTATTCTTAGATTTTTCATAATCAGTCTATGCACCCTCCATAATCAAAACTACAAACATAACAAAAAACTATCTAGCGATAAAGTTAATTCAAGGTATGCATCACATTTACTTTTTAGTTATTTCTATTTATATCATTTGCTTTTAGTTATTTTTACTTTAAAATACTACAACTTTTTTAGCCTTAGCATTTTGTGTTACTGATAATATTTTCACACTTTATCAATTACTGATGATTTCTATCTTAAAGGAACCCATTAAGTCTCAATCTCTCTAAGTGTACACCCTAAGGGGTGCACCAAAAAAGGGGTGACACACCATTAGTGCTTCACAAGATTGTTTTCCTTTATTTACACTTATTACCAATCCTACTAGCTCCTAAAACCATTCCCCTAAGGTTGGAATCCTCTTTTGTACACTCCTCCAGCCATTAACCACCTTCATTACCCTTTTTACTAGCTTAAAACCTCTTTTTATAGTTTACATGACTAGGTTGATTGGGTCATGTTAGTGTAGTGATTTTTTCCATTGGGTTTTGCCTACATGGGCTTATGGCCATTATTTGTCAATTAAACTTCCTAAATTTAGTTATAATAGGGTCATATAGGCTAATTATATTTTTAATATAATTATCTAATTAATAAAATTAGAGGCTTCCTCATGTTGCCCTAATTTTCCCTATATGTACCCCATTTTTTCTTTTTGGAAAGTTAGATAGGTTAATACAATTTTATGCAAGCAACTATGATTTTCAATACTATCATGTGAAGACAAGCTTCTTCCTCTATAATTTATGTGTGATTTCATTACTTTATACATAGATTTGCTCAATATTTTATGCAAGGATCTAATATTGTGGCTAATTTGACATGGTATCAGAGTTACTTTTATTAGTATTGCAATAATCTTTATGGTGAAATCTTTCTACATTCATTATTCTAGAAAAAAGAAAGGTTTGGTGGGATTCCTTGGAGAATTCATGCAAAGATTTATACTAGAGCTTCAGATCTCAAAATTGACTAGGACATTGGTTTTAGAAGGTGTCAAAGCCTTCGTATCAATTGTAAACTTGACCTAGTTCTAGAATAGTCAAAATTTCCTCCTTTTTTGGCATCTAGAGATCCCATTTTTCATTTTCAAAAAAAATCTATACTTTTTGTGTTGTTGTGCAAAAATGCCTTCTAGGTTTTCTTCCTTCAGTCAAAATCTAAAATGGGTCTCTTTCAAATTTTTCATAGCAAAATTATTTTGGACATTTTTGGCTTACCTTAGTTTACATGCCACTAAACCTCTATGTTATTCAAATCTACAAGAGGTCATTACTTTGGCTCAACAATTGATCAACTTCAAGTTGCATACTTTAGAGAGTCCGCTGACTAGTCTAGACTTTTAGAAGGTTGTTACTTAGCCAACAGACCAACTCAGACTTCCAACAAAGAGTAATTTCACTTTTTAAAAGTTGTTTGATAAGTTTGATCACTTACCTATAGACCAAATCAAGTTTAAAAAGCTATTTTACTTACAATTTAGGAAGTTAAGTAATCAAGGTCCAAAAAACCTAGATTACTTGCTCATAGACCAACTTGGGTTTGTGGAAGTACTTTACTCAAGTTTGTGAAAGGCAATTTGTTAAGCAAAAAATATACTAAGAGGGGGAGTGAATCAGTATATCATATATCTTATAAAAATTTCCCTTAATTAAATTTCACTTAATCAAACATTCAAGATATGCAATAAAAACTAAAACAATAAACACCACACAAGAGAGACACTAGATATAATGTGGAAACCCAATGTGGGAAAAACCATAGAGAACAATCTCAAGTATATAAATGAGCACCAACCCAAACAATATTCACAAGCACCAACTTGCAAGAGCACCAACCCCTTTGCTGAACACCATCCCAATAACTATTCATGAGTGCCAACCCATAGGAGCACCAACCCCTTTGCCAAGCACCAACACAAAAACAATTCATGAGCACCAACCCACAGGAGCACCAACCCCTTTGCCAAGCACCAACCTAGCAATAATTCATGAGCACCAACCCACAAGAGCACCAACCCCTTTGTGTAAACCACACAACTATCTCTCAATGTTGTTATCTCAACAAATGATGTTCATTACAACATCTCTTTCCCCTCTCTCACCTTTGCTCTTCTAAGCTAGATATCATAAATAAAAATCATGTTCATCTCTCACAAATGCTCTTCTAAGCTAGATAATACCATATCAAATCAACCTATATCTCTTATATTATAAATGGCTTCTCAAGCATTTATTTATAGCTTTCAAAATTACCTTTGGCCTTCCCCCTTTGTGACCCTTCAATCCTCATGGAAAATGGCACCAAACTTGTATGACCCTTCATATCCTTGCCTTTGAAAATTCATGTGGTGATCCTTCATGAGAAATTGTGCCCTTCCTCTTTTGTCTTCACTTGGTGACTCTTGGAATTCCCCAAGATGACTCTTCATGGTAAAATGTGTCCCATCCTTCTTTTGTCTTTACCCCATGGCTCTTTGACTTCTCCATGGGCCCTTCTTTTGTCGCATATGCAACCAAAAATATATTCATTAATATTAAATAAATATTAACTCACATTAGCCAAGATATATCTATTACAAATAATGTTAAATGCAATGGGGCCTTTATCACCAATAATGCTAGACATTTGACATCAATGACAATATTTCCAACAATCTCTCCCTTTGTCATTGATGGCAACCTCAATCTTAAAACTACTACATCCTGTCACCTGCACATACTATCATTTGAAAACATACAGTAACTCCCCCTTATTGTAACAACCTGTACTTGTTCCTTGTACTTATTTTTGCACCTATACCTATACCTGTTATTCTCTCCCTTTGACATCAATCGCAAAGGACCTACCTAGAGATAACACTTAACTCCCCCTCAATTGATGTTGAACCTCAATGGTAGAAAGTAAAGGAAATTACTCCCAACTTCTCTCGAAGATACTCAAATGTGTCTTTTGGTAGTGCCTTTGTGAAAATATCTACAATATGCTCTATAGTACTAATATATTCCATCTTAACCTGTTGATCTACAACCTGATCTCTCAAGAAGTGATATCTAATGGGAATATATTTTGTTCTTGAATGCATTAATAGATTTTTTGAAATATTTATAGCACTTGTGTTATCACAAAAAATGGAAGTAGGTTCATCATAATTTACCTTGATATCTTCCAAAGTTTGCTTCATCCAAAGTACTTGAGTACAACATAGTATTGCTGCAATATATTTTGCTTCAGCTATAGAAAGTGATATTGAGTTCTATTTCTTACTTAGCCATGATACCAAGCTATCAGCAAGGAAGAAATCTCCTCCACTTATACTCTTTCTATCATCTAAGCAACCTACCCAATCTAAATCTGTATAAGCAACTAAAGTGAAATATTTACTTGTGGGATACCATAATCCATAATCTAATGTCCCCTTGATATATCTAAATATTCTTTTCACCAACTGAACATGACTATCTCTTGGAGATGACTGATATGTTGCAACCATACCTACTACATGCATGATGTCTGGTCTTGATGCTATTAAATATAAAAGACTACCAATCATAGATCTATACAAAGATTGATTTGTAATAGGTGAATCTTCATCCTTGCTCACCTTATTTCTTATACACATAGGTGTGCCAACTAGTGCACAATCCTCAAAACCAAACTTATTCAACATTTCCTTAGCATATTTACTTTGAGATATGAAAATTCCTTTATTTGATTGAAATATTTGCAATCTTAAGAAAAATGATAATTCTCCAAGCATAGACACCTCAAATTCTTTTTACATTCTAGCAAAAAATTCTTTTGTCATCTTTTCAATATTTCCTCCAAAAATGATAACGTCAACATATACCACAATAATAAATTAATGCTCACCTTCTATTTTGATGTAAAGATTACTATCAGCAAATCCTCTCTTGAATCCTTGATCTTGTAGGTACTTATCAAGTCTTGCATACCAAGCTCTGGGAGCTTGTTTTAATCCATACAATGCTTTCTTCAATCTACATACATGGTTACTAATATTCAAGAGAATAAACCCCTCAGGATACTCAATGTCAACCTCTTTTTCAAGATTCCCATTTAGGAAGGTAGATTTGACATCCATTTGAAACACTTTGAAATTTTTAAATACTGCATATGAAAGAAACATTCTAATAGCCTCTAACCTTGCCACTAGTGCAAAAGTTTTTTTAAAATATATTCTCTTAATTTGAGCATATCCTTTGCATACTAATCTTGCTTTATTTCTAGTTACTTCTCCATATTCATTCAACTTATTTCTATAAACCCATTTTGTTCCTATCACATTGTGATGTTTTGGTCTAGGAACTAATTCCCAAGTATTGTTCTTTTCTATTTGATCTAATTCTTCATCCATAGCCTTAACCCAATGCTCATCATGTCTAGCTTCTAAAAAAATTCTAGGCTGAATTTTAGATAACAAAGAGAAATTAACTTGTTCAAATTCACTTACCATCATTCTTCTGGTGTGAATTCCTTCTTTTATATCCCTAATGATGTCACTTTCATTATGATTTTTTTGAATGTATTTAGATGGAGTCTTGCTTCCCTTTTTCTCCTTCTCCTTTTCCTCATCTTCATCTAATTCTTCAAAGCCTTCCTCTTCAATGATTTTAGGAATGTCTATTGGATCACTGATTCTTTGTGTTCCATCTTCTTCTATCCTAACACTTGCACTTTCAACAATTTTCTTGGTTCTTTTGTTATAACATTTATAAGCTTTACTTTTGCAAGAATAACCATGAAATATAACTTCATCTACTTTGAATTCAAACTTGCCAAGTTTTTCATTGGTTCTCTTTATAAAGCACTTTTTACCAAAAACTCTGAAATAATCAACTGTTGCTAGTTTGTCTTCCTATAGATCATAAGCAGTCTTGTCACTATTGAATCTTAATAAAGTTTTATTCTGAATATGCACTACTATACCAACTTCCTCTCTCCAATATTTATTTGTTATCTTGGATTCATTTAGCATTGTCCTCACCATCTCCTAAACTATTCTATTTTTTTGTTTAACTACTCCATTTTATTGTGGAGTTCTGGCTGTTGAATACTGTCTCTTTATTCCGTGATCTTCACAAAACTCAATAAATTGATCTGACATGAATTCTCCTCCTCAATCTAATATTAGACACTTAATCTTTAGATTATTTTCATTCTCAACTAATGCTTTGAATGCTTTAAACTATCTAAAAGCTTTTGATTTTTTCTTTAAAAACATTATCCAAATCATATGTGAAAAATCATCAATAAGAAACATGAAATATTTATCACCTTGAGTACTTTGAGTCCTCATAGGTCCACATAGATTAGTGTGAACAAGCTCTAGCATATGAGTGGTCGAATACTCTTTTGTTTTGAACCACCTTCTAGCCTGCTTCCCATGCTGACAAGGTCCACAAAGCGTATTAGATGGCTTTGTGATCTTTGGAAGATTCTTGTCTACTTGATTTTTGTAGATTTTGACAATATTGTCAAAATTTATGTGCCCCATTCTCTTGTACCATAGCCAACTTTCTTCAATCTGACTCAAACAATAGTTTTGACCTTTGATGTCTGATAGCATATATAAGTTATTACCTATTCTCTGAGCATCTGCAACCAATACATCTAAATATTTTATTCTAATTTCACAACCTTCTACATAAAACTTTAGTGTGTGCCCCTAATCACACATTTGACTTACATTCAAAATATTATCCTTAATACCTTTTACATATAAAACATTTTCATTTTTAGTTTTATCATTATCTAAACTTAGTGTACCTTTTTCAGCAATTCTGGTAGTAGTATTGTCCCCAAATTTCACTGTGCCACCATTGATCTTATTCAAGGTTATGAACTTGATCTTGTCTCTTGTCATGTGCTTTGAACATCCACTATCAATAAACCATGGATTTTCTTCATTTCTTGCATGCAAAGCTGTCTGGACCAACATAGAACCTTTAGGTTGTTTCTTTTGCCATGTTTGAACCTTTTTCTTGATGAATGGAGCCTTAAAACTCTAGTCCTTCTTGACTGACTCAAACATGCTTCTACATTACCGATCTATGTGTCCAAAGTTGTTACACTTGTAACAAATTATGGTCTCTTCATCAAAGCTTGATAGAGGAGCAAAAGATTTTTAGCTTCTGCTTGACTCTACATGACCTTCCTTTTCCTTATTTTTGAGATTGTTAGCTCTTTTTCTACATTCTAATTTCTTATGACCATATCCATTACAATAAAAATAGTAACCATAAAAATAGGACCTATTTGTGAATCTCTGCCCTGATTGCCTTTTATAGCTTTGTTCCTTCTAGCCTTCTTTGTCCTCTGTATTCTTCACTTCTTCCCTTCTTATTTCCTCATTTGTAAGAGCTTCAACATAGATCTTCTTCTTTTCAAAATTGATACTTGTCTTATCTGATATTTCCTTTTGGATTTCTAATATCTTATTCATCATATTAGTGCTATTCTCAAATTTTGAATCATTGACTATTTTATTATTGACTGCTTTCTCAATCTCTTCTTTTAAAGAGGCAATTTTAGTAACATACCTTTCACATTCTTTTCTTGCTATTTCCAATTGTGCCATTAGATCTTATTCATTCTTCTTGGCTTCTTCAAAGTGTGCTTGTAGATCTTTAATTATCTCCTTTGAGTCCTTTTCATTTTTCTTGATCTGGCACTTCAATCTTTGATTTTTATTTTCAACAGCTTTCAACTCTTCTAAGGCACACATGAGTTCTCCTTCCATATTTAATTTAGATTCATCCTCTTCTTCTTCTTTATCAACTATTCTTTTGCTTGCAGAGGCACCTTTATGTATGGCCATTTTGTGCTTTCTTGATCTACCTTCAAGCTGCAAAACTTTTTCAAAAAGGAACCTACTCTGATACCAATTGTTAAGCATGAAATATACTAAGAAGGGGGGGTGAATCAGTATATCATATATATTATAAAACTTTCTCTTAATCAAATTTCACTTAATCAAACATTCAAGATGTGTAATAAAACAAAAACAAAAACGATAAACACCACATAAGAGAGAGACACTAGATATAACATGGAAACCCAATGTGGGAAAAATGACAGAGAACAATCTCAAGTATATGAATGAGCACCAACCCAAACAATATCCACAAGCACCAACTTGTAGGAGCACCAACCCCTTTGCTGAGCATCAACCCAAAAACTATTCATGAGCACCAACCCACAAGAGCACCAACCCCTTTGCCCAGCACCAACCCAACAATAATTCATGAGCACCAACCCATAAGAGCACCAACCCCTTTGTGTAAACCACACAACTATCTCTCAATGTTTTTATCTCAAAAAATGATAGTTCATTACAACATCTATTTCCCCTCTCTCACCTTTGCTCTTCTAAGCTAGATATAACAAATACAAATCATATTGATCTCTCACAAATGCTCTTCTAAACTAGATAATACCATATCAAATCAACCTATATCTCTTATATTACAAATGGCTTCTTAAGCCTTTATTTATAGCTTTTCAAATGACCTTTGGCCTTCCCCCTTTGTGACACTTCAATCCTCATGGAAAATGGTGCCAAACTTGTATTACCCTTCATATCCTTGCCTTTGAAAATTCATGTGGTGACCCTTCATGAGAAATTGTGCCCTTCCTCTTTTGTCTTCACTTGGTGACTCTTGGAATTCCCTAAGATGACTCTTCATGGGAAAATGCATCCCATCCTTCTTTTGTCTTTACCCTGTGGCTCTTTAACTTCTCCATGGGCCCTTCTTTTGTCTCATATGCAACCAAAAATATATTCATTAATATTAAATAAATATTAACTCACATTAGCTAAGATATATCTATTATAAATAACATTAAATGCAATGGGGCCTTTATCACCAATAATGCTAGACCTTTGACATTAATGACAAGATTTCCAACATAATTACTTGTCAAGTAAAGTAGTCCAAGAAACTTAAATTACTCTTCATAGACCAATTTAGGGTTCTAAAACAACACTACTTGGGTTCTTAAAGGCCAATTACTTCTCAAGTAGAGCAATCCAAGAAACCCTAATTAATTTTCATAGACCAATATGGGGTTCTATAAAAACACTACTTAGGTTCTTGAAGGTTGATTAATTTTAAAGTAGAATAGTCCAAGAAACCCAAATTCCTCTTCGTAGACCAATCTAGGGTGTTGGAACAACACTACTCAGATTCTTGAATTCTGATTACTTCTTAAGTAGAGCAATCCAAGAAACCTTAATCACTCTTTGTGGACTGACTTAGAATTTTGGATGGCCTTTATTGATCGAGTTTGTAGGGTAGCATTACTTGAGTTTTTTGCCATTTTTTTATCTTTTGATAAAATCTATTTTTTGAAAGCATGCAAGAATATGCAAAATAAGAACTTTTAAGTGCCATAACTTTAAATATATAGCTCTTTTTTGGGTTCTATTTTTTTTAAAGTGCATATTTTTTAAATATCTACACATTGCTGATATTTTTTAAACCTTTTGAAAAATCTATTTTTCCATGGTGTAATGGCTTAAAACTTAATTCAAACCTTTTTTACCTTTCTTCTTGGATGCATTATTAGTTTTTCTTGACATACTTCTCATACTATCTCACACTAATTTCTCATAGATGTATTCTTGATGGAGCCCAATGTCCAATATTGAGTGTGTGTTATATTGTAACTTAAGGGGGGGGGGTCTTATTGATAGTTCAAGGTGGTACTTGTACTAAGTACAATCTATTCATTACTTTCATTTCAATTTTGTAAATTGTCTCAATCTAATTTACGCTAATGGATTTAAACATTTAACCACTCAAACCATTTAACTATTTTGAACGAAATTCTAAAATATAGCTCAACTTGAGAGGTAAAAGACTCTATCAAATCAATATGGGTGAATAAATTGAGCCATCTACAGATGTAGAAAAAGTTAAGTGGTATAAAAAATGTGATGAGGCCTATGGGTTTTTATGCCTATCAATGTCTCCTAACCTCCTATTTCATGTTGAATCTACAAAAACTCTTAATAAAGTTTAAACCATTTTAGACAAGCTTTTTGGAGTGTACAACATTATGAGGGGTCATGAGCTAGAGAATGATCTCATCACATTGAGCCTAGGTGACTATGACACCCTAAAAGACTTTTTATGAAGTTTGAATCATTGAGACTATATTTGAAATAACATGGCATTAATAAAATAGATGACCAATTGATTTTATTTGTGCTTGCAAAATTGGGTCATGACTATTCAATTTTTATCTCTACATTTCGTGCTACCAAACGTGCACTTGGATCCACTTAGAAAATTCCTTAATTTGATGATTTTGCTATCAATCTAACTCAGGAACAAGATAATTTGGTTCAAATGGGTAAACTAAAGTCTTCAAAATCACATGTCTTGATTGTTAATTAGGATAAGAAGAAGCCTTCTAGTAATGGTAAACAGGAGAAGAAATAGTCTAAACTAGATCATGAGCATAAGAAGAATAAAAAATTAGATGACAAGCCTAAGGCATCATCAAATGAGTCCTTCATAAGTAGTAAATCTAAGAAGGAGAAACTCAAATGTAAATTTTGCAAAAAACTTGGGCATGATGAATCTCAGTGCATGAAAAAGAAGATTGACACCTTAACCAAGATTCTTGAGAAGAATAACATCAGTGTTCCTAAGTCCTTAACTCAGAACATGTCCACAAAAGATTATACAAAGGCTAAAAATATCTAGAAGGGTAAAAACAAGGGTAAGGCACTTGTTGCATTAGCTTCTCAGCCTTTGACTTGGGTGCTTCCTATCACATGGACTCCTTAAAGGATCTATTTTTAGAAATAGAGCGATGTTATGTGCCTTCAATTCTCATGGGTGATGACACTTTGATATAAATAAATGGTAAAATATTAGTTGAAGTAAATGATGGGACATTTAATGATGTTTTGTGTGTTCTTTCACTATCCACCAATCTTCAATAAATGTACCAAATCACTCACATACGTGTAGGGAAGCGAGTTGAGTTCACACTTGATTCAATGTTTATCAAGGAGCTACATAGTGACACCAAAGTGGCTTATGGGAAGGCCAATCATTATTATAGGCTATATACATTATAATAATTTTCCCCAGATGAACCCTCAGCTACATTACTCACTCATTCAGATGGAGTGAGCAAACTATGGCATGAATGGGTTGGCCATTTAAACTACCATTTCATAGAGCAAATCAGTCATCAGGACATGATTTCAAGGTTTCGTAAAGTCAAATTCTTAGATGGACTATGTAATGGTTGCATTCTTGGCAAGCATCTAAAACATAAATATGACAATTGCAAAGTAAGGAGATCCAAATAGAAGCTAGAAATTATGTACAGTGACATAGTAGGTCAATTTTCAAAACCTTCATTCAAAAAGACTAAATACATTCTCACATTCATCAATGAATTTTTGAGGTACACTATATTGTTTTTCTCAAAAATAAGTTTTAGGTCTTTGATCACTTAAAGGATTTCAAGGTACTCGTGGAGAAGCAATCAAACTATTTCATCAAAATCTTAATGACTGATAATGGTGGGGGGTATGTCAACAATAGGTTTGAGCAATTTTGCACATTAGAGGGGATTTAGATGCAACACACAGTTCCATATAGTCCTCATTAGAATGGTATGACCAAATGTAAGAACCATACCTTGAAGGAAATGGCTAACTACATAATTTAATCAAAGTCTCTTACTCCTCAGTTTTGGGCTTAAGAAATCAACTATGTGTGTTATATTTAGAACCATGTTATACATAAAGACTAGAAAGTAATCACTCATTTTGAAGCTTAGGATGGTCACAAGCCCATAGTAGATCAATTTTGAGTGTTTCGATCATCAATAATGGCCTATATTCCCAAGAAGAAATGTAAGGCAATGGACATTTAGAGTCAGTCTTGTATTTTTATGGTGTATGCAATGGGTACTAAGGATATAGTCTTGTCCATCTTGAAAATCATGAGTTACTCATTGAAAGGAGTTTCAAGTTTCATGAGGGCCCACTTGATTGCACTCTAAACTCTTCAAAAGTCCCATTGGACATTGATTCCACCTCAGACAGTGACTTAAATCCACCTCAAAATCCTTTTGATGATAAAGAAGACTCTTCTTCTTATTAAAGTTCAAGTGATGAGAGAAATGATGAGGATTCTCCTCCTCCATCTCACACTCAGACTTCAGATGATGACGACTCACCTCCTGGTTCTCTAATCTCATATAATTTTGGTCCCACTTGGGCCAAACAGATGCTTCAAAGTATTTGGAAATGGGTTTAAAATACATCAGATATAAGGTAGACACATTCATAGTTTTAAGGGACTTCACATGCCTACTTGGCCATTGCCTCAATTTCACAAACCTTTCATGAGGCATCTAACATTCTATAATGGGATTTTACTATGCAAAAGGAGTATAGTTCCTTAATCAGGAGCAAAGCATGGGACTTGGTCCCTCTTCCTAAAGGAAGAAAATCGGTCCATTACAAATGGGTTTATTAGACTAAGTATGGTATAAATGGGTCTATTGATAAGTAAAAATCTCATCTGGTTGCAAAAGATTTTTCTCAGGTACATGGCATAGACTACACTAAGACATTTGCTCATTTAGCCAAGATGACATCTATTAAACTCACTCTAGCCATCATAGTCACACATCAATGGGATGTTCACCAAATGAATGTCAAGAGTGATTTTATATATGGTGACCTCAAAGAAGAGATCTAAATAGAGCATCCATAAGGCTTTATGGAAGATCTTTCCTTGGTCTGTAGACTTAGGAAATCTATCTATAGACTCAAACATGCCCCTCAAGCATAATATGCCAAGATGGACTCCTTTTTCATCGTAGTCAAATTTAATAGATTCCACTCAAATATGAATGTATACATCTTGTGATAGGATGATTCTCTATTGATCCTAGTTCTCTATGTGGCTGACTTGTTGATTACATGGAGCTCATGTTCATCCATTTTAGTAGTGAAAACTTCACTTTTAGATAGATTTTAAATGATATAAATGGGATTATTACATTAATATTTAGGATTGAAATCATTGAATCAGACTCTAAGATATCTTTATCACAATCCAAATATTCTCTTGATTTGCTTGTGAGGTTTAACATGGCTAATTGTAAGCCCACTCCTACTTCCTTCTTATCTAGAAGCTTGGGGTTGATTATCCTACACCATTAGTTGATGCAAATTCATATTAGAAACTTATGGGTAGTCTTATCTATCTCACACACACTATATTTGACATTTCTTATGCATTTGGCATGGTCTCTTGTTTTATGCAAGAGCCACATGAATTGCATTAGAAAGTATCTAAGAGGATTCTACACTACATTCAGGGTTTGCACAACTATGGGATACTAATAGAGTTAGAATAGAGGTTGATTTTATTGGATATAAATATTTATATTGGGTTGGAGATATTTAGAGTCAAAATTCCACTTCAAGCTATAGTTTCTCACTTGGTTTGAGTCCAATAAGCTAGTCAAGCAAGAAACAACATGTAATTACTTTATCATCTATAGAGGTAGAATACAGAGGGGCTATCAATGCTACTACTGAGGAGATTTGGCTTGAAGAGATTCTCATTGAGTTTTCTATCCATTTTTATAAGCCAATAATTATATACTATGACAACCAAAAACACTATCTAGATTTGTAAGAATTTGGTTCTCCATTAAAGGACTAAGCACATAGAGATTGACATGCACTTCATTAGGGAGATTTTCAATGTGTAAGTCATTGATATTCAATACTATCCAACATTAAATAAAATTGTATATATTCTTACCAAGCCCTTCGTAGAGAGTAAATGTGTTCATCTGTGAGCTCTCATTGGGGTTAGGGATACTCTACCTTCTCCTTCCTCCTATGTAGGTTTTTCACTATGTACTTAGGTACCACATCAAGATTTCAATTTTGGGACCCAATTCTCATCTCACCTAAGATATGCTTGAGGAGGGGTCTTAGTTTAGTTCTTTTTTCCATTTTGTTTTGCCTACATAGCCTTATTGCCATTCTTTGTCAATTAAGCTTCCTTAGGTTAGTTATAAAAGGGTCACATAGGATAATTATATTTTTAATGTAATTATCTAATTAATAAAATTAGATGATTCCTCATGTTTCCTAAATTTTCCCTATATATACCCCATTTTTCCTTTTTTGAATGTTAGACAAGTTAATACAATTTTATATAAGTAGCTTTATTTTTCAATATTGTCATGTGAAGACAAGCTTATTCCTCCTTTGCAATTTATCTATGATTTCATTGCTTTATACATAGATTTTATAAATATTTTATGTAATGATATAAGATTGTGATCAATGTCCAATCCAATAGGTAAACCTTGTACTCTTATTGGAAAAACTTATTTAGGATTTAGGTCAGCTCTTGGCTGACTTAACCCATGACCTAGTGAGTTTTTATCAATAACGATACTAAGCCGATTGGGTTGGCCCTATTGGATGAAACTTTCAAATGGATTTAAAATTATATCCATGTATATAAACACATTCATTATACCATTTTTATAGAGAAATTAAGAGTTATTATTCATTTTCACTTCTTTACAATCTTCTATTCCACCATTCTTCTTAAGGAGTCTTAGTTTAGGGTTTCTACTTGAAGAAGAATCTAGTCTTGTGGATAAGTCTTGGATGCTTTAGAAATTATTAGTGATCCTTAAAAACCACAAAATATTTTATGAAACACCTTTAACTAATGGAGATATTGAGTCTTGATGGGTTCATCTTCTACGTAAGTATCTCTAACTTTTGTCCTCTCTTTATTACATAGAAGTAGCATAAGTAATGGCTTTTGAATAATATTATTCTTCTTCTCCAAGTATTATAGTTTTACCTATACATTGATTAATTTGGATTATCTTATGCATGTTTGCTAATCTCCACTTTGTGCCACAAGCTTTGGTGAATATTAGATTAGATTTATTTTCTTTACTTGTTAGTATAGTGAATATGAAAACATAGGACTTAGTTAGGGTTATTGCATAGTTTTTCTTGACTGGAGGCTTTGGAATCCTTCCTAGTGATATTATTATGGTAATATACCCCCTAATTAGGTCTAATAGATCTGTATTGGTCATATTACTAATTATCTAATGTATCCCCCATTGAAAAGGTAAGTAAGATCTATCTTTTCTGAGCTAAAATTGATTTGTGGATCTGATGCATTTATGATTGTATACACAATATTTATAATACCCATGGAAATCAAGCTTGGATAAGATCTTATTGGATAACTCATTCTCATGGATAAATAACTCTAAGTAGTTCCTCTCAACATGTGTACATAGCGTTGAAATTTTATCCTATTTATACTCTACATCATTCACCACAATGTCTAGGGTCCACACCTCAATATAATCTTCACTTGATTTCCAGATTGCATTCTTGAGATATTGTACCTTTAAGTACAAAAAATTCATCTCTTGAACCTATAGATGCACCTTTAGGTTATTCTTGGTTAAGTATTATAGATTTCCCTTTGCATCTACTTGAGCAAGAGAAAATAGTATTTTTAAGAAGAGGATAGAACTCAACCCTTTGGCATCATCTATAATCACTAGGGTGGTCAAGAAGGTAAAATTGGAGGTAGATGATGAACATAGTGAATGTAATACTAAATTGGTCAAGTTTCTATTTATGGTAATGAGTTATACAAAGTATCAAACTAATAAAGGACATATATTAACTAAGGTGTTGTATGATACCAAGGATGAATGGATAGCCAGTTGAATTATAGTTATGTTGTTTTGATGATTTTAGATACTTTTAATGCTATAGTGTTGATGATACTTATTCATTTTTTGATACTTGACAATTAAAAAACCTTTTATAATAGTACATATATTTTTGGTTTTAAAAACATATATTACTAAATATGGATTATTTCATATGGATTTAGTTTTATATGTATTTTATCTTCATTTAAATTTTTTATATCATGTTAATGTTTAGAAAATTATGATTATTGAAATACTAGTAATGTGTAAGGGCCACCACCCATTAGTGTTGGTTCTTAATTGGCATATTAATATTTTATTTTGATATTTAAAGACTTATTTAAGTCTTAAATATAGTTAAGTTAGAAATTAATTGACTTTATTTAAAAGTTAATTATACTTAAATTATATCTAGCTAAAGTTAGTTATAACTTATTATTCAACTATCTCTTGAATAGATGATTATATAAGAAGATCAAGGTGACATATCAAAGGGAGAAAAATTACACATGTATTCTTGAAGACTCTAATTTTCTTCAAAGCTTATCATCATACTCTTTTTGGTACAACATCTCTAAGATAAAACAACTTTTATAGATAGAACAGTAACACATTCTTTGATGGTTGAGTACCATGCTTAATCAATGTAAGTATATACAAATTTTTAGTTTAATTTATAATGTTTTTTTTTAAACATATTAAATTTAATATCTTATGATGATTTCATATTTTCAGTCATATGAGTAGAATTCAAACTACTTAGCTTGAATAATGATGAATACTTCATTGTGTGTGACATTTTCTTGATCCGTTTAGATTGTATTAGCTATTATATCAAATATTTTTGTACTAAAATAATATTTATCAATAAAATATCATTTACCTTTGCTAATATGACTCCTCTTTATAGACTCACATTTCATTTTTTATTTTTAAGTTATTTTATTAGTTTTATTTGTATTCATCTTTTAGATTAGATTTTAATTTGATTATTTTTATTATTCTTTTATATTAAAGTCTTATTCTAACTCATAGTTAATTTTTATTTATAAATTTTTATTTTTAAATGAATGAATTATAAGTTTATTTATTTTCATTCAGAGTTATTACTTCTTGATCTAGTTTATTTTTTATTAAGTAGTTTAAGTCTAGAAGTAATTAACTTTTTTTTGCTTAGAAGAGACTAAATTTTAGTTCAGTATTATTTTAGTTTAGATAAAGGATTAGTTATATTTATTTTATTTTATTTTATAGTTGTTATTTCTTATTATTTAATTAAGTTTTCTTCATAGACTTAGAGGTCTTTCTTAAGATAATTATTTATTTAATTATGTTAATTATTATTTCACTTTCTTTATTTGGCATTCATTATCATTTGTTTTATTTGTCCTTATATTATTTTTATTTATTTTATTTTAATTTGTTTTGAATTAAAAGTGACTATCAGAAGATTATTGATAAATTGATAAAGTAAATAAATATATTTAAAGGAACATAAATCTTTCCTTCAAGAGATTATCTAATTAATAAGTTGTGTATGTTGGATAGGTTAGATTATATATTTTTAATATATTTCCTTCATATTCAAAAATATATTTTATTTATTAAATTATTATTGATATTTTACATGCTTATTATTTCTCAAAATATATAAAAAAGCCTTTCACCTATTTTAGAACTTTAAAGACCTTTTAGATCCTAATATTAGACTGGTATGATTTCATCTTAGCCTTCAAAATAGGTTAAAGGTTTGATTAGTTAACATTAAAATTTTAATGTCAAAAAATTTGGTGACTCTATTGGGAAGATTTTTTTAGATATCTTATCTTTTTTTTTTCTATTTTTCTTTGTTCATGACATTTATAGGTCCTTCTCTGATTATTCAACCCATAATTGATATTATTAATTACCAAGTTGTTGTTTATTTTATTATAACATGTTTTTCATGGTATAATAAACCTTATGATTTACATAATACTATTGACATCATCAACAAGGAGATAGAAGAGGCAGAAATCAATGAAGTAATAGATTTTTTTTAATGTGAGACAAAAGATTGAATTCAAGATGAGAATAAATGTATTAAATATGAGAGATAAAACATTTTAATTATTAATCCTCAACCAAAGGTTCATTTTAATTTATATTATTTTAATCTTGAAGATAATATTTATCCAACTGATCTTGATATAATTTACAAGCTAAATCAATCGGTTTCAATAGTTGAATCTTTTAATTATTTGAATTAAGGACAAAAATCCATTAGTTTAACCAAATTGAGATTAGGATCATGATTTGATTAAAGGCCTTCAAACCAATAGAAATAAATATAAATCAAAAAATAATGAGTTATATTTAGATGATGAACGTCCTTTAACTAATCTTTGAATTATGGCAATCCTATTAATATTGGTGCTCACACAGGTAAACTTCCTTCTTTTAAAGGTCTTAATATTCTTAAGTTTTTAAGAAATATTGGTGAATCATGAGAAGCTAATATAGAACTTTTAAACTGATTTGTATAACCTTATGTATTGTTAATGAAAAGGTTTCTCTTAGATATTTTTATCAAACATTGGAGGGAAAAACATATCAAGCTTTTTTTAGTCTTCCTTCTAGAGTGATTAATACTTGGAATGATATTTAAGATTGGTTATAAATTTTTTTGGGAAACCCTAATAAGTTATATAATTGGTTAATGTCTTAATTTAATATTTTCATTGATCCAAGAGAAATTATTTATTATTTTATTAGAGGATTTACTAAATCACATCAAAAGATACCTTGTGATACCTTGTTATTGATAAAAGATTGTCTAGATTATATTTTCCCAATGTTTTACTTTTAAAATTTAAAATGGATTTTGAAGACAAATACATTTTATATTATGATTAAACTATAATTTTTTTGTATCAATTATAATAAAACTAAAAAAACATGTTGTGTTTAATGATATGTCTACTACATTTTTAAATGTTGACAATTTTTTTTTTAAAAACCATTCATAGTCTTAGCATTTATTTGGTCATTGTTAAAAGCAATTTGGATGATAAAACCTATTCATTAATAAAATCTTATTTCACACAAAAGGGTAAAATGGAAGAAAAGGTTTATTATTGCAATGTTTGTGAATTAGATCATGATCTTGACATGTGTATAGCTATGTAAAAATTAAAATGATATATCCAAGAAAAAGAGAGTATTTCTATTGACCTTGTTGATAATATAAATATATGTGGAAGTCATGTTTATTCATATGAAATGAAATATACAAATTCTTAAATTATTAACACAAGGTAAAATGATTATCATAATATGGCTGATAATCAAGCTTCTTCTAAAAATTAGGATAAAGAGAAAGGTATGCAATATAATGTTATATCAGATCATGTAGTAATTAGTTCCACACAAAATATTCCTTTTTACACTATATTTAATAATCCATAGTATCCTCTTTATAAGACAAATAATTATATACATATACTTTATCCATATGTAGGATTATATAACATTATTGATGATTTGGCTACTATCAAAGTAGATTTTCATTATTACAAGTTGTTAGTTTCCCATGATAATGTGATAGAATCAATGAAGCCATTAAGAATCCAACTTCAAAATATGTTTTATATTTTTAATATGAGGATAAAATTCATGATGAATTTCATTTTATTGTGTTTACTCATATTTAAGATCCTCTAGCAGATTACATACTTCCATTTTATGTATCTATTGAAATTTTAGATAAAATTATACAAAATTATATTTTAAACATTAGTACATCAAAAATAAATATACAAAAATTTATCACTAATCAATTAGGCATTTCTTAGGAAATAGATAATATGAAGCTTACTAGTTTTGATTCGTGTCAAACGAATAGTTGTAGAATTTTTTTAGATCTTGTTATCAAGATTTCACAAGATGAAAGAATTAGATGTTTGACTAATGCTTAAATTTTATAAATTCCTAGTAATTATGTTATAATTATAGTTAGAGATTGGTCTAAATTTGCTAATGCATTTGTTGGAGAAAATACAACATAGGTTCCAGTAGGAAGTGAAAGTATTTTCATTTGAAGAGAGTATTGGTTTAATAACCCTATTTATTCTTCACCTCCAATTATTTCCTATGTATAAACATGGATTAATACATATGATTATTTAATATTGATGAACCTAAAAAATAACAAAATGTCTTTTTCAATAATAATTTATAGTCTTTGTACTTTGATGGTGCCTATTCACAACTTGGTAATGGTGAAGGAGTTTGTCTCATTTCTCCTACTGGTAAAATTTATCATTATGGTTATAAATTATCTTTTGATAACACAAATAATATAGTAGAATTTAAAGTTTTATGTCTAAGCTTATAAAAGTCCATATAGCTTAATATCAAATAATTATAAATCTTTAATGATTCTGAATTAATTATTAAACAATTAAGAAAATTTTATAAAAATAATTAGGCTTGTCTTCATCGATATACTAAAAAGGTTTGGTCTTTAATTAAAAACTTTTAAGCTTTAAATATCACTCACATACTTTGATAATTTAATATTCAAGTTGATAAGCTTGCTTTTTTTATTCTTATCTTTCTCTAAGTGAAATAGAACATGTTGTATATTTTACAACTTAGAAATTTTTAGACCTAAAATTCTTGATTTAATTGAAAATAATATTTTTTTTTAATTGTGATGAGCATATTGATGCTTTTATTTAAGTCAATTACTTTTATAATGATGTTTACATTATTAGTTATGGAGATTACCTACAATTGAATGCTAATAAGTTACATGTTGGTATTATGAGTTTAGAATCATTGTTTACCCCAAATGATCATCATAAGATATCATGAATTGATGAACCTTCAAGAATAATTATTGGAGAAATTATTCCAATAAACTTAGAACTAAAGAGGATCCAAAGTTTTATTATTTTGGAATACAATGTACAACTGACAAAAAGGTAAAGTTTATTCAAGTTTTTAAATATTTCATTGATATTTTTGCTTGGTCTTATAATTAACTTATAGGGCATGATATTGATTATATACGACATGATATTCCTATTAAACTAGGTATTAAAATTGGTTAGGTAGAAACTAAGAAGGATAAGCCCTTTATTAGAACACACCATTAGCAAAGAGTTTGATAATATGTTAGATGGTGATGACATTTTTCCTATAACTCATTTTTATTGGGTAGCTAATTTAGTATCTATATACAAAAATAATGGTAACATTAGATTATGCATAGATTTTAGAGATCTTAACAAGGTTAGCATCAAATAATTTTTTTTTCTTCTAAGTATTGATTAAATTCTATGACATTTCATAGGTTTTGAAATGATGTCTTTGCTCAATGGATTTTTAGGTTATAACTAGATATTTATTAATCTAGAAGATAGACATAAGAAAACCTTCACAACCCAAAGAGTAACTTTTTATTTTAATATAATGAATTTTGGTCTCATGAATGTAAGTACATATTTTCAAAGAGATATGCTTGCAACCTTTGGTGATTTAATAGGCATTGTTATCTAGGTTTATTTATATGATATTATAGTTTATTATAAAAAGATTTAAAAACATTTGGATCATCTTTTTGAGGTATTTGAAAGATGTAGAAAGTATGGTATTTCCCTTAATCTAAATAAATCTACTTTTGGTGTTATGAAAGGTAAGTTATTAGGGCATATCATTTCTAAAGAGTGCATTTCAATTCATCCTAAATATATTAAAATAATTAATGAGATGCAACCACCTAAAGACCAGTCTAATCTTAGGTCTTTATTTAGAAAAATAAATTTTGTGTGCAAGTTCATATCAGATTTCATTGATAAATCAAACCCTTTATAGATTTTGTTAAATAAAAATCATTCATATGTGTGGGATATGAGAACTGATTAAATTTTTGAAAATGTTAAGGATGCCATTTCAAGTGCACCTATACTTGCAAAACTTGATTTATCTAAACCTTTTATTCTTTACATAAATGCAAAAGATAAAGTTGTAGGTGATGTAATTACATAAAATAATGAAAATAATGATGAAAAAATTATTAGGTACATGATCCAAGTTCATAAAAACATGGATATAGGGTGCCCACTTATTAAGAAATTTGTTTTATCATCAGTTTCTTCATTAATGAATTTGTTTTATCTTTTAATGGGAAAAAGGGTTATAGTAAAATCCAATTTACTTGTATTATCTTATATTTTAAAGTAGCCTACTATTCAAGGAAGGTCAAATAAAGTGGATTTTAAGAGTTCAAGAATTTGATCTTGATTTTGAAACATCTAATACTATTAAGGGGAATGATTTTACAAAACATTTATCTAAGAATTATTCTTATAGTATTAATGTTTTAATTTCAATTTTTGATGATTATTTGAATGCTAAACCTCATTTTTGATCAATGAATTTTTTTTTTAGAAAAAAATTAAGTTTGGACATAAATTGAAGGACTAGGGTTGTTTGTTGGTTAAAGATTATTAGTACCATGACTTAGTATATTATTTTAAAAATAAGGCCTTCCTAAATAATTTAGATAAGACATAAATAATATCATTAAGAATCCAAGCTTTAAAATCTTGTTTATTAAAAAAAAAAAAAAATTATAGAAATTGAGATGGTGTGTTATTGAGATGCCTGACTCCTAATCAAACTCAAAAGGTTCTTATAGGATGTAAAAAATGAATTTGTGGAGGTCACTTTGAATTAAAAAAATACATCTTATAATATTTTATGCACATGTTATTATTTTCCTATGTTATTTCAAGGTGATTATAAATTGGTGTATTCTTATATGCCTTGTCAATTATTATTGATAGAGATAGATTGTTAGCAATGCCTTTGAATCTAGTTATTCCTAAAAATCCATTCACTAAATGGGAATTGATTATATTTATGATATTCATCCACCTTATTCTATTGGACATTGATATATTTTAGCTGCAATATATTTTAAAAAGTGGACTGAAGCCATAACACTTAAAATTTCTATTACTTCTAAAGTTATTTCTTTATTTGAAAACCAAATTTTCTCTAGGTTTGGTGTTACTTATGAGATAACATTATATAAAATCCATCAATTCATTTCTAATAAGTACTTAGAGTTATTAGGAAATCATTCAATTTATATCAAGTCATTCTTCAAAATACTAACTTCAAGAAAATGGACAAGATGAATCAACAAATAAAAATCTGATTTTTATAATGACGAAGATAGTTTACAATAATAAAAGAGATTGGCATATTAAATTTTTTGAAGCATTATGGGTAGATCATATGATGGTTAAAGTGGCTACATGATATTCTCCTTTTATGTTAGCTTATGGTTTTGAAGCTACATTACTTATTGAATTACAACTTTCATCCACTAGAACCGCTTTGCAATATTTATCAAAAGATAAAAATTTACTTGAGCAAAGGATTAACAATTTATTAGATTTAGATGAAAATATGGAAACTACATTACAAAAATTAGAAAAATATAAAAAAAGTAATATAAATTATTTGACAAAATATATCTAACAAAAGGTTTAAGTTAGGTGATTTAGTTCTTTATTGGGATAAAGCTCATGAGGATGCAAGAAAACATCATAAATTTAATTCTATTTGGTTGGGACCATATAAAATTGCTAATATGCTTTGGAAAAATGCTTTTTACTTGCAAGACATAAATGGAAATTAGTTTCATTACTCAATCAATGGACATCATTTGAAATTCATTTATCAGTAATTATTATTATTATTACTATTATTATTTTTAAAGTTTGTTTTTGGTTTATTTTTATTTTTTGTTTCTATTTTATTTGAATGGATCATATAGGTTACACAAATAAAGTATTCATAATGTTGAGAGAAAATTAAGTGGAAACTATTATACCATTGTAAGTAATCAAAGATGATAAGATGTTTAAACATGATATTATTTTAGACTCTTTCTTTATGAATTAACCTAATCTAGTTATTAATGAACTAGAAGCTTTACTAATTTTCATAGTTTATATTTGAGGATTTTTTATTTGATTGTATATCTAGCCCAAAATTCATTTTCTAAATCAATCCTATTATTCATGCCATCCTAACCAAACACTTCATCCCTTAAAATTTTATTGTTAAGTGGGTTTGTGTATAGATGACTAAAAAATTATTTAACCTAGATCACATTCTTAGTTGATCTATTTTAAATAGGATATTTATTATGTGATATATTATCTTATTACTAATATTATATATCAAGTTCTCCAATGTTATTCCTATTTTGAGCACTTTCTCTAACTCTAAAAATTCAAATGAGTCAATATTTTCTCATATTGATGACATACATCATAACATTTAAAATTACTAGTGTGGGGGTCTTAATTCATTTATGTATTTAAATGTTTATTATTATGTTTAATTTTAATATGAATTTTGTGTTTAAATAAGTTTTAATATAAAACTATTTAGTGGTTTATAAAGAATAAGTGAACATAATGATAAAATACATTATATATGTGATTTTTGATATGGTACATAACAAATGTTTTGATCTTAAATTATGATTATTTTAATCATAATTTTTCCAATATAAGAGATGATATACAATGGTTTAATTTTCATAAGTATTTATTTGTGACATATGGATTTCTCAATAATAAAATGTGTGATTCAATGATCATATGATGAAAGATCTATGTTAGTTTCAATTGCATATTTTATTGTTAAGTTAAAAAAGGTATTAATTTATTTAAATCAAATATATAGCTAGACATTGGGTTCATGTTATCTTATATCTAAATATAAAATTTTCCCTAAACCTAAGACAAAAGGTCCTAATGTTAATTTAACCTATGAACATTCTTAAGTACTTAGGTTGATGAACATTAAAAGTCTAAACTATGGCATGGTTAATGATTTGGGTTCAAACCTTAGGTTTGAAGTTTCACAAGATGGAAGACAATGTTTTTATTAAATGAAGATTTTGTTGAGTGATTTCATATAGATTTTGGTGTTTATTTGGGATGATTTAGATTCAATCTTATTTAATTTGATGTACATGCATTGATTATTGTTTTTTTAATGAAATGACTTGTTAAAGGTTTTAGTAATGGGTAAAGTTGGAAATTTGTGTAATCAAGTTGGTTAGGCCCCAAAAATAGCACCAACAAACTTTAGGACCAATAGGTATGGATAAATCAATATAATCACTTTTTGAGATTTGAGAGAATACAAAAGGTAAATTTAGTAAGTTGTTCTCCATTCTTTCATAATATTTAGGTTGAAGCAACACTCTGTGAGCATGAGGAACATGGAGAGAGTAGAGGAAAAAATAATTTTTTAGATGAGGTAAGACCTTTGTCATTCTATAAAATAAATGGATTTAAGATTCATTAAATACCCATAACAAAATTTATGAGTTATGTGTTGCATTCTAAGATATAATTGATAAATTTTTACAGTTTATTATGGAAATTTTTGAATGCATGAATGAAAATACAAAGATAGTTTTGTTAAAACATGCAAGATATTTTCATTTACAACAATATCCATCTTGAAGGATCATGATTTAGGAATGTCTTTTCATGTCAAGATGTTAGTAATTATAATATTTCATGGTTCAACATGGATAGTTTTTCGATGTGTTGTGGTTACTTGGTATTTGTTTTTGATCTCTCAATTTGGAAAATGACTCATATATCTTCATTCAAAGTCTTGAGGTGATTGAGTTAATTTTGAAAGATACTTTGGTTTCAATTTTAGACTATGAGAATGAAATATTTATCATGATAGAATTAAATGTTTTTAGTAACACATTGGTTACCAGTTTATGCATGCAGTATATTGGAAAAGGTGCATTTTTGGGTTTTGGTTTGAAGTTTGTGTAAGTTATTTCTTCATTATAATGAATATTTTTGATCCACCTTTTGATTTTTTGAGTTATGTAATGATTTAAAATTTTGTTAAAAAGATGATTTTGGGTATTAGCTAAACATTTTTGGGTATCATTCATATATATAGAATATTTTTAACATGGAAAATATTGTGCACATAATAGCTCCTTTTGGTCATATTGGTTAAACATTTGGTTTTTGATGGATTATGTTTACATGGAAATGATTTTTGCTATTTTCATTCATGTTTGGAAATATTTAAATCCTTATAATGCATTATTTAGTTACATAGTATCTTAACTCAAGTTTCTTATTGATCCTCTACCACATAAATTGTTATCATTGAAGAATGACAATGTTAATGGAATAATAGTGTTTGTTTCAAACATGGATATGTTATAGATTTGATAAGATTGATTAGTTTAGTTTCCTTATATGTTTGAAATTTATAAAATGCTCTAATATTGGAGGTTCAAATACAAGTTCTAAGTTTCAATTAAAAGGATTTTATTTCATTTGGATACATATCTCTATTTGTTCATTCAGAGTTTGTGAAATTGTAAATTATAGAGTTAATATGATATGTTTAGCTTAAAATTTGATAGTTTATTGGTATTTCGTGTTTGAACTTAGATAGTTGATATGTTGTACACATAGTTTTAAAAATTGATTTAAAATATAAGTTATGTTTTGAGTGATTGGGTTTGCAGTTAATGTTTATTTTAGATAGAAGTCATAATCCATAGATTATGTTTTTTGGTTTGTAAGATTAAGGATGATTGTCAATCATTTTTATATTAGATAGTTTGTAGTAATGAAAACATATATAATCTTGTGATTGGCATAAAATTTTGGATTTTAGATAGAAGGTGGTATGTTTTGTTTGAAATGATATCATTTTTTCCAAGAAGATGTTGATTAATAGTGCATGATGTATTCAAACTTTTATATAGTACATCAAAATTATTTCTTTAAAATTTGTAACTATCAAAATAGAATAACTCTATTTAATCAAATTTTTAAAATGATTTTGGATATATATTTAAATTTCAATACTTTTATTGAGGTTTATAAATAAATATTTGTCAAAATCAGATGGATATTGTTTGGTTTTCACATATATCAAACGATATTTTTCAAAGCAAAAAAAATTGGGAATTAATTTTTTCAATAAAATGTTAGGTTGGAATCCTTCTCACTCCACTAACTGTTAATAAAATAAGTGGTAAAATAATCATGATTGGAATAAGGAGGATCCACCCCCTCATAGATTTGTTCCTAGGGGTCACAACTTCAGAGGTAGAAGAACTAGTAGGACTACACCTAGAACATATAATTGAGGCACTTGCATGTCAATTCATTTTGATGCATATGAACCTAATTTATGGAATGTCTTGACTACTTTGCATTTCAATCTTACTAATACCCATGGAGACCAATTTTGGATAAGACCTTTGATAATTCATTCTCATGGATGAGGAACTCCAAGTAGTTCCTCCAAACACATGCATGTAACTTGTGAATTTGGTCCTAATCACACTCTACATTATTCACCACAACATAGAATATCTACACCTCAAGATGATCGTTTTTTGAATACCAAACTACTTTTTTGAGCTCTTGTACCTTTGAATACCAAAAATCTATCTCCTAAACCTACAGATACACCTTTAGGTTCTTCTAAGTTGAGTATTATAGATTTCCATTCTCATCTACTTGAAAAAGAGAAAACAAGATTTTCAAGAAGCAAGAGCAGATAACTCACCCCTTAACCATCACTTAAAATCACTAGGGTGGTTAAGAAGGTGAAATTAGAGATAGATGGTGAAGATAATGAAAGTAGTACTAAATTGGTCAAGTTTCTAGCTATGGAAATGAACTATATAGAGTATCAAATTGATAAAAGACATCCATTAATTGAGATGTTGTATAATACTAAGGATGAATGGATGTCTAGTTGAATTATAATTCTATTATTTTGATACTTTTAGATACTTTTCATGTTACAATTTTTATGATAATTATTCATTTTTAATGTTTGGTAGTTGGAAAAACTTTTATAGCAGTCCATATATTTTTGGTTGTAAATATATATATATATATATATATATATATATATATATATATATATATATATATATATACAACCAAAAATATATGGATTAATGCATATGTACTTAGAGTCAAATGTATTTTAGATTCATTTAATTTTTTTTATTTCATGTTAATATTTAGCGTATTATGATTATTTAAATGTTAGTAATGTGTCAGGGCCCCCACCCATTAGGGTTGGTTCTTAATTGGTCTATTAATATTTTATTTTGATATTTAATGACTTATTTAAGTCTAAAATATAGTTAAGTTATAAATTAATTTACTTTATTTAAAATTCAATTAGACTTAACTAATAACTAACTAAAGTTAGTCATAACTTATTATTTAATTATCTCTTGAAGAGATGATTATACAAGAAGATCAAGGTGACATATCAAAGGGAGGGACATTACACATGTATTCTTGTACACTCTAATTTGCTTCAAAGTTCATCATACTCTTTTCTATGCAACATATCTAAGATAGAATAAATTTTGTAAATAGATCAATAACACATTCTCTGATGGTTGAGTAACATGTTTAATCAGCACAGGTATATTTAGATTTCTAGTTTAATTTATAAATTGATTATATAAAATCTATTAGGTTTAATATATTATGATGATTGCATATTTGGAGTCATATGAGAAAAATAAAAATTACTTGGACCAAATAATGACAAATACTTTTTGTGTGTGACATGTTGTTAATCCATTCATATTTTATTAGTTATTATATCAAATATTGTTTTACTAAAATATTGTTTTTCAATAAACTATGATTTACCTTTGCTATGATGACTCTTATTTAAAGACTCATATTTCATTTTTTTAATATTTAAATTATTTTAGTATTTTTATTTATGTTTTTCTTTTAGATTAAATTTTCATTTGATCTCTTTTGTTGTTGTTTATTTAGTTAATTATTAACCTAATTCATAGTTACTTTGTATTTATCAGTTATTAGCCTTAAATGCTTTAGTTATAAGTTTTTTTATTTTAATTCTTAGTTATTACTTTAATTCTTGATCTAGTTTGTTTTTTATTAAGTAGTTTAAGTAAATAATTAATTAAATTTATTTTTATCAGAATAGAGTATTTTTCAATTTAGTATTATTTTATTTTGGATAGAGGCTTAATTTTCTTTATTTAATTCAATTTTATTTTTGTTATTGATTCTTATTTGATTAAGTTTTATTCATAGATTTAGTGGTCTTTCTTTAGATAATTGTTTGTTTAATTATGTTAATTTTTATTTCACTCTCTATTTGGCATTTGTTTTTAGTTATTTTATTTGTCATTCAATTCTTTTTAGTTATTTTATTTTAATCTATTTTGAGTTAAATGTGACCATCATAAGATTGTTTACAAATTGTTAAAGTAAAGAAATATATTTAAACGGACATAAATATTTCCTTCAAGAGATTATCTAATTAATAGGTTTTATCTATTGCATAGGATAGATTATATTTTTTTAATTTATTTTCTTCATATTCAAAGATATATTTTACTTCTTAAATTATAATGAAGTATTGTTGATATTTGACATGTTCTTATTTCCCAGAATGTATATAAAAAAACCTTTGCACATATTTTAGATCTTTTAGATCCTACTATTATAATAGTGTGATTCCATATTAACATTCATGATAAGGGAAAGTGTTGATGAGTTGAAATTATAATTTTATCCATCAACAAGTTGGTTTCCCTAGAACTAAGCTTTTTTAGAAGGAAAATGGGACAATATTGGCAACCACTCCATCATCAACCACATATATTTTCATGATTTTTTTAAATATAAAACTATATCCATATATACATATATCCCCTCCTTTCCATCTCAAATTCAAGATGAATACTTTGTAAATAAAATAAATAACTAGTGTCTTACGGTTCTTGACCAAGTGGAAACATCCCCAAATCAATGTTGTTGATCTAGGATCCTAGAGGAAGAGTATCACTTGATATATTACCCAACCATAGGGTATCAAGAAAGGTTTACCTATGAGTAGGGTATTTATTAATGAATTAAAGAAAAAAATGTGGAATAAGATCTTAGTTAAATTGGAGATAAAATCATAGTCCCCATGTGTTTAGGAATAGTCTCAGTTTCTAGGATGTTTGAGGGATAAAGTGTCCAAGGCTAGTACCCTCTAGTGTAAGTAATGATGTTCACCTATTCTTAAAGTTCCAAATCCATGACTCTTATAATTATAGTTTTGCCTTACACTCCCAATTCAAGACCAACATCAATGTTTATAGTTCCATAGGCAAAGGCTTCAACATCATGAGTGCATGTCATCATGGGCTGATTATGTTGAATTAGGTGGTTGTGTGAGCCACCCTAGTATAGATTTTGGGTAACACATGTTTAGTATCTAGGAAAGGGGTTTTTATATATTTGGATATTCTGATTTTGAGGGGTAATAAGACCATTTTGAAAGGCTTGGGTGTTTTTACCAACTTTCCCTAAGAACATGTAAACAAATGTCTACCTTTGATATTCTAGGTGTCTTAAAATAAATTTATTTTACTCTCTATAGTTGTAAGTTTCATGAAAAATAACTCAATGGAAGAGGAAATATACATTAAGATTATACTTCTTTAGCCTCATGTTTTTCTTATGTTATCCAAACCCTTATTGATTGTTTCATTGGTAATAGGTTTGGTTTTCAAACTAGGGGAATTGTTAGACATGTTAATATTGATTTTAATTATGGTTTTGGTGTTTCATGTTGCATGATGGCAATTAGTTAAATTCAACCATGTGAATAGGGATTTTGTCTCCTAGTACCCACATTATCATCAACACTAGTGTTGTTTATAGGGTGATATTTATTATTATTCATAGGGTTAGGCTTCTTATTCTAGTCAATGATGACATTGGTAGTGGTGTTCCTATTTTGATTTAGGTCCTTGGGGAATTGTTTATTTGTATTATTTGGAAAAGTAATTTTAAATCCCCTATTGTTTTGGTTTGGGGTTATAATGTATCTATTGGTCCCATCAGTTTATTGACCACTATCAATAGACACCTATTTGATCTATAAGGTGATCTCAAGAGCTTCTTCATAAGATCAATATGGGACTTTTTGGACTTCCTCCTTCATCTCCTTATTAAAGTAGTGAAGGAATGTATTTCAAAATTCTCATTGATCCATGTTGAGTGTGGTTGTAGAGGAATATAAGACCTACCTCCATCTCTTAATGAAATGGGTAGCCAACTCATTATGTTCCTACTTCGTGCAAAATAATTATCATATGACAATGTTTATGTGTTTGTTTATTTTGAAATATTTTAAAAAATTGGCCACGAATTGGTGAAAATAATGTATAGACCCCTTAGGGAGGTGGTAATACCAATTTAGTGTTATTCCCTCTAGGGTTTTAGTAAGAATTTTGAAATAACCCCATCCCAAAGTAGGAGTTACCTAATATCTATAGTATAAGATTTGAAGTGAACATTGGGATATCTTTCCCATTTAAAATTGGGAAGTTCAAGTAAGGGACACAAGGGAAGAACCCCTCATATGTTGGAATTAAGAGGCTACTTAAGGTACTCAGTATAATTCACCATTTTGATAAAGTTTGTTGTTATCATGGTAAGACTAGAGTAGAAAGGAGGGATTGTATAGGGGTTAGTTTGATAACCACTAGAAGGAATGTAATAATTATGATAAGGTAAAGTAGAATAAGTTATAAAATAACTATCTAAGTGGACTTGGAGTACATATGAAATTAAGGAGGAATATTATTAGATGTACAAGGTGTGTTGGTTTTTTGTGGCATGTATATGGTTTAAATATTACCCAATGGTACATAATAAAATCTATGTATGCACATAATATTTTCAAACTTTATCAATTATTGATGCTTTCTCTGTTGCAATAACATATCAAGTTTCAATCTTTCTGAGTGGATTCCTTAAAGGGTGCAACATGAAAGGGATGGGAAGACCACTGGTGCTTCACAAGGTTATTGTCCCCTATACCACCATTTTATATCTACACAACCATCTCCTGGATACTTCCCTATGCTTTGACACCTCTGTTACACACTCCTCCAAGCATTTCACTACCTTATTTAGCCTCTACCTAAGCCAAAGACCCATTTTGACATTTATCGAACAATGTTAGCTTGGGCTGACTCTATATTCTAATTGATATTTTCATGTTATGGGTATAAGTCAAACTTGGCCAACCTAAACTAGGACATAACTTGTTTTTATCAAATAATGATATAGCATCAAATTAGGCTAACCATATTGGTTAAATTATACAAGATTTTAAGGTTAGATTTAACTATATAGACATATCCATTTCCATCATTATTTATGAATAGAAGAAGAATAAATTTATATTGTACATCTACTTAACCACCATTCTACTTGAGTAGAATTGCTTAGGGTTTTAATACTATCTTTGGAGATGTAGATCTTGTCTTATAGAGAAGTTTTTTGGATGCATAGAGAAGTTATTTATCCTAGAGAAGACTTATCCTTGTTATCCTTACATACCATAATAGCCTCTTGTAAATCACCTTAGCCAAGAGATAAATTAAGGCTCTATAGGTTCATATTCAAAGGTAACTATTCTTAACTTTGTTCTTCATTTATTAAAGTATATAGATTAGCATTCGTACTTATTTCACATGCATTAGGATTTCATATATAATGATTTGAGTATAGATGTTCAATTCATGTTTAGTTTTTATGTTTATTACCCCCAAAATTGTACCATAATCTTTGGTGAGCACTATATTAGATTTTACTTTACTTTGCATTTACATACTAAATATGAAAACATATGACCTAACTAGGGTTATTGCATAACCTTTCTTGACTAGAGGCTTTAGAACCCTCTCTAGTGATGTTATTATGGTAAGAGATCCCTTGGTTAGGTCTAGAAAATCCATCTTAGCCATGACCTTGAATATCTAATATATCACAAAATAGAGGTGTAAGTAGGATTTATCTTCTCTGAGCTAGGATTGATTAATAAGTTAGATACATTTTTATTTTTATACATTTTGGTGAACCTAACATGAATCAAAACCTTGTATATTTTCTTTCATGCATTTATTTTATCATCATATTATATATTTTTACTTTTACAGTACTGTATCAAACCTATTGGTATAGTTATAATAGTTTGTGCACATGTTTAACACACAATAGTCCTATAATGACTATGTTTTATTTATGTAGGTCTTCTCCAAATATAGTTGACTGAATTGATGAACTTGACATATTATTATTCTTTAGATCTATTATTGTATACATAGTCAAACTAGCCAACTCTATTCACAATTCTTCTTCTTCAGCATATAGGTTTGTAGACATAGTTGATCTAGTTGAATCTATTCACAAGTTCTTTTTAGCATATAGGTTTTGCAAAATCCATCAAACCAGTCGACTCTATTCATAGCATATTAAAATCAGCACTTGAAAACCATAACATAAAATTTGTAAACTAAGCATCTTCAAAACCACCAAGGTTCATTCTTACCTTCTCTATCATTTTAGTTTTTCATTTATAGTATTATTTTTCACAATTTGAATTTTATAAAACTATATCCCTATATCAAACTAGGTCGACTAGTTTAACATAGCTATATAGCATCTCTTCTCTCTAGAAGACATAGTTGACCTATTTGATTTTTTTCTTTTAGATATAGCTTTCATAGAATAGTAGTGACCCTATCAACTCTGTTCTATATTATTTGCATATAATGTCACTTGAATTATGTATTCTTCATAGTAAGAGGAATTAACCTAATTTTGCTAGTAATTAGTTCACTTTTCATTTCAATTGCTTACATGCGTAGAGTAACTAATGTATATTAATTAGGTGGTTTTTCAATTTACTGATTTAGTCACTCTATTTTTATCTTTTACATACACTTGTAAATCACTTAACACTAAATAAAAACATTAAAACATTTTCTTCCCAAGGCATACAAAATTAAATTTTATCATCAAGGGGGAAGCTGATTTAGTTTTCTAACCAAGTATAAACATGTGGTTGATGGCATATATTGATAAATCACCCAACACCCTTATTGATGTAGGATTATTAAGTGAGGGGGTAGGACTAAATACCAAGATAGTACCATCACCAATATAGATTTATTTCATCCTAAACTATTTGAAACTATCCATAGATAGATTTCTAGTTCCTTCTTACAACCAACTCACCATCACATTAATTTTAAAATTTATTATAACTTAAAAACATATAGGAATGACCATTTAGTTACCATTTACATTTAAATTTTTGATTTCTCTTTGATCATTATATTTTGTATTGTAAAACTTATATTAGCTAATGTTAGTGAAAGGTTTGTGTTGTGTGTTCCAATTGTTTTTTTCTTAGATTTTATCTTTCAAAATTTATCTTTATTTTCATAACATAGTCATCCCTATCAACATAGTCTCTTACAAACTATTCATCTTCATTCCATTTAATACATAGTACCCCTATCTGACTATGTATCTTTTTAACTTGTTTAATTTCTCTTGGGAGTACATAGTCAACCTGTCTAACTGTGTCTCTTATCTACCCATTCTATTTCCTATATTTCATTTCATAGTTGATCTATTTGACTATGTCATCTATTCATACTATTATAGTATTACATAGTTAACTTGTATGACTATGTCCTCTTATTCACTATTCTATTTCATATTTTATAGAACACTATTGATCAGTCTAATTCTATATCCTATCAACTGATTCTTTTTTCCATGAACTTTTCATCCTATTTTATTCATCATTAATTTATTGATTGAGGATAAAATAGAGTTAAATCATCCAAACATGATGAGTGTTACCAATATTTTGGGTGAATATTTTGTCTTCAATTAATGGAAGGCAAAATGGTTATATCAACCACAGTGTAATGAGCTAAATCTCTCCTTTCATCAAGGGGAGGTTCCCTATAAACTATCACAAACTAATTTAAATTAAATATTAATTCAGGGATGAGACCATATCATCCATTTCTCTTTTTTTAGAAATGATGTTTACAAAATAAAAGAACACTTTCTTGATACTAACTGAAAAACCAAGAAACCCATGAGGGCACAAAGTCTATAGTTCCTTCTTTTGCTGATTTATAATTTAGAACATAGTAGAATGAGGTTTAGCCCAAAGCTTTCACCAAAAACTATGACAAAATATATGATCACAAAAGATAATAGTAATTCAAATCCTTTTTAATATCTTTTACTTTAAAACACTAAATCAGAAACTAAAGATAATTATTGTAGAACAAAGTCTTCACAATCAACTTTAGAACAACTCGTAGATTATTTTCACTCAAACTACTATTTAATCAAATAGATAAGATTGTATTAGGAAATGGAAATAAGAATAATTTCCAATATAACACAAGTTATTTCAACACTAAGTTTTAATGATCACTTGCTTTATTATTCACTTGGTAAAATTTGATTTACAATTTAAACTCAAAGTCTCAAAATGCTCTTCAATTTGGGAGGGATTTGATTCAATAACTAAAAGATAGATAATTACAATAGAGGCCCTCTTTATTTATAGGGAGAGGCCTTGAGAAAATTTAGGAAAAACCTGACTACTTTGACCTATTCAAAAATAGGAGTCCTTATTGACTTGGGACTTCATATGTTTTTACATGTAATTACATATGAAAAAAGTACATATAAATATGTCCAAAGTCATCTCAAAAGTACATCTAAAAAATGTTAAATAAACTAAGGGAAAAATATACTACTTCAATTTGTATCACCATCTTTCTTCATGTGACCATCATACATGGTGAAAGCTACTTGCATCATGATACTATATAGACTAACAGTGTTCCTAAAAATCATCTTGGTTCTAACTATGGCATCTCTTACTATGGTGGCTAATTTTACATGACTAGTTAACTTGGTTTTTAAATTATCCAAAGTTAACTGATTATCAATAATATTTTCCATAGAGGCCATTGAAAATGTTTTATCTTCAAACTCTTTTTGGAACATTTCTACAAATTCTCAAATCATTTCTTCTATAGAGATAAATTGGTTATCTTGTGATGCGAGCTTGCAAGGTAGCTCCTCCAATTTATGCAAAAGACTGACATCACTTCGTTCAGTAAGTTTCCTTGCATTTTCAATGTCATTGATCAAATATTTAATCACATGACTCCTATATGTCAATGCCTCTTTAGTTTTTATATAAAAATCCCTATTAAGAATGGACCCAATTGATATTAGAGTTCTTATTTTTAGTTGTCTCATCTCCACCCATTTATCATGATTCTTTTCTATAAACTCAATATCTTGAGAAGCAACATCAATGAGATCATTAAGTTTTTCTCTTATTTTCCTCATTTTATCCATCTTCTCAAATAGCTCTATAAGTAGGGAAATTCCTTATGCACGCATCTTATCTAAGTACTCTTGAAGTATTTTTTATTTGAGATGAGTCTTTTCTACTTTATGAATGATGGGGTATTCTATAGAAATGGCCTCAAGAGTTACTACTTCTAAACTCAAAGTGATTCTCCTTACCACTACAGTCAACTGTTCCACCATTGCTTTGTAGTGATCTTTCATTTCTTTCTCCCTGTCAAATTTATAAATTAGAATGGCCATGGTTAATTACATAACATTCTTGGCACTTTCATGAGTTATCTTTCCTAATTCAACTCTAGAGATAGAGTAATCACTCATATCAAAATTTTCCATGGTTACATCTTGTGGAGGTCTTGCAATCTCCATAAATTTGTGTCCCTTATCCCTAAGCATTTTTGAAATAATCTTTCGCTTCTTTGAGGTCTTGGCTTTTATAGGCACTAGCTTATTAAAATCAAATTCATTTGGGGAGATGGCTTGTTTCTTTCTTTTTGGTTTATAAGTTTAAAACCATGGTGGAAGCACAAAAAGTACTCACATTAGGGTATGTTCCCATTATTGGTGTCATAGAAACTGCACTTGCGTTGGTATTGAAAACAATAGGTGGAGTGTTAGTAAAAATTTCACCTCTTACAAAGTGATCAAAAATAGAAGCATCTCCAATATCAAAAGATGAGGAGAACAAACTAGGAATAGACCTTGAGGAAAGGATAACATCTTCAAAAGTGTTTTGAGGGTTGTCAAAAATTATTTTAGAAGGAGAGGGATATTTAGAAGAGGGAATATTAATAGGAGAAATAGACAAATGAGATGTAATAGGTGTGTCAGGCAAGGGAGAAGAGACTCCCATTTCTCATTATACATTCTCTTGTGGGGATAAATATTCCTCCTTTGATTGATCTATTAGGCCTATCTTCAATCTCCATCTCTTCTATGGCTAGTTCTTTAGTGCTCTATTTCTCAACTTCCATATCTTATATTTTAGAATCTTTCTCCATAACTTTTGACTTCTTCATCACAAATATGATCTTAGGCTTATGTGGCTTGGAAGAAGAGGGAACATCACTTTTTTTATTCATATTTTTCTCTATCTTTTTTCATTTTTTCTCTTGAATCTCAGTCTCTGACCCTGTGAGGAATTATTTCAACGCAGTTTCCTTGTTTGATAGCCAATTATTGGTGTTTGCCAATATAGGATCAAATATTTTCCTCAAAGAGGTTAGCTCTTTTTAAGACTATTGGATTAGAGGGAAAGGGGTATTAGCAACCTATTAAATATTATATCTATCATCAACCAACTCTCCATCATCCAATAGTTCTTTAGGAATATTAGCAAGTCCTAGATATTCAATCTGCTCAAGAGATAATTGGTTGTAGTCTGATTTCTTGACATTTTAATCTATTCTCAAATCTACCAAATATCTTCAACCATAGGTTCATGGAATTGGGTTTTCCTTTTGATTTTTCCATTCACTCCCTTCCAGTCAAACTTTGGCCTTATCATGAATTACTTCATAGTTACAAGCTGCATCTTAATTTCCATGGCCCTAGTCTCTGTAATAGTTAATACTAAATACCTACCAATTTCAACTAGGAACTCGAAACCAAGCTTCTTGAGCTCCATTTGTTTATTATGCATGATGATCATTTATTTAAATAACTCCATTAAGACTAGTTTGTCTAAGGGGAATCTTGGAAGCATATAAGGATGACCTTGGAAAAAGCCAACCCTCAGGTATGAGAAAGAAGGAAATTGTAAGAAAATTCATCCAAAATCATTTACCACTATCTAAGCCTCATCTGACACTCTTATTTTTTCTAGCTGAAGATCAAAAAGACATAATAATACTACAAATAAAACATCATTTACTCTCCTAAATTGATGAATAAAACCCTTTAATATTAATTGAGAATAGTATTGATACACAAGGATTGCCCTCCTATCTCCTTCTGATGTTAGACCTAGAAATATTCTCATAGAAGCTGCAATATACACCAGATAAGAAGTCATGTAGAACTTGAAGGTAGTGGATACCTTCATCAATTGTTCATTGAAAGTATTGCTGATTTTTTTCCCCTAGAAGATGGTTTGTTTGCCTTGGAGTATTACCTTGATGAAAGGATACATCCAATCTTGAAATTGTGAGGAAGAGGACAAACCTCTTATCTTGTTGAGAAGAATTTTTAAATCACCAACTTCTTCTATAAAAGCACTTCTAGGAAAACTTTGTGGCCACCTTGACAAATTTGACCTTGACATCTTGAGTCATTTATTATTAAATACCTTATCTACCTTCTTAGGATTTTTGTCATACTCTTTTTATGCTTGAACAAAATCAAGCTTTAACACTTCTATATTAGGAAGGCACATAAACACCTTATCAATGAATTTAGGATCTAGTCTGATTATCACATTGCCACTAGCATCTATCATAGCCCTAGTATCTTTGTTATAAAACTAAGCACACTGAAGTTCAAATTCTATGTTATGGGGTGCCATTAGGGAAGAAGATACCAAATAAATGTTCCTGTCAATTATCTTCTTCATTTTAGAGTTGGGATTGCTTGACTTGGTTCTCTCTAAAAACTCAGCCATGTCCACATGGCCAATCTCTATATCTCTAATGTCATCGACATTATAATTAATTGAGGTGATTGGAAAAATACCTTGATATTTTTACTTCATCACTTTTGAATTCTTCATAGATAACTCAATCATCTAAATGAAATATCACCAGAAGGATGTCAATGAAGAAATAAGATCCATAGAAGAAACTATAACAAAAAGTCATGATCATGCAATTAGAGAAAATACTAGTGATTTGAGAAAATTTCATGTTGATGATCATGACTATGGAGATACACTTGAAAGGGATAGAGTGTGAGTAGGCCAAAAAATTAGAGGAAAGTGAGATTAGAAAGAAAAATTGAAAATATCCTAGATTTAGGAAAATTTGAGAGAATGTTTGCATGGGCAGCAAAATTTGCCACCCTTGCATATGAAGGATATTTCACAAGTGTCAGAGTGGTTAAATTTGTTGCTATTGCATGTTCCAAGAAATCTGAGTTATATGTTTGAGTGTAAAATTATGCCGACACTATAGGTAATAAGGAAATTGCAAGTGTTATGCATCAGTGGTAGAAAATGTCGATAATGCATATTAGTATGAATTGCATTTGATGTTCAAGCAAAAAAATGCCGCTAAAATATGTGATATGAGTTTCAATGTTTTCATGTAAGGGTAATGGATTTTTCTGCCCATACACTTCCACTTGAAAGCATCTTTAAATACATAAGTGGTGAAAAATGCTAACTTTGCTTTTAACTTGTTCACAACAAGAACATGTGAGAGAGACTAATATAATTGTCATCACAATGTTTTTGTAAGATGGTTTTTGAATAACATGTTTGGAGGGTAAATCCTTGTTAGTTTAAACCATTGATGACACACATCAATTTAAAACCTAGGGCATGAACAATAGTCAGTAGTTTTCACCGGCAAGGCTCACTAGATCAAGTAAAATGATAAAAGCAATCTAAAACTTAACATATTACAAATAGATAAATATGAGTGATGAAATCAAAAAAATATAGACATTGATAAAAAAATGAAACCCTATAATTTAAAAATAGTTAAAATAACTTACCTGTTGAGTTTAAAACCCTAAGCTTGATGGTGGTGATTTGAAAACTATTTTGAATCTTCTGTCACCACGGTCGAGCGGTTTTGAGAAGGGTTGAGGAATCAACTAGGAAAATTTGACAAAATAAATGATAAGAAAAAATAATGAAAGAACACATTTAAAATCTTGAAAACAAGCCTTTAATGCTTGGCATGAGTGACCATTAATGCCACTTAAAGTTCAAGATCTTGTAGATCTTGCTTAGGTGGTGATTTCAACCGACCTAACACATGCCTTGCAACATTGTAGTGGTAGAAAAAAGTAGTACTCAAGCATGATAAAAATGAAAACCATGTAAGAGTATCAAAAAGTGCCGAATTTACACAAGCAAAATCAAAATTTCACTAACACCGTAAAAATGATCAAAATTGACATTTTGATTAGTTTACGACTACAACAAGCTTCACAATTTCTGAGAAATCATGGTGGGGGAATGTCACAAACTCTCCTAAGATGTCAAAAAAATTTGCTTGAGATCAATAAAATCTTGTCTTGATCAATGAAATTAGAGAGTAGATTACAAAATGGACAAGTTTCATAGGGGTTGTCTACAAAATGAGTATAGCTAATTTTAGGAACAATAGTTGGGTCCAACTAGGGAACTTTCATTGATCTTACTTTGAAATGATTGAAGTGAGAAGAATCTAGTTTCTAAGTGCCTTCATCCATGCCATTGGGATATGGATTCAAGCTACCAAAAAGAAAAAGACACAAAAGAATAAACAAAAACACAAAAATAAAAACACAAAACTATACAAATGTACAAATGAACTTATATGATACTTCAAGGATTGAAGTGTTTTAGATGTTACCCACTATGAGGTAGCAAGAATGGTGTTCCATCTTGATATTCTAGAAATAAGATATTTCCACCATGGAATTGATGAATGGTGAATGGACCTCTCCATAAGGAATCAAACTTTCCATGCATTCCTTTTGGTTTTCTCCTCTTATCCCACAACAAGACTTGATCTCCAATCTGAAACTCATGAGTCACTACTTTCTTGTCAAATATTTTCTTTACCTAGCTTTGATACTCAGTGATATGGTCCACTACCATATTTCACTACTCCTCAAGTTTAGTTAGGCACATGATCCTTTTATCAATATACCTTTCAAAAGTCTTATCATCCACTACCTTTGCTAACTTTAATACTGGTAATTCTAAGGTAAATGTTATCTCCACATTTAAACAATACAAAAGCTAAAATAGTGACACAAATATTACCCTTTAGGGTTAATCCTATCTACCCATAAAGCATCAAACAAAGCTTTATGTCAAGTTCTCTAATTCTCATCTACCAGTTTCCTAATAATAGTAACCAGATTATTATTACTTGATTCTGCTTGACCATTTCTTTATGGATAATAGTCTAAGGAGTGGGAAAGAATGATTTCATGCTTGTAAAAAAATTTAGTAATCTCATGGGAAGATAAACAAGTAGAATTTTCTTATACTATCTTGTTTAGATCTCCAAACTGGGAAATAATATTTTCCTTAAGGAAATTGCATACCACTTTAGAAGTAACATGCTTAACCAAGATGGATTCTACCCACTTGGTAAAATAGGTTATCATGGTGAGAACATAGTCTTGTCCCACACTTGATGGTGGGTTCATAACACCAATGAATTTAATGCCCCATTATTGAAAAGGTTCTTCAACTACCACTAGATTGAAAGGTAATGTGGCCAACTTAGGTTTAATGAATGGTTGGCACAACTCACACCTATGCACCCAATTATATGCATCTTGAAATAGTGTAGGCCAATAGTATATATCTCATAGAATCTTGTGAGCCATTATAGGTGTATAAAAATTTCCTCCATAGGCCAAATTGTGGAAGATGCTAGAAGTCTACTTTGTTGTGCTTTATCCATGCAACAAAGAAATACTCCATCAAGGCTTCTTTTGTACAAACCATTGTCCCAGAGGACATAGTTAGCAACCTTTAACGTAATGGTTTTTTTATTATTATAATATAGATGGGTAGGATACTCACCATATGTAAGAAAATGAGAGATATTTAAATACCACTCATCAATAGTAGTGACAAAAATAACTATTGGCATGTCCTCAACTTCTACTTCTTCATCCCCTATCTCTTTTGGTATGTTATCAGCAATCAATTGAGACAAACCTCTTCCACACACAAGCTTAGTAGGTTTGATATCAAGATCAAACTCTTGGATATTATAAATCCAATTTCCTCTTTTAGTGTTGAACTCCTGTTCAGTTAGACTAGACTTTACTATTGTGTCAGGCATCAAAACAATAGTATGTGAATTTAGGCTATAGAACTAGAAATGTTTTACCACCTTAACCATGGCATAAGCATGATTCTCCATATTCAAATATTTTAATTCATGAGCTTTGAGAGGAAAACTCATAAATTATATGGGAGATTCCACAACTTCATTCTTCTAAACCAAAATGACTAAAAGTGTACGTTTAAAATTGTAGCTATATACTATGAAATCTTTGGTATAGTCAAGACAAACAAGGACTAGAGCATGAGCAATAGCCTTCTTGATATCATTAAATGCTTATTTTCCTTCCACAATCCAATGGAAAGTAGCTTTACCCTTCATCATGTTGATGATGTGATGGGTTTTCTCTACAAATTTAGGAATGAACCTTCACAAAAAATTTACCTTTCCAAAGAAAGAATGAACTGCAGTCTTACTAGCAGGTAGAGTAAGACTTTGAATATATTTGACTCTTTTTGAGTCAATTTTAGTGCCTTCTTGGGATACAATGTTATTGAGAAGTTTACCTTCTATAACCCTAAAAATTGACTTCTTAGGGTTGAGAGAGATACCATTTTACTAACAGTGTTCCAACACTTGTCATATATGGTGCACATGATCATAATGGTGTTTGGAGAAACTAATCAAGTCATCAAGATACACCATAATGAAATTACCTATCTCATCTCTGAAGGCAAGGTCCATTGCTTTCTGGAATGTGGCACCAGTATTGATCAAGCCAAAAGGCATTTTATGATATGTAAATGTGCCCTAAGGTGTAATGAAAGTAGTTTTATACTAGTCTACTTCATTAACTTCCACTTGAATATACCTTGAAAAATTGTCTAACATAAATATCATTTTTGAACTAGTTACTGTTTGCCACACTTGGTCCATGATGGGTAGGGTGTAGTTATCCTTTAGATAAGATTGGTTGAGATTCTTAAAATCAACACAAATACATATTTCTCCATTCTTCTTCCTTACAGGAACTATGTTTGTGATCTAGGTGGAATGATGAATTAGAAAAATTATCCTTGCATTCAAAATATTTTGAATTTTAGAAAGGATAGTACCTGATATTTTTGGGTTATATTTCCTTTGTTTCTGCTTGTGAGGTAATGACCCAACTTTAAGGGGAATTTCATGTTGAATTTCTTTAGGCCTGAAGGACTTTAGATCATCATAAGAATATGATAAAACATCAATGTAATGGTGAAGGAGAGTAATGAATTTGAACTTTTCATTAATAGTGAAACATTTCTCAATGTTGACCATTTTGGGATCTACCTCTGAACTCAAATTTACTTGCTCAAATTCCATAAAGAAACTTCAATCTAGTTGTTGTTACTGCTTGATATATCTATCATGCTTATCAAATAGCTTTACAAGGGATACCAAACCTTTTGGAATTTTATTCCCTTTCAATTGAAGAAACTCCTCACCAGTTTGTGAATCTATTTTAGAAACATATTCTCATGGTGGAGATTCACTACCTTTAAAATAGAGCTCATCAAAGCTATCCATCTTTTCTAAAAAATAAATGATTTGATTATCACCATTGAACACCTACCAATGGTCAACATTATTAGGTACACTTGGTCAAAAGACTAGATCAATAGTGTACTTATTTCCTTTAAAATATTTATGAGGAACCATAAGAGTGGTGGAGACAGCTAATGAATCTACATGATCATTAAACTCTCTTGGCACCATAGAGATATTGAAAGCATCAAAACTTTCAATGCAATCCCATACGTGATTGTGATAATGTCACAATATTTAATTTTTGGTTGGATACAAATTTCTCACTTGATAAACCACTAATTTGGCATCTCCTCAAGCATGAATAATCTTAACACCTCTAGCATGAGCATCTTTCAATTTGAGCAATAATGACTCATATTCGATAGTGTTTTTGGTATTGTTGAATTGTAACTTATATGAGAAAGGGAAGATATCTCCTTATGGGGATATCAAAATCAATCTAGCTCTAGAACTGGTAGAGGAATAACTACCATCAAATTCTAAAACCTAGACCTCATTATAATTTGATTGTTTTGAATTTTGTTGATAAGAAGATTCCTCTTCATCAGTGAGGGAAGAATATATAATTATTATGCCTTCACCTAAACTTTCATTTAAAAACTCTTCTAATTCTCCATCTAAATTATCTAAGATATCACTTGATGTACTCCCATCTGATGAGCTAGAAACATCTTTAGTGGATAGGAAATAATTACCCATTCCTAATGACTCAAACAAAATTTGTGCTTTGTAATTTTACATTTGGGTAATGATATATTTGGCCTCCTTCATAGGAATAAAATTTTACATGACACCTTTAATAGGTATCCTTACTTTAGACAGATCCATGCTCAACTCCCCACCTACATCCTTTCAAAAATTATGTCTGAGTAGAATGCCATAAGAAGCTAGAACATCAGCCACTAGGATTGTCATCTTAATCCTCTTATCTAGAAAATCTGCAAATGCAAATTGGGCATCTTTGATTTGACCCAAAAGTGGTACTTGCTTATTATCCATGGAGAAACATCTCCCAGATTTCTTATTTAAGGTGAGACCAAGGGAGTCTACTACCTTGGTGGGCATAACATCATTAGAGGCTCCAAAATCTATTATGCAATTGCTCAACTTATAACCATTTACCAATAGAGAAATATAAAAAGGTTATATTTTTCTAGAGGCAACTTGGGGAGTAATGACAAGATTATTTTGGGAAGATTTGTTCTTTGAGGAATCATGGGTAACTTTTGTAAAATCTTGTCCTATAGGGACAATTTTGTTTTTAACATATTCAGCCAACCTATCAAACTGTTCAAGATTAGCTTGTAAATACTCAACTTTAGACATTTGGATCTTGGTCTTCCTAACATGATCTATTATGTCAAATAACTAGAATTAAATAGAAACAAAGGAAGGAAACCCATCATTATAATTTTTATTTGATGTAGTACTGGTCTGAGGAATAGAATCAGAAGATACATGATTGTTAGATGTACTTACTTGCTTATTGCCTATCAGGTCCTTTGATTAGAAAGATAGAAAAGTTCCCCGTTTAGCAATTGAGATCACTATTTAGGGTTCTTCTCTTCATTTTATCTTATTAACTTGCTAAGTTGACTAATTTTGGGACCTAGTAAAAACAACATATGCTCCATCATACACTTCTCCTTCTTTTTTAGCTTCATCTTGGTAATTTAGAAAACCAATGGTAGAGTCACCAACTAATTCTTCTTCTCTTTATATAAGGATATTAGCATTATTCTCCTAGTCCAACTTAGGTTTAAAATAATGATCATGTTTAGCTTCATAATAACCAACTGTTGAGTCGACCAGTGCTGCTTTAATAGCAAGCTTGCCCTATGCAGGTGGAAGATGATTGGGTTTTTCTTGATTTTTAATAGTGTTACTTTGATATGAATTATTTGGAAATGTCCTCCTTGGTATATCCTGATAAGAACAAAATGTAGACATACCTTGGGACATTTTTCTTTTTAAAGCTAGCAATTCATTTACTAACTTTTGCACCATAGGGTTAGTGGTGCTTGTGGAAGAATTCTCAGTAGAAGATGAACCTTTATTTTTATTAGAATCTCTTCTTATCTTATCCATAAGGATAAGATCATCTTCAACTTTGGTAGCCAAAATCTAAGCTACAAGAAGATCTGTAGGGCTAACCCACCTTAATAGAAAACTCACTTTGGGAAGTTGAGAATTGATAAAGAAACACTTAAGATTCTCTAGTGTTGGTTGAGTAGTTGTAGGAATCCTATTTCTCAGCTTATTTAACTTAGAGATCAAGTCTCGCATAATCTCATGAGGTTCCTTTTTCATTTGTGTAAGCTGAGCCAATAAGGCATGTGTATCTTCTATAGGTTTGAACCTAACCTCAAAATTGGTCTTGAGAGTGTTCCAATTGGCTATAGTCTGATCTTGAAGATTATAAAACCAATCTAGAATAACACCTTGTAGTGTTTCCATAAAAATCCTTACTGCTACATATTCATGTTCAACACTATCACACTATAGGCTATGTAGAAAGCTATAATGTGCTCATTAGGGTGAACTTTCCCATCACCATAGAACATTAGAAAATTATTTCTTGAACTATGAGGTAGTTCATGCAAAGGTGGGGTTAAATTTAGAGTGCCAAAAATGTTACTCCAAGGGCCTTGGGCTGCCATGATGCACTGATTAAAATGCAAGCTAACAAATCTTTTTGGAGTATGAATAAATAAAAATCGGTAGCACTAGAACTAGAAGCTTCACCTAGTATTAGAAACCTGGAGTTGGTAGGAGGAAAAATCTTGGTTTGCTCAAGGTGAGGTCATAGAATAAAAAGACCAAAATTATTCTATTTCATAAACTCAAATATAGGATCAATAATACCTTGAGCTCTCTTGCTTCTCATATACTATGAATCTGACAGAATGTAGTATACTCAACAAATTTTGTAACAAATGAAAAAGAACTAAAAATACTTAAAATTGGAGCATGAGGATTTAATTTTCATGTTACTTACCCAATGGAGTCACCAAAAAACTATTGGGTGAATATTTTGTCTTCAGCTAACTAAAGGCAAAATGGTTATATCGACCACAGTATAATGAGATACAATTTCTCCTCTCAGTAAGGGGAGGTTCCCTATAAACTATCACAAACTAATTTAAACTAAATAATAATTTAGGGATGAGACCATATCATCCATTTCTATTTTTTTATAAATGATGTTTACAAAATAAAAGAACACTTATTGATACTAACTGAAAAACCAAGAAACCCACGAGAGAACAAAGTCTATCGTTGCTTCTTTTTCTGATTTATAACTTAGAACATAATAGAATGAGGTGTAACCCAAAGTCTTCACCAAAAAATATGAAAAAATATATGATCTTATTAGATAATATTAGTTTAAACCCTTTTTAATATCCTTTACTTTAAAACACTAAATCAGAAACTAAAGATAATTATTGTAGCACAAAGTCTCCACAATCAATTTTAAAACATCTTCCAGATTATTTTTACTCACACTGCTATTTAATCAAACAAATAAGATCATATTAGGAAAGGGAAGTAAGAATAATTTCCAATACAACTAAATTTATTTCAACACAAAGTTTGAACAATCACTTGATTTCTTATTCACTTGATAAAATTTGATTTACAATTTGAACTCAAAGTCTCAGAATGCTCTTCAATTTGGTAGAGTTTTGCTTTAATAACTAAAAGATAGATAATTACTATCAAGGCCCTCTTTATTTATAGGGAGAGGCTTGAAATAATTTAGGAAAAACCTAACTACTTTGACCTATTCAAAAATAGGAGTCTTTATTGACTTGGGACTTCCTATGTTTTTACATTTAAATACATATGAAGAAAGTACATGCAAATATCTCCAAAGTTGTTTCAAAAGTACATCTAAGAAATGGAAAATAAATTAAGGGAAAAAAATATTGATTCAATTTTTATCACCATATTTCTTCATGTGACCATCATACATAGTGAATGTTGCTTGCATCCTGATACTATCTAGACTAACAGTGTTCCTAAAAATCATCTTAACTCTAACTATGGCATCTCTTACTATGGTGACTGATTTTTCATGACTATTTAACTTGGTTTTTAAATTATATGAATTTAATTGATTGTCCATAATATTTTCTATAGAGGCCATTGAAAATGTTTTATCTTTAATCTCTTTCTGGAACATATCTTCAAATTCTCGAATCATTTCTTTTGCAAAGAGAAATTGGTTATCTTGTGATGCGAGCTTGCAAGGTAGCTCTTCCAATTTATGTAAAAGACTAACATCACTTTGTTCACTAAGTTTCCTTGTATTTTTAAGGTCATTGATCAAATATTTAAGCACATGACTCTTATATGTCAATGCCTCTTTAGTTTTTGTATAAGAATCCTTATTAGGAATGGCACCAATTGATATTATAGTGCTTATTTTCATTTTTTTCAGATCCACCCATTTATCATGATTCTTTTATATGAACTTAATATCTTGAGAAACAACATCAATGAGATCATCAAGTTTTGTTCTTATTTTCCTCATTTTATCTGTCTTCTTAGATAGCTCTATAAGTAGGGAAATTCCTTGTGCACACATCCTATCTAAGTACTCTTCAAGTACTTTTCCTTTTAGATGAGTCTTGTTTGCTTTCTAAATGATGGTGTCTTATATAGAAATAGCCTTAGTAGTTACTTCTTCTAAACTTAAAGTGATTTTCCTTACCACTGTAGTCATTTTTTCCACCATTGCTTTGTAGTGATCTTTCATTTCTTTCTCCCTATCAAATTTATGAATCAGGATGTCCATGGTTGACTGCATATCATTCTTGGAAATTTTATTAGTTATCTTGCCTAATTCAACTCTATAGATAAAGTAATCATTCATAGAAAAATTTTCCATGGTTACATCTTGTGGAGGTCTTGCAATCTCCAAAAATTTGTCCCTTGTCCCCAAGCATTTTTGAAAGAATCTTTGGCTTCTTCGAGGTCTTGGCTTTTACATTCACTAGCTTATTAAAATCAAAGTCATCTAGGGAGATGGATTGTTTCTTCTATTTTGGTGTATAAGATGACAATCATGGTGGAACCATAAAAGTACTCACATTAGGGTTTGTCCCCATTGTTGGCATCATCATAACTGCACTTGCATTGGTAGTGAAAACAATAGGTGGAGTATTATTAAAAATTTCACCTCTTACAAAGTGATAAAAAATAGAAGCATATCCAATATCAATAGATGAGGAGGAAAAACTAGGAATAGACCCTGAGAAATAGAGAACATCTTCAAAAGTGTTTTGAGGGTTGTCAAAAATTATTTTGGAAGGAAAGGGAGAATCAGAAGAAGGAATATTAATAGGAGAAATAGACAAATGAGTTGCAACAAGTGTGTTGAGCAAGGGAGAAGAGACTCCTATTTCTTATTGTACATTCTCTTGTGGGGATAAAGCTTCCTCCTCTTGTTGATTTGTAGGCCTATCTTCAATCTCCATCTCTTTTATGGTTTATTCTTCAGTACTTTGTTTCTCAACTTCCATATCTACTATTTCAGACTCTTTCTCCACAACTTTTGACTTTTTTATCACAAATTTGATCTTAGGCTTATGTGTCTTGGAAGAAGAGGGAACATCACTTTTGTTCTACATCTTGTTCTCTACATTTTTTCCTATTTTCTCTTAAATCTCAGTCTCTGACTCTATGAAGAATTATTTCAAAGTAATTCCCTTTTTTGTTAGCCAATTATTGGTGTTTGCAATATAGGCTCAAATCTTTTCCTCAAAGAGGTCAGATCTTTTTGAGACCATTGGAATAGAGGGATAGGGGTATTATAAAATTGTTTAGTATTATATCTATCATCAACCAACTCTCCATCATCCACTATATCTTTAGGAATATTAGCAAGTCCCAGATATTCACTCTGATCAAGAGATAACTAGTTGTAGGCTAATTTCTTGACATTTTCTTCTATTCTAAAATCTACCCAAACATCTTCAACCATAGGTTCATAGAATTGGGGTTTCCTCTTAATTTTGTCTTTCACACCCCTATAGTAAAACTTTGGTCTTCTCTTGAATTGCTTCATAATTACAAGCTTCATCTCAATTTCCATGGCCCTAACCTTCGTAGTAGTTAATACTGAATACCTACCAATTTCAATTGGGAACCTGAAACTAGGCTTCTTGAGCTCTATTTATTTATTATGCATGATGATCATTTGTCTGAATAACTCCATTAAGACTAGTTTGTCTGAGGGGAATCTTGGAAGCATATAAGGATGACCTTAGAAAAAGCCAACCCTCAAGTATGAGAAAGAAGGAAATTGTAAGAACATGCATCCAAAATCATTTACCATTGTCTAAGCCTCATCTGACACTCTTTTCTATTCTAGTTGAGGATAAAAAAGACAAGAATAATGTAAAGAAAGCATCATTTACTCTCCTAAAATGATGAATAAAACCCTTTAATGTTAATTGAGAATAGTATTAATACACAGGGATTACCCTCTTATCTCCTTCTAATGTTAGACCTAGAAAGATTCTCATAGAAGCTACAATATACACCAGATAAGAAGTCATGTGGAACTTGAAGGTAATGGATACCTTCATCAATTGTTCATGAAAAGTATTGCTAATTTGTTCTCCTTAGAAGATGGTTTGTTTTCCTTGGAGTATTACCTTGATGAAAGGATACATCCATTTTTGAAATTGTGAGGAAGAGGACGAACCTCTTATCCTACTGAGAAGAGTTTTTAGATCACCAACTTCTTCTATAAAGTCACTTCTAGGAAAACTTCATGGCCACCTTGACATCTTTAGTCATTTATTATTAATTACATTCTTTGCCTTCTCAATATTTTTGTCATACTTTTTTTTTGCTTCAAAAAAATTAAGATTTAACACTTCTGTAGTAGGAGGGCACATAAAAACCTTATCAATGAATTTAAGATCTAGTGTAATTATCACATTACCACTACCGTCCATCACAGCCCTAGTATCTTTGTTATAAAATTGAGCACACTGAAGGACAAATTTTGTATTATGGGCTACCATCAATAAATAATATACCAAATAAATGTTACTTTCAATTATCTTCTTTATTTAAGAGCTAAGATGCTTGACTTGGTTCTCTCCACAAACTCAACCATGTCCACATGGTCAATCTCTATATCTCTAATGTCATCAACATTAGAAGTAATTGAGTTGATTTAAAAAACACCTTGATATTTGTACTTCATCACTTTTTACTTCTTTAGAGATAACTCAGTCATATGAATGAACTATCACCAGAAGGATGTCAATGAAGAAAGAAGATCCATAGAAGAAACTGCAAAAAAAATCATGATCATGCAATTAGAGAAAATATTGGTAATCTGGGAAAATTGCATGTTGATGATCATGACTATGGAGACTTGATTGAAAGGGCTAGAGTGAAAGTAGGCCACAAATTAAAGGAAAGTAGGGTCAAAAAAAGAAAATTGAAAATATCCTAGAGTTAGGAAAATTTGAGAGAATGTTTGCATGGACAATTAAATTTGTCGCCCTTGCATATGAGGGATATTTCACAAGTGTCTAAGTGGTTAAATTTGATACTATTTCATGTTCCAAGAGATCTAAGTTATATGTTGGAGTCAAAAATTATGTCGACATTGCAGGTAATAATAAAATCACAAGTGTTATGCATTGGTGGTAGAAAACACTGATAATACATATTGGTATGAATTACATTTGATGTTCAAGAGGAAAATAATGACACTACCACATGTGATAGGATTTGAAATTTTTTTGTGTAAGGGTGGCAGATTTCATTGCCCATACACTTCCAGTTGAAAGCATCTTTAAATACATAAGCGGTGAAAAATGCTAACTTTGATTTTAACTTGTTCACAAAAGGAACATGTGAGAGTGGATAATATAGCCATCATTACAATGTTTTTTTAATATGGTTTTAGACTAACATGTTTGGAGGGTAAATCCTTGTTGGTTCAAACCACTGATGATACACATAAATTTAAAACCTAGGGCATGAACAATGGTTGATAGTTTTTGCTGGCAAGGCTCGGTAGACCAAGAAAAATGATAAAAGCAATATGAAACTTAACATATAAAAAATGGATAAAAAAATGATGAAAGAAAAATAATATAGACATCGATCAAAAAATCAAAACCCTAGAAGTTGAAAATAGTTAAAATAACTTACTTATCAAGTTTGAAACCCTAAGCTTGAAGGTGGTGATTTGAAAACTATTTTGAATCTTTTATCACCACAGTCGAGCAATTTTGAGAAGGGTTGAGGAATCAACTAAGAAACTTTGCCAAAATAAATGACAATAAAAACCAATGAAATAACACATTTAAAATCTTTAAAATAAGCCTTTAATTCTTGTCATGAGTGACCATTAATGCAACTTGAAGTTCAAGATCTTGATGATCTTGCTTAGGTGGTGATTTTGGTTGACCTGACACATGCCTTGAAAATTGTAATGGTAGAAAAAATTTCCACTCGAGCATGAGAAAAATAAAAACCATGTAAGAGTGGAAAAAAGTGTTGACTTTGCACAAGTAAAATAAAAATTTCACTAACACCCTCAAAATGATCAAAATTGACATTTTGATCAATTTACAACTACAACAAGCTTTATTATTTTCAAGAAATCATGGTAGGGGAATGTCACAAACTCTCCTAGGATGTCAAACAACTTTTCTTGAGATCAAGAGAAACTTGTCTTGATCAATGAACTTAGAGAGTAGATTATGAAATGGACAAGTTTCGTAGGGGTTGTCTACAAAACAAGCATAGCTAATTTTGGAAACAACACAATCCTAACAAGTTTCTCAAGACATAGCTTGTGTATCCTACCTTGAATGAAGGAAATGTCCACATTTTCACTCGCACTACTAATTATGGGACTCCTACCTAGTCATCCTTAGTTTATATTCCTTTATTATCCTTAGAATATGAGTTTGATAGAGAGTAAACAATTGAAATTATATTCTTCATTAACAAATTTCCTCAACATAGAGGAAAGGCCCCTTTAACCATTTATAATCTTGTGATAGGTACTCAAGTAGAAGAACCCCTTCCACCCTCCCCTAACTTCTCTCATAGATTTAGGGGGAACACTTTATTTTCCTATCAACCATTTCCTTCTATTATGTCACATTCCCACACCATGACATCTTCTTCTCTAACTTCTTCAACCTCCATGCCAAGTATCTCTACTAATATAGTTGGTTCAATTTATAGTGGGCATTTTTTAAATACCCTTCTCCTTAACCATACCACTAGTACATCTATCACTACCAATGGTAATCATGTTACTAGTGATTCCTTTTCTACCAATGCTAACCATTCCATTAGTACATATTTTGTTACCAATGTTAATAATTATACTAGTGATTCCTTTAAAACTAATTCTAATCATGCTACTAGTGCTTATTTTACTACAAATTCTAAGCATGCTACTAGTTCTTCATTTTTAACCAATGATTTTCATGCCAATAGTGCGACACATGCTACTAATCATAGTGAAACTCAAGAAATTAATACTAATACCAATGCATCAAATGTTGTGCACACTATTTAGATGCAAGGAAATTACTTAGATGTTCACATAGAATAATTATATATTGTATATAATTATCAAAAATAAGATATCACACATCAATAATTGATAGCAGATAAAAATATTAGATAATTAGTAGAGACACTTTGAGGGGGAAACCTACACAATAATATAATAAGATAAAAATACTTAATATCATGACAAAAGGCTAACCATTACCTCTTATATATATTATACTTAGCCATGGTTATTTCATAGGCTAACCTAAATAAGAGCATAGATAAATGTAATAAGAATATAAAAGAGGTATGTAACCTACAAGTCAGCCACACATATCCCTAGACACACAAAAGGTTAAGGGCATAACATGCCCCTCCCCTTCAAAACAATGTTGTCCTTAACATTTAATCAACTCTAGATGTTTTTGAATAAAGGATTCATCCTCCTAGGTGCCATCTCCACATGGCAAATTCTTCCATTTGATTAGGTACTCCCTAGTCACTCTAAACCATAGATACTCATTGCACATTTTAAGGATTGCCTCAAGACCAAGAATAAATCTCCCTTCCTCATCCAATTCTAGTAACTTAGTTTTAGTATAAACTTTGTTTCTAATGACTTTATTTGAGAATGATACATGAAATATTGGATGTATGTGAGTGGATGAAGGAAATCTAACGTCTAGGCTACACTATCAATTTTTTACAAGATTTGATAAGGCCCATAATACTTAAGGGGTAGATTTTTATATTTTTTGTATTTATCTAAGGACATATACTTATATGGATGCAAGTGAACAAAGACCCAATCACTAATGTTAAAATTCCTCTCACTCCTATGTTGATATGCCTACTACTTCATGAAATTTTAGGCCATGGATAAATTTTCATGAAAACTTGCAAAGACCTCTTATTTATGGTGAATATGTTCCTCAACTACATGAACCTTAGGATGGACGTTCAAGGTTGAAGTGATTAATAGAGGGTTGTATCCATACAAGTCGATAAAGGGAGACATTTTAAAAGAACTATGAACAAAAGTATTATACCATTATGCAAGTCACATGATGAAAATGGTCTTCCCAATGTTTAATATAAATGAGGATATCATCAAAAAACACCAAAATATATTTCCTTAAAAATGGTGTCAAAATAGTATTCATCAAACTCTAAAATGTAGATGGTGCATTTGTCAGACCAAAAGGCATAACCATAAACTCATAATGGCCCTCATGAGTTATGAAAGATATTTTGGGTATGTATTCATTATATATTTGTATTTGATGATACCCAAAGTGTATATCTAATTTGGTAAAATAAAGAGAACCATTCAATTCATCTAGCAAATCATCAATTATAAGAATATGAAACTTATCTCTGATAGTGTACTTGTTGAACTCTCTATAATCAATGCACATCCTCTATGTGTCATCTTTATTTCTCACCATGATAAATAGAAAACAATATTCACTTTAGCTATGGTTAATTATTATTTCATCCAACATCTCATGTACCATCTTTTCAATTTCACTTTTTTAGGTGTATGCATACCTGTATGGCCTGATGTTGGGTGGTGTACTACTAGGAATAAATTTGATGGCATGATCATACATGTGGCTAGGTGGAAGTCCTTTTGGCATGCCACTAATAATAAAATAATGGGTTTTAATAACTTGTTGTAGATCAAGAGGTGCAGATGGTTGGACTTCAATGAAAAATAAGTGATTTATAAATCCTTTAGCACCATTTCAGAGAGTCTTGGTCATTTGATGGGAACTAAAAAGTTATGTATTTTTATCCCTTAATCCCCTTAGATCAAATTTCCTTACCTTAGAATTAAATTACATGAATAATTCATATAAATTAATCTCAATAATTCCCAAAGTGGTGAGCCACTATACTCCCAAAATAATGTCAGCTCCACCCATGGGAATAAAAAACATAAGATAATATAAGATGTAGTTTCCCATGGCTAGATTAATACTATGGAATTTTCTAAAATAGTTTATAGTACCACCATCTAAAATCATGATGTGAAATTTTAGAGCATGATAAATGAAATAGTTCAAATGAGCAGTCAACTTACTATTGATGAAGTTATGTGTACTCCCATAATCAATCAAAATAGTGACCTTATGTTTCTTAAGAAAACTCACCACCTTAAGACTTTAGGGAGTAATAATAACTAAAAGGTCATGATAGGTAATAGTATGTTGAGACTCTTCAGATTCCTCCTCAAGTCCTTCTACATCCTCACCAATGCCTCCTCATCATCTACATCCTCATTAGCACCTTCGAAGTAAAAAAACTTATTTTTAGAATAATAATGTCCTTTACTCAATTTTATGTTTCACCCATAACACAACCCTTTAGATCACTTATCCTAAATTTTTTGAGTTGTAAATCTAATGGGTTGAGGAAATCATGATGCTAGAAAGGTGTGATCATGACCAATGGTGAAATTTTTCCATTTGATTATCTCTTTTTATTTTGCATTATGTGCCCTTGGGATAACTTATAATATAGATGATGGATTAAACATACAAAACTATAATTAGATTATATCTTTAAGTCCACATATAAAAGATTAGTCAAATTTGCCTTAATGATGTCTTCCACTTGTAAAGATAGATTTTAAAATTGATGTATACAATCCTGCATAGTTCTTATTTGATGTAGTTTGGATAACTAACTAAAGTAGTTCTCTGAGACATTATTATAATAATGAGCTAACAACTCATTAGTGAAAATAGACCATTTTATAGGAGTACCACTATTTTTCTTTTGACCACACAACCAATGATACCAAATGAACTACTCAGGTTCTAGATATAGAGATGACGATATCACCTTTTAAGAACTAAGAGTTTGGTGTAGATAAAGTAATTATCAATTTAGGTAATTTATGTGCAAGGATCCTTACCATCAAACTTATGTATGTCTACTTTTGGTAACATTTATTTTACACTACGATTGAATTGTTAGTGTTGAGAGGAGGAAGACTTGAATGTTGAGGTGGAGGGTTATTTATATGTAACTAAGATGAAATGGCAAAAAATTATGTAGTGATCTGATGAAATTGAGTGTGATCCCAATTAATATTTATATGCATCCCTAAAATAATAGTTTTAATTGTAAAAAAGTCTTCCTCCCACACCAAGCCCTTTATGTCAGCCTGAAGTTAAGAAATCATCAAATCTGAAGTTCTAAATTCCATGTCATCCCTATAAGGAGTATCAGGAGTTTATGTTAGATATTTTTTAATGATGTCATGGTGATATAATGTAGTTATCCTAGTGAGTGGATGAAGTTCCTTGATAGTTTAAGTGATAATGACAAAGTGTGTAATGTGTTTGTCCTAGTATGCTTGAAGGAGGATTGGTTGATCTTCAGTTTTGACATGGCTAAGATGTTCAAGGATGAATATGGAGTTTTGATAATATGAAATGGGTATGATAAGAACTTTTATATGCTTTGAGTGTTATTTATATGTGTTGATTTCATCTATTTGGTCATTTTTTTCATCTAGTCATTTTAGGTCTACTGGTAGAAAATCTAAGTAGGCAATTTACTGATGTCATTATTACCATGTGAGGATGAATCAGAGGGAGTTCATCATATAGTTATGATCATATTTTTACCTAGTTGGTATGTACTAAATTTAAAGTCATGTGACTAATCATGACAAAATATATGCCAGTACAAAGTTGGGCTCCCAAATAGTTTGATAGTGTTTTCCCATGGTTAGCCAAATTTGCATGAGGTAAGAAAGAGCTGACTAAGTAGTTTGGTGATGGAATTTATAATATGTGTGGATGTTTTAAGAGAATTTAATAATATGGGTTTATTCAATTTTTTACCTATATGATATGCACTAAATATTAGGTCATGTAATGAAATTCATCAAAATATATTCATGCTCAAAGTCAGACTCCCAAGTAATTGATTGACATAATTGACACTATGGTAGATAAATTTGAGTGAGTAGATTAATGGTGTTATATCTTGTATGTGAGAAAGTTTTAAGATCAGTTTGACACATGGTTATATTTTCCTATGTGAGGAGATCTTATGGTCCAAATTTTAGATCATGATTATAAGTACAACAAAATTTATTGAGGTCCAAAGTTGGCCTTCTAGGTAGATAGCAATGGTCTCCATAATTAGTCTATTTTTCACAAGATAAAGATTAGGACCAAATGAATATCTAATGGTGCACAGGTGATTATACAAGATTGATATAATAGTGTGTGTTCAATGAAATCATAATAAGTGCATGAATTTTAACATTAATCAAAGGTAAATGATAAGGATATAACAATGATTGAGCATTTATATAGATTAATCGAATGATGAGAATTATAAACCTAACTGATCTATAGAGATGAATGATGTGCATTGAGTCAATATTGTAAGATTACATGAGATGAGGTCAACATGTTCTTTCTTTAATAGTATATCTAAGTTAAATTTTGAAAGAGATTGATGGTGCATGATTAATTTTAGTGAAGACATGCAATGATAGAATAGTGTTCAAAGTTTAACTATGACTGTTTGAATTCAAATATTTGAATTTAACAAAGGGATGACTAGTTTCTGGTTATTAGGCCATGTCTTTATATTTATGCATAATTTTACCATGGTATTAAAAAAATTTGTAAAATACTCCAAGTCACATCTAAAAATATAAATTTGAAGACTTAAAAGTGTGTATAGTCAAATATAATAAGGTTAAAATTTGACCATGTGTTCGTGTATATTTTACAAGTAACCTGGGAAGGATGTTTGAGTTTGTGTTTGTGTTGGTTCAATGTCTCATAATGACTCAGATATTTAAGAGTGTTTTAGACTCCATGAGGATGACCTATGTGCATTATTAAGGTTTTAATAATAGTATGTAGTATTAACAAGGGTTTATAAGTCGACTATGTATTCATTCATGGTGGCTATGTGCACAAATTATTGTTTGAGCAAATTGTGCCTAAACAAAAGGGTATTGTGATAGTTATTGAAACTTAAAGGGGATATATAGATCATGTGTAATGTGCCCATATGTTGTAAAGTGTTCATGTGTTCTTAGTTTCCTTGGATAAGTGTCAAATAGGTGAATGGGTCCACATAGAACCTACAAGTTGACTTGGGCCTATTTGAAAGTGTGTTGTGCTTAAGTGTGACCCATGTAGGATGCCTTAACAATGAAGGCATGTATTGTGGCTAAAAAGGAAATATTTTTTACTTGATAATTCATGAATTATATATAAATAGTGAAACCAAATGGGATCGTTTGTAGACTTGTGTAGACTTGAGAGAGACTTGTACAAGGTGTATATGAGAGTTGTGGATCAAAGGAGAGGGAGATTACCTTGTAGATAAGTTGATGAGTAGAGAATATTAAGGACTATGTTTATGAATTTTATGTCATATTTTTTATGATAGAATAGTGCTCTTATAGTTTGAGGATATGTGAAGAGGTCTGAGTGTGCATATGAGGATAGTTTGAGTGAAGAAGGAGAGAGATTGTGGCATGCCTATGTGAGAGGCCTACATGAAATAGATAAGGAGTTTTTGTATAGGTTAGAGATCCATAATCAAGTGTTAAATACATCAGTTCTAAAATGGAGGTGTTCACTTTAAAAGAGGGTCAAAGGACTTGGTCTTCCTTAACGGTGGATACTCATTATGAAATGGGTGTTTCACTAAAGGCCTTTGGTCAGGAGGATCTAATCAAAGTTTTTTGGTTTAAAGGACTTAACTAGTCTCTTATTTGTAATTTATTATATGATAAGTAGTCCATGTGTTACAGGCTTGAGAGTGGATTTTATTCCCCATGAAGGTTTCCCACATGAACTATGTGTTATGTGTTTGATTTTTTGTATGCATTAAATGAATGAGATCTCTTGTTAATGTTTCTTGATCAAGTTATTTAATAGTGTGAAAGGATTATAATTAAAATTAAAACATCTAGGCTCACCGGTTCACCCCCCAACTCTTAATGATTGCACCTCTAATAATTGGTATCAGAGTAGGTCTTTCTTATAAGTTTAATAATTTGAAGGTGGTCAAAGGTAAAATAGTTGACAAAGAGGTTGTGTCTTGTCTTCAAGACAAACTATTATGTGCTTTATCAAATGTCAATCCAAGCATGGATGCTATGAAGATGCAAGTGAAAGATCTAGAAGTAATAGTCAAGAATATATAGGTCATGATGGTTAATGGTCTCAACCAAAGGGAGGAATAATTTGAAAATAAATTCATGACTTACTCAGATGTGATTTTATCCAAGGACAAAAGGGATTTCAACTCCACCAAAATGGTCAAGAATGAAAATTCATGGACATGTAATGATCAAGAGAAAGGTAGGATAAATTTGAATGATGTCTTCAATAGGTACTAATTTTGCAATCAATTTTGTCATAGTTATAGTGATTGTGATTTCTCTCTAGAGATCAAAAGGAATATTATATGCTACAATTGTAGCCAATAAGGTCATACAACCAAAAATTGAAAAATAATTTTTTGAAAAAAGGATATACAAGTCATTGATACCATCAAATGGTTCAAGAAGACTAAGTCTAAGATTGAAGAAGAAAAGAATCAGAATTCAAGTGGTCCACCAAAGAAAGAGTCAATGTTTGTTCAATTAGCCTTGCATACTCAAGAAGATGGGAACAAGAGATGGTTCATAGATAGTGTATGCTCAAATCATATGACATGAGATAAGAGCAAGTTTATCTCTCTCAGGAAAACCAACCCTAGTTAAGTGAGATTTGATGACAATAAATATGCTAACATAGTTGGCAAAGGTAATGTGATTTTGGATAATGGTCATTCTAGGATTAAGAATGTCTTATATGTAGAAGGTTTGAAACATAATATTTTAAGTGTGATCTAAATGTGTAAGAAATGAAATGTTGTAACTTTTCATGATGATGTTTTTGAAGTAAGAAAGGTTGGAAAAATAGTTGTAATTGTTTATAAAATAGATAACAACGTGTATGTGTTTCATGAATCCAACAAAGAAGAGTGATTTATTAGTCAATTGGAAGAAAGATACATTTTGAATAGAAGGATTGGACACATAAATTTTGATAACATGGAAAAGATCAATTCAAAGGGGTTGGTAAGGCATATGTCCAAGATTTGTAAGATTCCTCATTCTCTTTGCAAGGTATGTCTTCATGGGAAGTAAACTAAAAGAAGATACAAATATAAGGAATTCTCCACTATAAAGCCATTAGAGTTGATCCACACTAATCTATGTCGACCTATGAGAACCCAAATTATTAAAGGTAATAGCTACTTCATGCTTCTCATTGACGATTTTACTAGGATGATGTAGATATTTTTTATTAAAGAAAAATTAAAAGCTTTTTAATAATTTATGGAATTCAAAACACTTGTAAAACATGATAAAGTGTCAAAGACCAAGTCTGTCAAATCAAATGGAAGAGGTTAGTTTTGGTCTCATGAATTTGATGATTTTTGTGAAAAACAAGGGATAGGGATATAATATTTTGCTTCTAGAACACCACAACAAAATGGTGTTGTTGAAAGGAAGAATAGGACAGTTTAAGATAGGAGTATAACCATGATTCAATATTATAAACTATCATATGGTTATTGGGAAGAGGTAGCCAACACTTCATTTTACATCCTAAATAGGTGTTAAATCATATAAAATAGTGATAAAACTCCTTATGATTTATGGAAGAATAGAACATCTAATGTCAAACATTTTAGAGTTTTTGGGAGTAGGTGCTTCATCAAAAGAGATTAAGAGAATCTTGGAAAATTTGATTCAAGGTTTGATGAGGAAATCTTCTTAGGTTACTTTTCTATCACTACTTCTTATAGGTGCTTCAACAAGAGACTTCACAATATTATTGAAAGTTCAAATATAAGGGTAGATGAGACTAGTAGAGTCAAGAAGCCAAAATTATAGGTAAGTGACTCAATTTAGAATGTTTTTGAAAACAATGATGAGTTATCTATTCAAACAAATGATGAAGATGAAAAGGAGGAAGAAAGAAAAGATTCTAAATCTCCATCTATAAGAATTCAAAAAGATCATCCAATCTCTCAAATTATTGGAAATGTTCGTGTAAGGTTCCAAACTAGAAGGAGAATGTTGATCAATTATAATCAACAAGACTCACCTCTATTATCCATGATTGAACATTAAAAAAAACCTGGAAGCTATCAAATATAAAATTTTGAATGATGCAATGGATGAAGAAATTGATCAAATAGAAAGGAATGAAACATGGAACTTAGTTCCTAAACCAAAAGATAAAAATGTGATAGGTACCAATTGGGTTTTCAAAAATAAGATGAATGAGAAAGGATAAGTCACAAGGGACAAGGATAGATTAGTGTGTAATGGATATGCTCAGGTTGAAGGAATAAATGTTTATTAAACTTTTGCTTCCATGGAAAGAATGGAAGCAATTAGAATCTTCTTGGCATATTCAAGTTTCAAGGGTTTTAAGGTATATCAAATTGATGTGAAATATAATTTCTTAAATGGAAACTTAGAAGAAGAAGTCTACATTAAGTTACTTGAAGGATACCTCATGTCAAGTAATAAAGATTTTGTATGTAAGCTAAAGAAGCTCTATATGGTCTTAAACAAGCTCCTAGAGTTTGGTATGATAGGTTAGATAAGTATCTTTTGATTAAAGATTTTAAATATGGGTAAATGATAGTAATTTATACATTAATATAGAAGTAAATAATCAATTGATAGTTTTTGTATATTTTGATGACATAGTTTTTGCATCAGATAATTAAAAAATAAGTAGAGAATTTGTAGATATTATGAATACTGAGTTTGAAATGTCAATGTTGGAAGAACTGTCTTTCTTCTTAGGATTATAGATTAATTAAATTTAAGTAGAGATATTAATTTTAAAAGCTAGATACATCAAGTATAGGATATGGAATTTTGACATGAAGGATTGTAAGCTAATGGGTACTCCAATGCTCATAGGATGTAAGTTAAGTAAATTGGATGACTCACCAAAAGTTGATCAAACTTTGTATAGATCCATGATTGGAATTCTTTTGTTCTCTACCACTTATAATATGAATATCATGCAAGAAGTGGGTATTATAGGAAAGTTTCAAGATGACCTTAGAGAATCTCACTTAAAAGCATTCAAAAGGATCTTGAGACATCTCAAAGGCACCAAAGAGTATGGCATCCCAAGAGTAAAGAATTATTTTTAAAATCATATGCTGATGCAGATTGGGTAGGATGTGTGGATGATAGGAGTACCATTGGTGGGTTATTATTGATTGTAGAAGCTGAGTATATAACAACTGCTTCTTTTTACATGCAATTAATGTGGATGACACAAACTTTGGAATATTATAAAGTAAGACAAAATGGACCTTATCCTATCTATTGTGACAACACTAATGCAATTATTATCTCAAATAATCCTATTATGCACTCAAAAACTAAAAAAATTCCTATTAGATATCATTTTTTGATAGAAAAAGTGAGTAATCAAAGTGTTATATTAGAGCATGTGCCTACAAAAGAGTAACTTACATATATTATGACCAAACCATTGTCAAAAGCTACATCTAAGTATCTAAGACAAATATTGGGTGTCATTTATTTCTCTATGAATCAATAGAAGGTATTTGGTTAAGGAGGAGTAATAAGATCATGATCTTCCTATAGAGGTTCATAAAGAAGTTATAGTACAGATGCAGGGTTGGTGGTCATGGAATTATCTTAAAAGAGAAGGCTAGTAACTATGTATGGTGGTTATTATTGGTGTGTGAATATCTAAATATTATCAAGAGGTTAAATGGATTATAAATATTATTTGGAGTCCCTCTTAGATGTTTCTTAGTGAGTTCCATTAGATTTTAGTGTTTTTGTGTTCTGTCTTCATTGGTTGCAGTGCTTGATTGAAGAGAGTGTTGGCATGGAGAAAGAGGAAGTCATCAAGAAAAGAAGAGGTAACCTCAAGGTAAGGGGGAGTTTGTATCATCTTTATAATATTTTACTTTCCTATTGGTAATCTTTTTCAAGCCCTCAAGATCAGTTGGTGCACAGTTTATCAATATGTCAAAGGGGAAGAAAGTTCTTATTGTGACAGTGATTGAAAAGAGAGAAGGAAGGTGAGTAATATGATGTCTGTTGACATCAATGACAAAAGGGGATATATTTGGTAAGTTTTAAATGATGTCATGGTGATCTCATAGAAGTGTCCTAATGAGTGGATGAATTTCCTTAATAGTTTAAGTGAGAATGACAAAGTGTGTAATGTGTTTATCCTAGTATGCTTAAAGGAGTCTTAGTTGATATTCAATTTTGACATAGCTAAGATATTTAAGGATGAGTATAGATTTTAATCATGTTAAATGGATCCTATAAGAGGTTTTATATGCTTTGAGTGATTGTGTGTATGAATGGTTTTCATCTAGTTGATCATTATTTTCATTTAGACATTTTGGGTCTAGTGGTAGAAAATTTCAGTAGGTAGTTTGTTGACATAACCATTACCATGTGTGGATGAATCAGGGGGAGTTGGTCATATTGTTGTGATCATATTTGTACCTAGTTGTTATGAACTAAATCTTAGGTCATGTAAATAATTATGATAAAATATATACAAGTACAAATTTAGGCTCCCAGATAGTTTGACAGTGTTTTCCCATACTTAACCAAATTTGCATGAGGCAAGAAAGAGTTGACTAATTAGTTTGGTGATGGCATATCTTGCACATGTGGATGTTTTAGGAAAATTTGATCATATAGGTTTATTTAGTTTTATTCCTAGATGACATGTGCTAAATTTTAGGTCATGTGAAGAAATTCATCAAAAGATATGCATGTTCAAAGTTAGCCTCCCAGGTAGTTGATTGACATAGTTGACTTTGTGGTAGATAAATCTAAGTGAGAAGATTACTGGCATTATATCTCACACATGAGAAAGTTTTAGTAGTAGTTTGACACATGGTTGGATTCTCCTATGTGAGGATTTCATATTGTTCAAATTTAAAATCATTCATCTAAGCTCAGTAAATGTTATCGAGGTCCAAAGTTGGACTTCTAGGTAGATATCAATGGTCCCTATACTTAGTATATTTTGCACAAGATAAAGATTAGGACCAAATTAAGATCCAATAGTGTATAGGTGATCATATAAAATTGATATAATGATGTATGTTTAATGAAATGATATGAAGTACATGAATTTTAACACTAAGAAAAGGTAAAGGATAAGGATCTATGGATGAGCAGGCATTCATATAGATTGATCGAATGATGAAAATTACAAGATAAATACCTAACTGATTCATATAGATCAATGGTGCATGTTGAGTCAATATCATAATATTGCATGAGATGAGGTCAACATGTTCTTTTATTAACAATATATTAGAGTTAAATTTCCAAATAGATCAATGGTGCATGATTAATCTAAGTAGTGAGGACACAAGATGAAAAAATAGTGTTTGATGTTTAACTGTGATTGTTTAAATTCAAATATTTGAATTAATACAAGAATGACTAGTGTCTGATTATTGGGCTATATATTTTCATCTATGAATAATTTGACCATGGTGTAAAAAGAGAATATGTAAAAGAATCCAAGGTTCATATACTAATATAAATTTGAAGACCTAAAAGTGTGTACAATTAAAGATATTGAGGTTCAAAGTTATAGTGTGTTCATGCATATTTTTGTAAGTAACCTGAGAAAGATGTTTGATCTTGTGTTGATGTTATTTTGATGTCTCATGATGACTTATCTATTTGGGAGAATTTTAAAATCCATGAAGATGATTTGTGTGCATTATTAAGTTTTGAATAATTTTATTCAGTATGAATAAAGGCTTAGAATTTGATTGTGTATTCATTTATGGTAACTATGTGCACAAAATGTTTTTTGAACAAATTGTGTCTAAGTAGAAGAGTATTTTGATAGTTTTTGAAACTTAAAGGGTACATATAGATCATGTGGCATGGGTAAATATGTTGTAAAGTGTTCTTATTTTCCTAGTTTACTTGGAGAAGTATCAAAGAGGTGAATGGTTCCACCTAAGACCTAAAAGGTGACTTAGGCCTATTTGAAAGTGTGTTGTACTTATGTGTGACCCATGTAAGATGAATTAAGGGTGAAGGCATGTATTTTGGTGACAAATAAATATTTTTGACTTAATATTTCATGATTTTTTTATAAATAGTGAAAAAAATGTGATGGTTTCTAGACTTATGTAGACTTGAGAGAGATTTATGAAAGGTGTATGTGAGAGTTAAGGAACAAGGAGAATGAGACTGCCCAATAGATTAGTTTATGATAAAAATAAATTAATAACTATGTTTATGACCTATAATTCATGTTTGTAATGACATAATTGTGCTCTTTTAGTTTGAGAATATATGAATACGTTTGAGTGTGCATATGAGGAAAGTTTGAGTGAATAAGTAGAGAGATTGTGGCATGCTTATGTGAAAGGCCTACATGAGATAGAGACAGAATTTGTCTAGAGGCTAGAGATCCATTATCAAGTGTTGAAGACATTAGTTCTAATGTGAAGGTGTTCACTTCAAATAAGGGTTTAAAGGACTTGGTCTTCCTTAGAGGCAATTACTCCTTGTGAAATAGGTGTTTCACCAAAGGCCTTTGGTCAGGAAGATTTGATCAAGGTTTTATGGTCTAAAGGAGTTAAGTGGTCTATTATTTATAATTTATTATATGACAAGTAGTCAATGTGTTATAGGCTTGAGAGTGGGTTTTATTCCCCATGAGGGTTTTCCATAGTATATATGTGTTTGATCTTATGTAAGCATTGAATGAATGAGCTCTCTTGTTAATGTTTCTTGATTAATTTGTTTAATAGTGTGAAAGGATTAGAATTAAAATTTAAATATCTAGTCTCACTGATTCAACCCCCCTCTCATTGATTGTATCTCTAATAGTTTCTTAGCCCCCTTTTTTTCCCTTGAGTATTAGACTACCTACCACAAACCATAAGAGGGTTTTTGCCAAAAAAAATGTACTAGGATATGGTACCATTGCAATCACCTTACTAAGATGAATCCAACAACTATTTTTTCACACTAGGGTGAAAAAATTTGGCACAAAAAAGTGTACTAGTAGAATATACCATTGTGATTGTCTCGCCAAGATGAATCTAATGACTAAAAATGTGCAAAGGGAAATTTTTTTCTAGACTTGTTTTTAAATAGTTTAAAAAAAAGCATTTTGAATAAAACTACACTGATATAAAAAATAATTCTTTCTAGACTGCAAGTTATATTTTTTTACTCCTTCCACTTGTAGAAGTTGCACCTCGTTAGATCTAAAAAAAATGTTGTAGGACACTTTCCCAAATTGAAGCTATGATACCACTTGTAAGTAAATCACTTATATGTTTTCACATAATAATTATATATCACATATAATAATCAAAGATAAGATATCACACACCAATAATTGATAGCAAAGTAGAATACTAGATAATATAATAGAGCTACTTTAAGGGGGAAACCTACACAATAATGAAATAAGAGAAGAATACTTAATATCATGATCAAATACCAACCACTACCTCCTATATATATTATACCTAGCCAAGATTATTCCATAGGCTACCTTAACTAAGAACATAGAGAAATGTAACAAGAATATAAAAGAGGTATGTAAGCCACAAGTTAGCCACACATATACCTAGACACACCAAAGGTTAAGGGCATAGCAGTAGAATACTACCCAAACTCGCCAAATTTTATTTCAAACACTTTATAAAATGCATAGTTTTCAAACCATTAATGAAAATCAAATGATGCAGATGTTAAACCATTTCAATAACCTTCAATACCAACCAAATATGTTTTATGGGGAGTGAAAAATCTGAATTCCCCCCACCCACCCTTAGGTATTACCATGATAACCTTATTATTCAACCACCCCTCATTAATAAAACATATAAAAAATAAACCTATTATACCTCAAATTTCTAATATCAACATAGGAGGTATCATACCTACCATCACTTGTAATGGGTCCATGGATCCCACATTGCACTTTAATAAATTTGGTAATTTTTATAAATATTGGGTCAAACTTAATACCTTTTATAATACCAAAATATTACCTAAAACACTCTTAGGAGATGCTCTATATTGGTAAGATCAATTAAAAACCCATTCTATCACTAGCCTTGAAGACTTGGTTAAATCATTAGTCCAATAATTTAAAACTAGTTATCTTTTCAAGAATAACTTAGGTCACTTTATAATTTATAAATAAATTAAAACTAAAATGACACAAGATTTCATCAAATGATGGAAGAACTTGTCTAATAAATGTGAGTATAATATGGTAGATGATAACCTTTTCCACCTGTTCATTAATGCTCTATACCCTAAGTTACAATATCAAGTTAAGACTCTCTCTCCAAGAACTATAGAAGAAGAATTTAACCAAGATAAGTGACATGAATTTCTCATGTGACATTAAAAAACATCTCAGCCTATAATGGACACTCATATGATCATTACAAACAAAAATTATGATACAACTAATGATGGCATTACTGATACCTATGACACTATTCAAAACATTCAATTCATCACTCTAAACAATAATATGGAACATGTTCTTCCTCCAACCAATGTTAAAACTCCTACATATTATTAAACAAATAAAACTAATATCCACAAACCATTATCCTTGGCCAAGCTTCAAAAATGTCTTTGAAGATGTTACCACGTGATCTTGACCCCACTCATGTAATGAAATCATGGTATGATCTAAATAAATTTTGTTGGTTTCATCCCTCACAAAACTTGTATATAATTACACAATCTATCTATGAATTTTATTCTTGGCCCAAATTTGAACATGAATCACTCATTCACAAGCATCAACAATAATATGACATAGCCTTTACATACCATGAAATTCAAAATAAAAATCAAGGTTTAAAACAATCTAATTCTCATCTTTCTATATACAAAGATCCTCTTCCCAACCATCACAATATCACCAAGAACCCTATTCCTTCTAAAAATAATGTTGAAAGTCTTATAGACCTCACCACTAATGAAGAAAATGTGGTATATATGAGTAATATGTGAAGAGTAGTTGATTTTATTCATTCCAATCCAACACCCATGCACCAAACCTCTCAACCTTTACATATTATTAAGGATACTTCCCCATCTCATCAAATATATTTAGGGTAAGAGGACCTTATAACCTTCAAATAACCAATCTCAACAACTCAACCTAATCATTCCTCTCACACTATCTCTACTCTTCCCCCAACATCTACACACCAAGTCAACATTCACCAACATTTCAATAATAATTCTTCAACTAAGCCATAATAAATACCTCAAATAACCATCTAACCACATAAATTTGATCAACCTATTTTTCTTCAACCAAAACTGACTACACATTATCAACACATGTTTAATTTCATTTCCAACCCTCTTTCATAAGATATCTTATAACATTATATGCCTATATCCAAAAATCCTCTAATGGGTTATGATGAATGGGACCCCATTATGGAATTTTATCATCTACCATCTCAAATACCTTTCATTTAACTAATTTGAATCTCTCCCCATCAATAAAACCATCTAATGTAATTGTTATTTGAATGAATATCCCTCATCTTCCTCTAGAAGTATGTCAAGATACCTTGTCGAGATCAAAATATAGTATCCTTCAATAATGCTAATACATGTCCATACATGTTGATTAAATAGTAGGAAATTCTCTTTTCCTTAAGTTTCCTATCACCTCCATGATTCCTGATGAGATGCTACTTCATGTGGATGGTCATTCTCTATTCATTAGCATCCAAATCAAAGATATCCAAATTAACAATGCCTTAATTGAAGAAGGTTTAGGTTCTTATATTACATAAATTTATTTCATTAAGACACTTGGATATTATGAATGTAATCTCAAGTCCATACATAGCACATGCCAAGGCTATGATAGAAGCCAAATGCCTCCTTTAGGTTATAAATGGCCTCCCATTACCATCCATCTTATCACTGTCTAGATGAAATTTGTGATCTTTAACTTTCCTCTCTCTTATAACATCTTTCTTGGTAGACCTTAGACTAATAATATGAGAGAATTTGCCTCATATTTATGCCAATGCATCAAATTCCCTTGTAATGATGTTAATTACAAGATTAAATGAGACATAAACCCTTAAAATTTCAAACAATTTGAAGAACATGGTGTCTTTAAAATTCTTACCCTTAAACCTTTAAATAGTATCCCATTTAGTGAATCTCAACTCTTCAATTATCTTGTCAATTCTACCTGAGGTTATCATGGTAACCCCAAACTCATCAGGAACATTTAACCTAACCTCCTAAATTCTGATGAGGATGAGTTAGATGAGATAAACCTCAAGATCAATACTCCTAATTAATACCCTCATATCATCACCAACTTCCTCTTTCTTTGAAACCTCGATCTTATCAACCTCCTATGGATGATATACCTATGGTCTTAAATAAGACTAGACATTATATCCATCATGCAACTTTTGATGATAAGGTCATACCTACATGTACAATTGAATTTTTTAGAATAATTATCATTGATGTCAAAGAAATTGTAATGGATATGAACATAAATGTCAAATGGAATCATTACCAAAAGAGAATGAAAGTGTTACTAGAAGTGACTGAAATTATTATTGGAAGTGAACAAAATTGTTATCGTAAGTAAAAGTAATTGTCAATGGAAGTGAACAAAAATGTTGATGGAAGTGAATGGAAATGTCAATGGAAGTGAATGGAAATGTTAATGAAAATGTTGATGGAAATGTTAATGGTCACATCTTTTGGTGAAGAGGTACCTCTTGGATGGGATGCATCCCTTAAAGGCTATATAAAGGATAAGATATGTGGAAATATAACAATCCTTCAATTTGATGGAAGCATATAAGTGTGAGAGAGAATGGAATTGAGAAGATATATCATTAGAGTCTAAGGAAGAAAAGAAGAGAAGAGAAAAAAATGAAATAGAATATCTCTTAAGAAATTAATCGTGAAGGGTAGATTTATTTTAATGAAGAATATCATTTGAGATTTTTGAAAGAGAGGATAGTAAAACGTGTATAAGAAAATTAATGAGAGAGATAGTGTAAGAGAATCAAATCCATCATTCAATTGAAGAAGCAATCATAGATGGTGGAATTGATTTGACTTGGGGTTAGTGCCTCATAATCTAGGGGTTGGTGGTCCTATGGGTCGGTGCTCATAAATTCGTTAGGTTGGTGCTTGGCAAAGTGGATAGGTGTCTCCGATGGGTGGGTGCTCACAATTTGACTAAGTTGGTGCTTGGTTTGGGGATTGGTGTCTCAAGTTGGTTGGTGCCTACAAATTTTTTAAAAGAGTTATATATATATATAATATATATATATATATATATATAATATACATATATATATATATATATACATACATATATATATATATATATATGTATGTATGTATCTATAAGTAATATTTTCTCATGGTTTTCTCCTTGAAGGGTTTCCATGTAAATCATGTGTTCTCTTATGTTATTAATTTCTATATATTGAATGTTTATGGTTGTTGTGGTTGATTAAATTTGAAAATATTAAAATATTATGTTATACTGATTCACCCCATCCCAGTATAAGCTTGTGATTAACAATTGGTATCAGAGCAGTTCCTTTAAAATTAGTCTAATCTCTAGAAGGTAGATTCTGGGAGCACACATGGCTAGTCATCAAGGTCAAAATGGTTTCTCCATAAAAAAATGCACCATTGTTTGATGTAATAAATAATGTTTTTTGGAGTATAAGGATGAGAACATATCTTATGTTTCTAGGGTTTGGTATTTGGTTATCAATAGTGATGGGGTACATAGCACCAACAAATTAACCAATAGATCAAGCTGGAAAGAAGGCATGTGAGAATAATGTGAAAGTGATGAATGCCATTTTGTGTGGCTTATCAAAATCAAAGTTCATAAAAGTAATGCATTGTGTGTCAACAAAATATATATGAGACAAACTTTAGAATATATATGAAGATGATGACAAGGTTAAGAAGATGAACCTTCAAATGCATAGAAGGTAGTTTGAAAGTATTAAGATGAAAGATGAATAAAATGTTGTAGCATATCTTCTCTGTGTGGATGAGATAGTTAATACAATCAAAGGGTTAGGTGAGAAAATGGAAGAATCGATGATATTACAAAGGGTAATAAGGTCACTTCCTATGAGGTATGATGTGAAAGTCTTGGCTATTGAAGAAATTAAGGACTTGGACACATTGAAGAAGGATGAATTACATGGAATTATCATATCATAAAAAATGAAGATAGAATAAACAAAATCCAACAAATCATAAAGTAGCTTTTAAAGTATCAAAGAAAGTGAAAAAGGAAAAACATGAATCAATCTATAGCACAAGTGAAGAGTTTGATAAAGACAAATCCCTATTTGTGAGAAATATTAAAAATGGATCTAAGAGATATAAATGTAAGTTACCTTTTAAGTGTTTTAATTATGGAAAAATAGGAGACTTTGTAATTAGATGTCCCCATTCAAAATAAGAGAGTATTAATGACAAAGAGGAACATGATGAGAAATAAATTATCATACGAGAAAGAAAAACTATAAATCAAAGAAATATGATAAAAATAAGAGATCTAATAAAGAAAATAAAATCCTTTATTCAATAAGGGATAGTAGCTCAAGTGAGGAGATTGAATAAGGTGTTACAGATAATGACAGAGGTGAAGTTTTGTTCATGGGTATAGAAGATTGGGATGGTGATGACCAAATAACTAGAGGATAATCTTGGAGTGATTTGGAAGCTAGAGAGGCCATGATGAAGTAGAGTAATGTATGCTTGTGCAAAAAACACAAGGAGTAATGGCATGGAGGCCATGATGGAGCACAAAGCACAAGAAGAAATGGCAGTGAAGACCATGTTGAAGAAAGAGAGATATGATGTGCATAGTGGAAAGATGTTATGAAGAGGAACAATAAAATAAGATATTACAATAAGTGTTATAAAATAAATTCAATATTGTAATGAAGAAAATAAAAAAGATAATATATTTTTTCATCTAGTGACTATGAAAGGATGCATCAACTAAGGGGGAGCAAGGTGTATAACCCATTGCCATTAATGTCAAAGGAGGAGAATTAAAGATATGAGAAGTTCATATACTAATTCATGGGAATTACATTAGTGATAGAGGGGATATTGTTGGAATAATTGTCTTGATGTTGAAAGAATTTTAATAGATATAAACAGAAATGTCAAATGAAATTATTATTAGAAGTGACTAGATTTATTACTAGAAGTGAATGGAATTGTTTCCAAAAGTTAATAGAAATGTCGATGGAAGTGAATGGAAATGTTGATGGAAGTGAATATAAATGTTGATGGAAGTGAAAATAAATGTCAATGAAAGTGAATGAAAATGTCGATGGAAATGTCAACAAAAATGCCAATGGTCACATATTTTGGTGAAGAGGTACCTCTTGGATAAGATACATCCCTTAAATGATATAAAAGGGAGAAGAGACATGGAAATATAACAAGAATTTGATTTTATTGAAGATCATATAAGTGTGTGAGAGAATGTAATTTATAAGATATATCATTTGAGTCTAAGGAAGAGAAGAAGAGAAGGGGAAAAAATGAAATAGAATATCTCTTAATAAAAGAAGTGTGAAGGGTAGATTTATTTTAATGAAGTATATCATTTGAGATTTGTGAAAGAGAGGAGAGAAAAAAATTTATATGAAAATTAATGAGAGAGAATGTTTAAGAGAAGCAAATCCATCATTTGATTGAAGAATCAATCACATATGGTGAAATCAATTTAGCTTGGGGTTAGTGCCTCATAATCTAGGGGTTAGTGCTCCTATGGGTTTGAGCTCATGAATTAGCTAGGTTGGTGCTTGGAGAATGGGATTGGTGTCTCCAGTGGGTGGGTGCTCATAATTTGAATTATTTGGTGCTTGGTTTTGGGATTGTTGTCTCAAGTAGGTTCATTCCTACAAACATTATAAAAGATTTATATATATAACCAATATTTTTCCATGGTTTTATATTGAAATGGTTGCCATGTAAATCATGTGTTATTAATTTATAGATCTTGAATGTTTATGGTTTTTATGGTTGATTAAATTTGAAAATATTAAAATATAATGTTATATTGATTCACCCCCCCTCTTAATATAATCCCTTGCTTAATAGAATGATGTACACCTGACTATGATGATGGTTATGCTTTAGAAGACCCATTTTAAGGTGGTCTATCCAGGATATAAATTCCAATATTATTTGATATTGAACTTATTTATATAATTCTTTTCATTCATGTTTTAACATCCCTTCCTTTATAGTGCCTAATTCTAGTACTATTCCTATTTTTATAGGGAGAGATGGAGTGATCACATGGTACACCTCTATTTTTCATAGATCCTCTCAAGAACATGATCATGGATCATTCCATGACCATTAATTACCATTTTATATATAATATGATCCTTATATTTTTCTTCCCCTAGATATTCTAACTACTATTCTTAAGCCTTCTATGAGACCTACCTCACCTTCAAATGAGACTAGTTTTATTTCTACTTTCGTTATTTCTTCAACTAAGCCTCATCCTATTTATAATCCTACTTTAACTTAAAATGAGCCTAATCTAGTCTATGTTTCATCCATTCCTTCCCTTGGTGATGGCCTTATTCCTTTACCATAACATGATCCCATGCCCTTCTAATGGGCTGATCATCCTTATTATGATATCCACAAAGTTGTTGGTAATTGGACTAGAGATTGCCTTTTATATCAATCATCCCCATATTCTCCTTCTAATTCTTCCATTAGTAGCTCCCCAAAGTCTACTGTCAAGAATATTTATTGCTTCCATGGGACATATAACCACTCTTCCACTCATAGATGCAAACTTTAGTAGTATATTTA
>JARHVA010007287.1:0-70000 GCA_037957365.1 Torreya grandis | reverse complement strand
CCAAAATCTTTAATGTCTCTAAAAAATATTAAACAATAGAGGATGTATCACATTCTTTAAAATTATCATAAATTTAAAATTAACTACTTCATTAGCTTGTTTGATTTAGTTTACTAGTTTTTATATTTATCTACATCATCATCCCATTTTATACTTTTATCACTTTTATTTTCACCATTTGAGGAGATGTTATATCTCTCTTCATCCAAGTGGCATAATTGAAACATCTCTAGGTTGTGGGTAGCCTAAAAATGAGGTGAATCTTTAAATAGGGCTAGATCCCTTGATGTACCAATTTTATATCACTACTACACCAATGCTTGCAAGGAAAAGGGAGATAAAAATAAAATTAAACTATCCTAAATGTGGTGATATACTAATATAATTGATAAATACCAACCAGTTACATCTCACACATGAGACCAAGAGACTAATTAAGCATACATTTCTCTAATATGAATCTTCTCACATCAGTATTTCATTATGAGGTTTTGATGAATGTTTAGTCTAGAATGAATATACAAGAGGCCTAAAATGGTACTATTGAATATAATAACTCACTTAACCTTGACATTTCATAGAAAACTTCACATGACCTATAAGAATAAGCTTTCAAGCTACAAATAGGTGAGAGAATGAGACAATAATGCTAAGGAAACAAAATTCATCACTAAGAAAGATAAATAATTTAAGTGAACACATTATAAATAGTCATAAAAAAGGTATAATCATTAGTCTTTATTGATTCATGGTATGTAAATGAGCAAGGCTTCACCATACTCAAGTGCAACATCCTTATAATAGCCAAAATGGCTAGTTCTTATAAAACTTGAGAGAGAGAAGAGCAGAAATAAGTCTAAAGGTCATAAGTACACTTTTAATGATGATATAAGGAGTTATATTTATATGATAATGAAGTAGTAGATATACCATACAAGGTTTTATAGGACAAATGGCTTTCCAAACTATGAAACTCATGAAATGTGGCATACGAGTTTTCATTCTACACAAGAAAATTGTCTTCATCATTCACCTTTGTTTGAACATCAAAATACTAACTATGGATTTATATCATGATTGTAATGAGAGGGAATGGTTTTAAACATTATCTTCCACGCATTTTATACATTCCTAATCACCTAGATTCCTTTGAAAGTGAGCCATCACTACTTGTAGTCAAATAAACTCTCATTTTCACACACGTTGCATACTTAGATTTAAAAATAGTCTCAATTTATCATGAAAATACATAAAATGGAGTTAATTACATGTTTTAAGGCCATACATGGAATTATAAGTATTATGCATACCTTAAATGGGTTCCCACTTGAATTTTTCACCCTTCTCACTATCATGTTCACTATACCAGTTTGACTAGCTAAGATGGAGCTGCTCATAGGAATAATTAGGATATTGTTTATAGTATTAAATGGTCATAGTGAGTTATAAAACTTCCTAATATCACTCCCAAATTTTATTTTTCCTCTTGAAAGTCACTACAACCTACACAGTACACAAAATAGTTAAAGAAAGCAATTATGTACCCTATCTATATAGATAGGGTAGCACAAAAGTTGATGAGGAAGAGCCCTAAAGAGTCTTACTACAACTTCAAACCACTTTCATGGTCATTCCACCCCACTTGGATATCCCTCCAACCTTATTTTTCCAATTAGGTCCTTATCCAAGGGTTTACAAGGGTTTTGGGTATTTTAGGCTCTTAATCTTTGTTCATGAATATTGGATGTTATAAATGAAAAAAAAATCCACAAGATCAAAGTTAAGTACCCTTAATAACATCTCTAAACTCCTTGGATCTCCATGCATAACCCTAAAGTAGATATGAACTTCCAAATTTTCCTTATTGAGCCTTTCCTTACATTTACACAAGCCATGATATGGTTATAAGACAAAAGTGACTCTCCATGTGGTTTCTCTACATACCAAGAGCTTGAAAAATTCTATTATTATCCCATAAACATGTACAAATGGATTATAATTGTCACAAATAAGTCTACTAAGCATGGTTTAATCTAGCCACTTTGGTTAGTCACCTTATTTTGTGCATGAATTATAATGTTGGTTTAGATGTAATTCATCTTCCTACACTTCTCTACAATTCCCAATCAGCTCTTGGTCCAACCTTTCATCCCTTCTTTCCAATATTGTAGGGTTTGTGTACAAAGGGAGTGCCCTTTGTCTAAGACAAAATAGAGGGAAATTCCACTATTTAATCAAACCAAGTTAATGTTAGAGAGGATCCTACAATTCTTAAGGACACTCTATACAAGTTTTTGGTTTTTTTCATATCATTTGACCTTCCAACTCTTGCAAAACCCAAAATAGACTTCTAGAGGTAGACTATGTGTAGGATTTATGATGTGGACTATGTGTTACCTCATTATTACCTTCTCTCTACCTGATTTACATTATCAAGAGCCTATAGAGACCATAATGGTCATGATGAATGTGTTATAGGTCTATTCATCACTTTAAATCCCTACATCCTTCCTCCCATACTTGTCTAGTCAAAATTGTGTGTAACTTCTGACTATGTCTTCTTTTGGAGGATAGTTATAGGTTGCTTTACATGTTTAAAGCTTGATAAAATATATAAAACCTCCCTAGAGTACCTTAGAGTTATTTGGTATATGTTGTGACCCATTTTTCTCATATTTATACGCTATCAACACTTAGACATTACTCCTCATGCCACAATTGCTTATAATCAACTATAGTTGATTGAATTGAAACAAATAGAAGCTTGTGGGTGAGGAATCATCTTGGGACATGTGCCAAATCACATTTATATCACTTGATCCATTTATAATAATCTTCCATAAACTAATATTTGTGTTTTCATGATTAATCCCTTGGAATGGATGATGTGGATTTTGACCCTTGGCTATAGGTGAATAACCTTGGAGTTAGGCACACTTGTAGGTGTGAATATGATCAAAACTACATATATAAACTTATCTAAATGAACTTTAGGTTATAAATGATATTTTAAGCTAATTATAACCTTTTAATCATGGAAACATGGTCTATACTACCAATTTTGAATACAAGGTCACTCAAAGCTTTTAATCCTATAGATGTTAATGAAGAAATTTAGTGATCAAATAAGAACTTTGAGGTCCCCAACAATCAATTTCCACTAATATTTTCGATTTGAAACTTTGAAAAGTCCTTTTCCCCACTTAAATTCACCAATATTCTTTGTAACCTATTATATGACTTATTTGAAATGTCCTAGACCTTTGTGTTCACCTTTTAGAGGAAACCCCCCTAAATTTAGTCATCTGACCTCTGAAAGGTTCCTCACTCCTTACCTACCCACTCAACATACCTATCATGTATGATAGGGTATCCTCATCATTCGAGGACATTATTAAAAAATTTCCATCACTTGTTTAAATACTTAAAATGACTCTTTGGCTCCTTATTAACACCACTTATAGGTGGACATTCTGATGTATAGGCAAACAATGTGAATATCTTTCAAACAATATATGATGTATGATCATTTTATCACTCCTAGTCCATTTTTTATCTTCAAATTCATGTTTTTCACTATGGGGTTCTTGAAACAGGTTTCAAAACCTTTGTTCCAGCATGATATCCTTTTATAGATGCTAACACAAACTTATATTCATGGTTGCCTAACTGTATATGTTACATATGATTGTAAACTCATGGAATATTGCTTTGGATAATGAGATTTAAATGGGAGGATATAAATATATCATTCAAAAAATTATAATTAACCCATCTCAACCACTAGAATCACTACCAAAACATGAAGATCTTGAAAATGTTGGAAACATGCCTCTTATCTTCAAATGAGATCAAATTACAAACCTAAGATGATTTGCACATAAAACATATTGAAACACTAAAACAAGAATGGAGAGAATTTTAGGAGAGATCAAACATAATTTTTAATCAAAATCTCCAACTAGATTGTATGAAATTCGCAAAACCAAATCAAAACCAATGGGGTGCAGGAAATAGTGAGTAGAAAAACACACTCAAATTGTTAGAGATGATTCATAAAGCATGGTTAATAAATACTTGAAAACTTGTTGTGTAAATGAATATATATGAGTTTAATATCACCTCCTAAAGTAATTTTACTTATAATTTCTCCAAATGTTTGTACCAAGCATAAACCTATTAATTGGTTCTATGTGTCTTAAATGGTGAAGAGGGAGTAGAATGGTTTTAGCTCAAATTTGGCACTTATAGACTATTTCAAGCATGTAAATGATTCTAAGGAAGCTAAATATTCATCTCACAACTTTCTCCCATGTGTCACACTCCCTTATGGGCCATATAATTTCCAAACTCTTCCTTTTTCCAAGAAAATAGCTTTTTCTTCTAAATAATTTGCCACTTTTTAGTTATAAATAGTTGATTAAGTCATAATAGGATACATGTCACATTACATCACCTCTTAACACCTTAACCTTTCCCAAGGAGGTTGTACAACTCATTAAATTCTCTTTTTATGACCTTTAAATGGCTCAAAAAGATATAAGGATTAAAATGAATAAGACCAAGACTAATATGACCTAAAATTACATTAAAAGACTTATAAAACACCATATGACATAATAATCGACCCATAAAAACACATAAATATCAAGTTTGTACCTATAGGGGTTCTAATTTGACCTATAGGGTCAAATTTGGTTAAAAAATTGGTGACTCATAAGGGTAGTATACCTGTTATACTAAAGATCAATAGCCTTATCCCATCAATGGGCTTAGGGAGTCATCTAAAGTTTGAAACATAATAAGAAGACCTAAAACTTGATAATAAGGATTTGACCAAGACAATACAACTAATTACCTCAACCACATAAAATAAAGGATACACACAAAGCAAAGTAAACACACTAACAAGACACACACATGTGCTCAAAACACTTAGGGAAAATAAAAAACAAACAACTATGATCAACTAGAAATTAGGCATACTTCCTTTCTAGGATCAAAAGGAAAGTTCCTTGAATCTTTTTCTTCATGAGATGAAACATAGTGCCAAGCATGTTGCTCTCTATAGATTGGATGATTGGTAGATCAAATCTATTCCTTATCACTTCACTTGATTTGATCTCAAGTATATCATCCTTAAATAGGTCTCCAATGTAAATGTATTCCTCTTTAATTTTTACACATGCATCATACTTCTTCCCACTCTTTATCTCATGATTAACTTGTATCTTCTTAGTAGTCATGGCTTCAATAGGAGTAGTTTCTTGTTTTTTGGAAGATTAAGGCCAATATAAGCTTATTCTCTCTTTAAAAAAATAATGTGTTTCTCCAAATTGGTTGAGAGGATGATAACCCATTTTAATTATTTCAAACATATCATCATGGGATGCATAGGCCTCTTAAAAGGACAAATTTGAAAAGTTGCTTTTTCTTTGCATTCCACTTGAGTGTCAAGGCTGCCTACTCCATTTTTGACTATATCATAGTCTCCTTAAAGAGTGGTATAGATTGATCCAATTATTACAAACAAGTCATACCAAGGCTGGTATAAACTTGTTCTTGTCTATCTCTGATATCTTAGATAGTCATGTAAAAACTAATGATGATTTCCTCTTCTTTGACATAAGGAAAACATTCTTCAATATCAACACAATTAGAAGATTCAACACAATAAATCACATCTTCTTTAGCATTTACAAGCTCTTGAGGGATATAAAGTTGTATATGAACTATTATAACCTGAATTTACTTGTCAAGAACTCAAGATCATCAATTTATTTCTCCTTCTTTGTGATGCCAATGATAGGCATTTTATAATCAGGTAACCTAGTCCAATAAGGCTGCCAAGGAGCTATATTTTCTTCAAGAAAGAGTTATAAATTTTTATCAACCAAATTCTATTCTTTAGGTTCCCACACCCTAGGTCCATCAAGGTAAAGGGTGATAGGGTGAGGACAAGATGAACTAGTTGGTGGAAGTGGAACATAAAACTCAACATCAGATTGAGAGTGAATTATAGGGGATCCTTTTGGGAGTTATTAAGGAAAGGGAGGCTAACCTTGGGATAAAATACCTTATCTTTATTCATTCCATTTGATAATAAATTCATTTAAATTTGATTTATATTGAGTACTCTCTTAATGAATGTTAAATGGGATGTGTTTAGGCATAGGATCTTATTTTGGCTCTAAACCTTCCATAACACCTTGACTCAACAATTTCATTTTTGACTCTAAATCTTCAACTTGATTAGATAGATTTTTTGGAAAAGTCTCTCTTGAAGTTGATAAGAATATTCATGAGGATAAGGATTATAAGAGGGCTAACATGGAAAACAATATGTCTCTTGAGGAAGGGTGGGAGGGCCTTGCATAGGATCAAGATCTTTCTCAACTTCACATTCTTTATCTAAGATTTTATCCCTTTTATTTTCCCATGATTCAACTACTTTATTCCAACTTATTATATTAGGATTATGAGTCTCTTATTGAGTTAGTGATGTAATTTTTGGAGTGGATTAATTTTTCAATAAAAATGGTATCTCCATAGGCTTGGATACTCCACCTTGTCTCCAACTCAAGATTTCATATATAGAAGTATCTTATTGAGGTGAGGATGTAATGGGATAGGCAAATGAGTGCTTATATTCCAATTATTTTTTTGATAAGATGAATTGATTCATTTGATTATTTTCTAACTCAATCTACTTATCAAGGTTTGCTTCAAAAATAAAGTTTGTCTTTCTAACTCTCTCTTCCAGTTGATTGGTAAAAAGATGACTTTGATAAGATTGATTGGGTTCATGAGGAGGGGTCAAGTAGAACTGATATAAATATTGGGGAGGTGGATATGAGTGATGATATATTTGGTGAGTCTATTCCTCATGAATTCTTAGCTTATCTTCTAAGGATGCAACCCAACCACTCATATCTAGCATCTTACTTATGAGCCTTTGCCAATTTTTTCTCTCAATAGCTGTCCAATCTATTTTAAATAAATAAAATGCATCTCTCACATTATTGATGAGATTAATATAAAAGCATTGATCATGTCCAATTTGTGTGTCAAGCTCTATCATGTACTTCTCATATCCCAAGAGAGTTTTCTTGAAAGTTAAAATGGACTAATTAAAGAAGTGACTACATTGACTAAGAGGAGTGAGATATTTAGAAGGTTGGTCATAAGACTAATACAACTCATGAAAATGTTGATAAGGTTCATATTAGAGTTGGTAAGGATCATGAAAAGGCTGATAGGGAATGCCATATGCCTGAGATATCTCACCAACTTGTGTAAAATATTACTCAACACCAAAACTAGCCATGGAATTTCATTTGGAAGAAAAAACACAAATAAAAGTTACCAATATATTTAAAAGGAAAACCTGGGTTGCTTGACCAGATAAAGCAACTTTAGAGTCACCATTAATGCTTGGATAGATGCCTCAAAAGGTTGATATGTTAAAAGACAACACCAAAAATCTTTTAACTTATTGGATAATGAGTCCCACTGAGCATGAAAAAAACTATTGTCACTTGTATTTATACCCTTTGATGAGATTTATTATCTCTCCTCATCCAAGTGGCATAATTGAAACACCTCTAGGCTATTGGTAGCCTAAGAATGAGGTGAATCTTTAGATAGGGATAGCTCCCTTGATGTACCACTTTTAGATCACTACTACACCTATGTTTGAAAGGAAAAGGGAGATAAAAATAAAATTAAACTATCTTAAAGGTGGTGATATATCAAAATAATTGATAACTACCAACCAACTACATGTCACACATGAGACCAAGAAACTAACTAGGCATACACTTCTCCATTTTGAATCTTCTCACATCAGTATTTCATTATGAGGGTGTGATGATGTTTAGGCTAGGAAGACTATACAAGAGGCCCAAAATGTCACTATTTAATATAATAACTCACTCAACCTTGACACTTCATAAAATACTTTACATGACCTATAATAATAATCTTTCAAGCTATAAATAGGTGAGAGAATGAGATAATAATGCTAAGGAAACAATAGTCCTCACTAAGAAATATCAATAATTTAAGTGAAAAAAATATGAAAAATAATATAAGAGGTAAAATCAGTATTCTTTATTGATCCATGGTATGAAAATGAGTAGGGCTTTTCCATATGCTTAGGTGGAACATCCTTATAATAGCCAAAATGGCTAGTTCTTATTGAAATTGAGAGAGAAAAGAGAAGAAAGAATTACAAAGGCCACAAGGAAAATTTTCATTATTAGATAAGGACTTAAATGTGTATAATAGTGAAATATAAGATATACCATGTAATTTTTGATAGGACAAATGGATTTCCAAACTATACAACTCATGAAATGTGGTGTAGGATTTCTCATTCTACACAAGAAAACTACCTTCATCATTCACCCATATTTGAAAATACTAAAAATAACTATGGATAGATATCATGATTATAATGAGAGGGATGGATTGCATAAATTTTCTTCCATGCATTGGCTTCATTTTTAATCACCTAGATTCCTCTAAAAGTGAGCCATCACTGCCTATAATAAAAGAAACTCCCCATTTCACACACCTTGCACACCTAGATTCCAAAATTGAATTTGTTTCTCATGAAAATACATATAATGGAGTCAATGAGATGTAAAAATTCCATATATGGACTTATAGTCATTACACACACCTTAAATAGGCTCCCCCTTGAAGTTTTCACCCTTCTCACTATCATGTTCACTGTGCTAGTTTGACTGGTTGAGATGAAGCTACTTGTAGGAACAATTAGGATATTTTTTGTAGAATTAAATGTTCATATTTAGTCATAAAAATTCCTAACCTCACTCCCAAAGTTTATTGTTACTATCTAAAGTCCTTAGAACATGCACATTGCATAAAATAGTCAAAGAAAATAATTATGTACCCTATCTGTATAGGTAAGGTAGCAAAAAAATTGATGATAAGGATAATTGAAGAGTTTTATACAAATTAAAACCAATTTCATGTTCATTACACCCAACTTATATATCCCTCCAACCTCATTTTCCTAATTAGGTCCTTATCTAAGGGTTTGCAAGGGTTCTAGGTCTTTTAGGCTCCTAAGCTTTGTTCATGAATATTATATGTTAAAAATGCAAACAAAAACCATAATATAAAATTTAAGGACCCTTGATAACCTATAAAAACTCCTTATATCTCCATGCATAACCCTAGAGAATATATGAACTTCCAATGTTGCCATATTGAGCCTTTCCTTACATTTACATAGGCCATGATATGGTTCTAAGCCAAAAGTGACTCTCTTTGTGGTTTAAATACATAATAATAGATTTTTTTTTTCTAAAATATGAAAAACATTAAAAATGGATTAGAATTCTCCCTTATAGTTATAAGTGAGAATGACCCTCCATTTGGCTTTAAGCTTAACCATGTCTAATAGGCCTATCTATAACCTTGAGGGTCTAGGCCACCTTATTGAGTTACCTTATTATATTAATGAATTATAATGTTATTTTATATGGAATTTAGATTCATACACATCTCTATAATTCCCATTCAGCTCATGGTCTAACCTTTCATCCCTTTTTTCCAAGACTGTAGGGTTTGCGTACAAAGGGAGTGCCCTTTGTCTAAGATAAAATAGTTTGTACTTACCCTATTTACTTAGACCAAGTGAATGTTATAGAGGTTTATATAAGTTTTAAAGACACTATATACAGTTTTTATTCCTTTTATAATATCTAATGACCTCCCAACTCTTGCAAAACCCGAAACAAACTCCTAGATTGTAGACTATGTGCAAGATTTATGATGTGGACTATGTGTTACCTTATTAAGACATTATCTCTACATAATTTAAATTTTAAATATCCTATAGATACCATCATGGTCATTATTAATCTTTTCCATGTCCATTCATCACTTCAACTCCCTACATCCTTCTTTACATACTTGACTGGTCAAGACTGTGTGTAACTTCTGACTGTGTCTCTATTTTGGAGGGAAACGTTTAGGTTATTTTACATGTTTTAAGCTTGAAACAATGTTTAAAACATCCATAGATTCCCTTAGGTTTATTTGGTATATTTTTGGACCCATTTTTCTCATATTTATGTACTTTAAACACTTATAAATTACTCCTTAGCCCACTGTTGCTTACAGTCAACTATAGTTGACTGAATTAGAACAAATAAAAGACTATGGGTGAGGAATAATCTTGGGACATGTGACAAATAACCATTATATACCTTGATACATTTTTAATAATCTTCCATAAAATAATATTTATTTTTTCATGCTTAAGCCCTTGTTATAGATGATGTTGATTTTGACCCTTGGCTGTAGGTGAATAATGTTGGAATTAGGCACACATATAGGTGTAAATATGATTAAAACTCAAAATATCAACTTATCTTAATGAAAATTATGTTATAAATGATATTTATAGCTACTTATAACTTTTAAATCATGGAAACATGTTTAGAGTACCAATTTTGAATAGAAGGTCACTCAAAGCTTCTAATCCTGTAGATGTTAATAAAGAAATTTAGTGATCAAATAACAACGTTGAGGTCCCTAACTATTAGTTTCCACTAATATTATACCTTAAAAACTTTGTATAATCATTATCCTATGTGGATAATACAATTCATAGCCACTTAAATATACAAATATTCTTTGTCACCTTATTATATAACTTTGGCAAAATGTCCTAGACCTTTTTCACCTTTTAGGGAAAATGTCCTTGAATTCAATCATCTAACCTCTAAAAGGTTAATCAATCCTTACCTACCAAATTAACATACCAATCATGTATTATATGGTCTCTTCATCATGATAAGACTTTATTAATTGGTTGCATCACTTTTTTCAATACTTAAAATGACTCTTTAGCTCCCTATTAACACCACATGTAGGTGGATATTATGATGTACAAGCAAATAGTGTGAATATCTTTCAAACAATATATGATGTACGATAATTTTATAACTCTTAGTCCCTTATATTATCTTCAAATTCATGTTTTTCACAATTGGGATATTGAAATAGGTCTCAAAACCTCTATTCCAACATGATATCCTTCTATAGATGCTAACACAGATGTACATTCATGGCTACCTAATTGTGTATGTTGCATATGACTACAAAATTTTTCAATGTCAATTTGGAGAATGAGATTGAAATGGGAGGAGATAGAGATAACATTTAAAACATGATAATGAACCCATCTCATCCCCTGTAATCACTAGCAAAACATGAATATCTTTAAAAGGGTGGAAAAATACCTATTATCTTCAAATGAGACCAAACTGCAAACCTAAGATTATTTTCTCATAAAAAATCATGAAACACTAAACAAAGGATTAATATAATTTTAGGATAGTACAACATGATCTAGAATAAACATCTCCAATTGGATTAAATGAACTTCTCCAAACCAAAGCAAAACCTATAGGGTATAGGAAATAGTGAGAAAAAAACATAGTCAACTTGTTAGAGATGATTCATAAACCATGTTTGACCAATACTTTAACACTTTTTATGTAAATTAATCTCTTTTATTTTATTATCACATCCCAAAGTCATATGACTTGTAAGTTCTCCAACTATCCATACCAAGCATAAACCTGCTAACTAGTTTTGTGTCTCTAAAAGGGTGAATGAGTAGGATAATTTTATCTCAAATTTTGGAATTATAGAGTATGTCAAGCATGGAAATAAGTTTTAGTAATTTTAAGAGTCATATCACAACATTCTCCCATGTTTCACACTCCCTTATGGGCCATACAAGTGCCAAACTCTTCCTTTTTCCAATAAAATTGCTCTTTCTTCTGAAAAACCTACCAATTTTTAGTTAGAAATAATTGATTAAGGAATAATAGGACACATGGCACATGACATCACCTCTTGAGTCTATACAACTCATTAAATTCTAATTTTATGAACTTTAAATGGCACAAAAAGACAAGGATTAAAATGAATAAGGTTAATGCTAATATGATGTAAAATGACATAAAAAGACTTATAAAACACCCTATGACATAATATTAGACCCCTAAAAAAACATAAATATCAATGTTTTGCCTATAGGGTTCCTAATGTGACCTAAAAGGTTAAATTTGGTCAACAAATACTAAATTAGCCCTAACACATTCTTTTTATATTGAATCGACCCACTAGTATAGGGTCAACCCTTTTATTTTAAGACTATATCAACCTATTTGGTATTAAATCAGTCCTTTTATAGTTTTAACATACTAAATTGACCCTCTGGTATTAATTTTACCCCTTTTAACACTCTATATTGACCACATATTACCAACTACATCAAGAAAAGGGTATTATGTTAGTGATCTTCCTATTTCAAACTATATCAACCTACTACTATGTAGTCATCCATATTTAACAATACTATATCAACCCATTACTATGAAATTGACCCATTATTTCTCTCACCTTAAAAATCAAGTTGACATGCTTGAATTTGTTCTTTATCTGTGATGAATTTTTGACCATTTATTATAAATGCCTTAGGCATTTATTGGTCTAATCTTTTTCTCCCTAGTACCCCATTCTACCCATAACTAAAAAAACTATAGGGTTAAGTTAGATGTTTATATTTCACCTACCATCCAATTTTATTTATTTAGATTAATTTGAAATAAAATTTCTCAAAAATTTAAAATTAATGCTTTCTTACCTATGTTGCACCCGTTGCAACAGTTATGCCTCTTCCACATTAGCTATCATATCCTCACCATGGTCACTCTATAGGCTAAAATTGGGTCTCTTATATTAATGTTTTCTCATAATAGTAAAAATGATAAATTAATTATTTTTCACCCTATTTATATTTACTATTCAAAATTATTTACCTATCAATTATTTATAACCAGATTCTATTTTTTGACCATTTCTTTATTTCTACTAGCTCTTTTTCAAAATTTCAAGATATTATATAATCTTGAATTTTTAGAGAATACTTCACATATTACATGTATATTTTGTAAAAAAATTATTTTTTCATTCTTTTTTGATAATTTTTATAGGTTCACCTAATGTTCCCCACATTGGAATTTTCACATTCATTTCACTTCATTCCTTATCTATAACACTAAGGTAAGTAAAGATATGTATTTTTCAATTCTATCCTTTCATTTATATTATATTATTCTTATTTTAATATATTTATCTTCAACATTGTCTATTTTTATGTTCTTTTCCCAAAGCACCATCCCCTATTCCACCTCTATGACACATGACAAGATTCGAGTGGGGCATATATACACACATAATATTTTATAACTTTATCAATTTCTAATTCATTCTCTCTTATAAGAACCTATATAGTTTCAATCTCTCTAAGTACATGCCTTAAATGTTGCATTAAGAAACGGGTCGATAGACCATTGGTATTTTACATAATTTTTGTCCCCTATATCACCACTTGCTATCTACCCAACTATCTCCTAGACACTTCCCTAAGCTTTGACACCTCTAGTACACACTCCTCAAAGCTATTTACTACCTTACTTAGCCCCTACCTATGGTAAAAACCTTTTTTATCATTTATTGAACAATGTCAGCATAAGAAAACTATGTATTCTAATTGATATTTTTATGTTATAGGGCTAGGTCAGCCTTGGTTGACCTAGATTGGGACCTAACTTGTTTTTATCAAATAAAGATATATGTTCAAATTGGGCCCACCCTATTGGCTAAATGTTTAGAAGGGTTTAGGGTTAAATTCATTTATATACACACATATGTTTCCTTCATTTATGAGGAAGAGAAGAATTAGAATATTATATAGTTATCAAACATTATACTTGAGGACCATTACTTAGGTTTTCAATAATTTATTTATAGATACATATCTTGTCTTGTGGAGAAGTCTTTTGGATGCATAAATAATTTGGTATCTTAGAGCTGACTTATCCTTATAATCATTACATACCATAACAACCCCTTATGAAGTACCTTGGCCAAGGGAGATATTGAGGCTTGATGGGTTAGTATTAAAAGTTAAGTATTCCTAAATTTGTTTCTCTTTTGTTAAAATGAATATATTAGAATTTTTACTTCTCTCCCATGTATGAGGATTTCAAATACATTGACTTGGGTATAGATCTTCTATGTTTAATTTTTATTTTTATTACCCCCCACTTTGTGCCAGAAGCTTTGGTGAGAACTAGATTAGATTTTACTTTAATTTACATTTACATAGTGAATATAAAAACATAAGACCTATCTAAGGTTATTTCATAGTGTTCCTTGGCTAGAGGCTTTGGAACCTTCTCTAGTGATGTTATTGTGGTAAGAGATATCTTGGTTAAGTCTAGTGGATCCATCTTGGTCATAACACCAAATATATAATTTATAAAGAAATATAAGTGTAAGTAAGATTTATCTTCTCTGATCTAGGATTGATAAATAAGTCAGCTACATTTTCCATTGTATACAATTTATAACTTGTCTTTGGAGGGCGAGTGTATGTGGGAGGCATATAACTTAGATTTGTAAATAATTATGGATTGTTGGCCACCACATCATTTTGAAAAGGTGGACTATAAGTTTATACAATACCCATTTAGTTTTTTATGGTAGATTGATATTATAAAAGGATTTTATAATTGTCTAGGTTGGGGACCTTATGGGTAAGGATATCCCCAATGTGTTAGTAAGAGATATGGTTTGGCAGGAGTGTGTGCTCCTACTATGGTGGAAGCATGTAAGATTATTATTGTGGTATTTTATGAGTCATAATTTATAAAAGATAAGGAGAGGGATGAGATTTTGTAAGATAATTTCAGCCCATCCCCCAACCTAGAGTTTTTTGGTTGTTATCCAGGTCATGAATGTGACTTATGAGTGTGATGATGAGATGTTTAGGGAAATTGGTGTTAGGACCAGGAGCCTCCTATACAAGATGGGTATAGGTGTGATATGGGTTAGTCTAAGGATGTTAGTTTTGAATGGGATCCCTTGGGGTAGTTTTTTGTTTTGTACCAATGGATATGAGGTATATTATCTCATACTAGGGGGATGTGTAACTATTTGCATGTGATTGACCTCATCTTCCAATTGGTGAATCATTCTTAGGTAATTATAATATTTAGAAATGTTTTATACATATGGGATTTTTAGACTCATTTATGGAATAGTAAACATGTGTGGGGTGACCATTCCCCCCAATTAGGGTCAAAGTGCTGGAGTCAAGGCGGTCACTTTTAGTTTTAGATACATTCTGTATTTATTGAATGGAGACCCATCTCCTTGTTTGGGTTTTACGATGAGATTAATAATATAATTTGTAGTATGCATTTGTATTTAAGGTTTGGTTGTTTTAACTTATAAATTAAGGCTCACTACAATTGAGTTAGCTTCTCATATATCCCTATTGGCCAAGAGATCCACCTATTTCCTATCCAAACATATTATGAGGGTTTATGAATACCCATAGAATAAATGGAAGGAGTAATTAAAATGGATAAGGGAGAAAAAATGTAATTAAAATTATATAATTCATTCTTACCTCATTAACCAGTTTATGTACACATAAATAGCACATGCTAAATTATGCACTCAAATCCCTAAGGTCAAGCCAAGGTAGTCAACATAATGGATATGTTATGGATTCAGTTGTTTTTTAGGTGGAATGGGATTTATAAAAGGTGATGGAAATGGGTTATTGTGATGGAACCAAAATATCTCAGTAATGACATGATAATCATTAATATCATCAAGCTATGTAGAAATATAGGTCCAATGTCCTTTAGTCTCTTAGTTAACGAGGCAAAGCTCTTGGTCAATGTTTGGACTAGGGAAATGGGGGAGATTAGGATAAATTAAAAATGGAATGAGATAAACTATATAGGTTTGGATATTCATATTAAATTTCATCCAAAAATTTGAATGATATAAGATGAGGGTAAACCTAAGGAGAAAAAGGAAAAGGAATAGGAAACTAATCCTAGATAATGTTGTAATGACAACCCTTAATCTAAGGAAGGATAATGATTGGTGGATTAATAATTAATTATTTTTACTGTAAATAATCAATATATTATACAATGAGGTTATGGATTGGGGTTATAATGGATAACCTCTCTCCTATGCTCTTTATTAATATCAAACTATATGTAACTATGGGGCTAAGAGATCTAACCCTAGGGAAAATACCTTCTTTAACATGACCAAGTGTTTTTGAAAGTGGCATCAAAGAGGTATTAGTAAATGTGTATGTGTGTGTGTGTGTGTATATATATCATGTAAGGACTTACCATGTTGTTATAACAAAGTTTTTGTTTTTGGCTTGTATAATTAGACAAGGCTTTTGGCAATGTTTTAGTTTTTTTTACTTAGGCTTTTGACTTAGATTTAAAGTATTTGTTAACTAAAATTTTAATTATAAATGTAAATAAATGACAAAACTTAAAATGAATGGAATAGAATAAAAATATATATATCCTTTTTCAATGATTTTAAAATGCATTCAAGGAGAGAAGAAGATATCTACCCTATTATGCAAGATGATGAATTTTTCTAGTTTTATCTAAATGTAATATAAGTGAGGGTAATTTTTAGTTTTATTTTTGTTGACTTGTGAATATTTTTCTAATATTAAATATTTTTTTTACATATTAAAAAAATATATAAATAATCTAGCCTAAAATATCGATACTCTAATGATTTTACAATTTCCTTGCACACCAACAAACTAAGCTAACTTTAAAATGTTTCTAGTTATTACATTCACGTTTTGAATGATTTGTTTGAAAATAATAAAGAGATATAAATTATTATTTGTATATTTATATGATAATTAAAACACTCAATTTAATCTAAAACAATGATAAAAAAATTGGAAATTATGTAAGCCTCTTGTTAACCTAGAGCTTGTCTAAGGTTTTATTACTAATTTAACTATCTTAGGAATATTGGAATATTATTCCTAATTTGGTTAAGGGTATAGAATAGTAAATTAGTAAATAATATTTCAATAAATAGAGTACTAATTTATATAATTTATTTGACCTTTGTAGCTTTCTAAAAATAATAATGAAAGAGGATAAATATAACTTATCTTAAAACTATACTAATACAACTAAGACATAGCTTGATACTGGCTATGAAGGACTGGGATAGTGTTGTGAACTAGGATTTGTCTTTCATTTTATGAAAGGATAGGAGCACCAAAAATAGGACACTTTAGGATTTAGTGTTATTGTCCAGGTCCTGCCACTATTGTCCAAACTAATCATAGAGATTTGAGTTTTTTAGGTTTTATCTAATGTCCCTGTATTAGTCTACTTATGAAATTTCAAGTATTGATAGTTTATGAAGATCCTTATAGAGTTAATTTAATATCCAACCCTAGATCTTCCTTGTGCTTAAACTTGAATGAAAACTTTGAGAAAGAGGGGGGGGGGGGGGTTAGTGTGTGTAAGATGTACTAAACATATATCCACACCCCTTACATGGGCACATTGCTTACATACCAATACTCTAAAGAGGGATCAATCCATATTTAGTTCTCCCACTTGATGTACTTTGTGAAATAGTGTAATGAATATGCAAAATGCTAAACTAGATATGATTAAGGTGGTTAGGGATGGGTGTGAGGGTTTGAATATGTTGGTGGTTGTATACAGAGAATAGGTAAATTTGCCTTAATGGTTTTTTTTTGTATTCTTGATTGCTTTTGAAATAATTTCCAACCCTTTTTAAATGAAATTTGAATGGGCTTTTATAGAGATCTATTGGTCATGGGTTATATGCATTCATACTAAGCCAACATAATAAAGAATAGGAATTGGGAGAAAATGGTCACCTAAGCTCAAAATATGATTGGATAAGAGTTTTGAAACTAGGACACCCTAGGGTCCAGTGTTATATTCCAACCCCAACACTCTTACCCTATAGGCTCAAGACCTATGGGGATGGAATAAGCATGGAAAATAGAGGCTGGTTGAGCTGGAATGAGGTTTTAAAAGGCTATGGATGACTAGAAATCAACAAAATGGTGGATAGAAGGGTCATGATATCATGAAAGAGGGACCTATGGGTTGGGTGTCATAAGCCACACTCAAGCTACCAATTTTGAAATTTTATATGACTAAATTTGGGCCCCATTTATTATAGTGATGCAATAAAGTGAAATACTAGGATAAAGGAAAAATAGAAAGCATACTTGAACTTACCTACATGGGTGAAGCTCATAAAGATATGTGATGTTGGGTGTTCATAGAGAGAACACATCATAAAGTATACATTTTTAAAATAAAATTAGGAGTGGATCATTTTTAATTAAATACATTATATCTAAAATAGGAACATACAAAACTAAGTAAGAGAGAGAGGAAAAGAAAGGAATGAATACACCTCATCAGGTATATAGACCAATACAAAACCTATTATTCTATTGAGTGATGTTAAGTGTGTGTTGGGTATGCATTATACTAGGAGTAATATCATGAATGGAGCTAAGTGCTCAATTACATAAGAGTGGATCAAGAATACAAAGGATAGACCTTTGGATCCATCATTCCCCCATGGATCTAGGTGGTCATGCATGTGATAATTGATGTTTGGATTGTGTGTCCAATCTGTTTGAGTAGGAGTCTCAAGAATACAAAAGCTAGCCCTTTGGCTCCATCATTACCCTGTGAAGTGAATCTATAAACTAATAATAGTATGAATGTGTATTGTATGAGATGGCTCTTGAAGCCGATAAATGATTTGAAATCTGACAATGTGGCATGGATAGCTAAATGTGTACTAAAAACTAGGTTGATCTTGGCCAACTCTAGAAGGAGGAGATTAGGCTTGTATGGAATCCACTCCAAAATTGGAAAAAAGGATTATGTGGAAGAAACTTGGGAATGTGGAGGTTAGTCTTGTCCCAAAGCCACTCTAAAATGATGCCAAACACTTACAGATGGAGAAAGGCACATAACTATTGAGAATGCCTAGGTAATATACTAAACATGGACATAAAAAGAAGTCAAATATGCCATGAACATTATCCCAGTCATGGGTGTCTATAACATGAATTTTGATATATAATTTATACCAACTACCTAATTTGAAATTAGAACTGAGAGCCATCATGCCATGCATGATGTCCCTTATATTTGGATTCTCTACAAAAAACTATACTAAAACTACTGAATCTAAACTAGTCTATATGTGCAAAATTATAGTTGAGCTTATCTTTCTACCTAATTCCAAAAAATCTAGGTTTTTTTTGTTTGGACAAGAGCGTCAAAAATAAGACACCATGGTGTCTAGTGATGTTGTCCATGTTTGGTGCTATTGTCCTTTACTAAAACTAATGACTCTTTTGTAATCATCACTATTTTTTGGTTTATTATACCTAGTTTGATCTTTGATTATCATTATAGGTGTTCTAAAAACTAAGTTTTTGACTAATGGGATCTCTGATCTCTATGACAAAAACCTTGTTTGTTGTCCCCTCTTCTGAGGGTAGGAATAAAGACCTTGTAATGACTACCCTTAGAATAAAGAGCCCTACAAGTGTGTTATGCTATGAAATACATGATATAACAATGATAATCAACAAGATATCTCAAGATATAATATGTTTTTTATTAGATATTATTAGATAAAATAGGGGTATACCTAGATAGATCTAACAATGTAATAGCATGTGCAATGTACTGAATTAAAACTAGAAATATGGTTAGTTGTTAGTTTTTAAGGAATGATGGATCATGATGTCTATCATGACATCCAAGAAAGAAATACAATGCATGATGTGGATCATAACATTACAAATAATGAGAAGCAACAAGCAAACATGCACACAAGGAAAGAATCAAGAAGCATACAAGAGTGGCCAAGGGACCAAGAAAACAAGGGACATGGACACATGTCACTCAAACTAGAAAGCAATCATACAAGGCATTGCCACATATACATATAATTTAAAACAAGTAAGGTTCACATAAGGGCCACAAACATATATATACAAGAGACAAAATAAGAATTGAGAAATGCAATCACATCTAGATACGTAAAGCAAGAAAATAAGGCATGCAAAATACTAGAAATATAATCAAATCTAACTAATCAAATAAAGAAGTGAAATTATGCAATACATGGAGTAAAAAACTAGGTATATGATAAAAAATACACAAGTTTTATATACTAGTGAATGTCGATAGAGTAATATGTGTAAGTTAGTAAGTAATATATATCATCATGATAACTAGTGTGTGTTGTAGGAATGATATAACCTAGATGGTGTAGTCATGTAGAAGATGCCCAAAGTGGGTAAATGTATCAATGTATGTTTTGAATGTAAAATTAGGATGCTCCCTATATGGATAAAGTAAAGCAATCAAGGATCCAGAAGTCATTGAACACACTCAAAGAAGATCAAGTGAAGTAAGGTAATGTAGATAAATCAATAAATAATAGCATAGAATAGCTTAATGTAAGTCTAGCATGGTATTAAAACTATAAATTAGGGAGAATGCATACAATTGAAATGTTTTTGTGTTTTTGAATTATTTGAATGTTTTTTTATTTTGAAATGTTATATAATTTTTGGTATTTTGACATATTTGAATGTTTTTTTTTCCAATGTAAGCTATGTACAATCAATCATAAAGAAATTATGTACAAGCAATGTTGAGAAGAGACAATAATAACGGATGACTCTCATGGGAGACTCCCTATCATGGTGTCTTATATCAAGGATAGGGATCATGTGTAATCATGAAGAATGATGGAAGGGATGAGATTATGGCTCTAAAAGCTATGTATGTTGTAGGATACTTTAAAATCTCTAAATTAGAAACCGACTGTGGGGTCCCCCTATAAATTTGAGAAGTGGATGAAATTTTAGGGCTCTTTGGGACCCATTTTTTAGTAAGAGAATCTCTTTGAACATGTGCTCTATGTGTAGAGCCATGAGACCTCAATGAGACTACCCTGGGTGTGACCACTATAGCTAGAAGTTGTCTAAAATTTTGAATCTATGGTTTCTCTAAAAGAGACCTTTATGAAAGTGTATGAACTCTCTATCCTAGAAATGGATGCCTCAATTATGTCCAAATTTGAACTAGAGGAAGAACTTTAATTGGTGGAGAAACTAAAACTAGTGATGGAATTGAAACTAGTGGTAGAATTGAAATTGGTGACTATAAAATAGTAGATGGATCTAAAGTGGGGAGTGGTAAATCATATGGAACTCCACCAATTGTTACAAAATAATTAGCATGAATGAATTTCATGCATCTTTAAACTATAGAAGATAGTACTTGAAGTTTCTAAATCTATAGTCAATCAAGTAACATATCAAAAACTCCTTCACTAAGAATAATAGTAAACTATGTGGCCACATGTGTTAGACCAACCTATAGAGGAAGTACAATATCACCTAATTAATTATATATGTTCCCATTTAATCTAATGATAACCATGTCCATTAGGGTAGTATCCTGCTCTGAATATCCAAAATGTTATAATAATGTCATAATGCACATGTTCATGTTGGATCTATTATCTATGAGAACACTGTAAATAGGATGATTATGAATGTAATCTTTGATAAAGAGTGCATGATAAATCTAATCATCCTCAACTATCTCCTACTTGGAGAAGGAGATCAAAGGTCTATATGGAATTCTATAATTATATACTCCAATCATGTTTCTCAAAGGGTACAACACAAGTGAAGGTCCTTGATATGTAGCTAGTGGAGGATGTGCATGATATTCATGGTGAACACCTAATGTATCCCCTATCTCTTGTTTGGAATGTTGTGGAAAATGATTTGAAAATATATTCAAAGTTTTATCTTATATTTTCTTTGCCTAAGGAGGCTCAATTGAAGTGTCAAGATCAATAACATTACCATCTATCAAGTCCTATATCTTATGTTTCAAATTGATGCATCTATTTGTTGTGTGTTTTGGTTCCCTATGAAAATTGAAAAATTCATTATGATCATATCCCCATGGAAGAGGATTTGTTGTATAAACTTACTAAATAGGAGGAAGAGATATGATATTACATTATAATAGCTACTATAAGACTCTCGCTAGAGAAACTGGTAGATTGGTAAAGGTTCATAATGGAGGTGTTGATAAAACCACTCATTGAGGAGGCTCTAAAGCCACAATTACTATTGGTTGATTTTGAATTTTTATATCATTTACATTTACTTTGTATGGGAATTTATTGTTACTCTTTTTTTTTATTTTTGATATACTCATGTACTTGAGTTTTTCCATTGAAATCAGTTTGACTTCCCTTTCCTTTAGCGTATGACATAACTTAGTAAATGAAGATAATATTTTGAAAATTATTTATTCATACAAGGCTAGTAGAAGACTCTATTTGAAGAGATACTATAACTCTTGATCAACCATGGGGATAGTTATCTTAGCCAAGATAGTCTTATATGAAATAACACAATCTATGTGATTCTCATTTGACTTTTGTTTTTTTTATGAAACCTAGGAATAGGAAACCTTATAATAAATTTTAATGTTGAAATGAGCTAGGAACATGTCAGCTAGAGGAATGAATGCATTGACTGACTAATTTGGTATACTATAGAAATATTGTAAAGCATAATACTTTAGACTCCATGGAAATATCTTGGTTAGTAGCCAATCATTTGGCACATAGTCTAATTATGTTTCATGAAAAACTCTCAAGTGTGTCTCTAGATCACCCTTTCCATCATATACAATGAGCTTGGGTTGAACAAAGCCTGGTGGTAAGGGTGTAGAAGTAATATGATGTACCAATGGTGTATGAAGTAGAGAAAAATAATCCAAGGATTATGTTAGTTTGGAGGCACCTTGATGAAGATGTATCACCTTGGATTGAAGAGATTTTATCTCTTTCACAAGGGCTACCACATCATGAGACAAAGATGTAAGTCATAATTGGTGGTGCCTCATAAGAAGGTTGGGTTGCTATAGGGGTTTTTGAGATAGTTTCCCTTGTAGTCTCATTTGAAACTGGTTACTATGAAGAAATAGAAAACTCAACTTGTTTAGCCTTTTTAATTTTCATGATAGATTATTAGATAAGAGTATGATCTCAAGCCTACTAAAAAATTTTAGAATCAAGTATTTTTCAATAACAAATTCATTATCAATGATAGGTGGAAGTGGATCAAGAACCTGATGTGATGGGTTATGAACATCGGTGTTTATATCACATTTTTATTCTCATACTACTCATTATAGAAATTATCCTTATGGAAATTGGTATAATATATATGTGTAAGATCTATAACAAGAACCTAAGTTAGTTGTTGATCCATGGTATATAGTCAGGTTAAAGGAATATAGGTAAATTCAAGAGGGTTACTACTAAGTGTTGCACTTCATCTCAAAGGAAGAGATACAAGGAGCTTATATGGCATAAGGAAAACAATTTGAAAAATGAAAGAGTAGATTAAACAAATATAATCTAAACAATGAACTTGAATATGCATAAAAAGGATACAAATTCTCATAAACATGTAAGGTGATACATCAAAATCAATGGGACCTAGTATATGCAACTAGGGTTTTGAAAAATGATATTTAAAAAAAAAAAATACTAATTAATTTTTAAAATTAATGTGAATTTTTAATTTAAATATGTAGGAAAAAAATAAGAAAAAATTTGGAAATTTTTTATTTAAATGGACCTAGTAGATGTAACTAGGGTTTGGAAGAAAATATATTTTTAAAATTACTATGGAATTTTAAAAATTAATGTGAATTTTTTATTTAAATATGTAGGTAAAAAATCAAAAAATTATTGGAAAAATCAGCAAGGAATTTACCCTATTATTTATAGGGTTTTTATGTGCAAAGGAAGTAATTCAAGTTCACCAAATGATTTAACTATCTTCAGAATATTGGAGTAACAATCCTAATTTATTTGAGGGTCTAGAATAGTAAATTAGTAAATAATATTACAATAAATAGAGTATTGATTTATATAATTTATTTCAACTTCATATATTTCTAAAAATAGTAATGAAAGAAGAAAAATATAACTTATCTAAAAATTGTGCTGATATGACTAAGACAAAGGCTAATACTGGTTGTGTAAGACTAGGATAGTGTCATGAACCAAGATCTAGCTTTCATTTGGTTAAAGGAAAAGAGCACCAAAAACATGACACTTCAAGATCTGACACTATAGTCCAAGTCCTACTACTATTATCTAAATTGGTCATAGAGATTTGATTTTTCTATGTTTTGTCTATTATCCTCATATTAGTCTGCCTATGAAATTTCAAGTCTTGATAATCAATGAAGCTCCTTGTAGAGATGATTTAATCTCCAACCCTAAATCTTCCATGTGCTTGAACTTGAATGAAAACTTTGAGAAAGAGGGGGGGGGGGTCAGTTTGTGTAAGATTCACTAAGCATGTATCCACACCCCTTTTATGGGCATGTTTCTTACATACCAATCCTCCTAAGATGAATCAAACCATATGTAGTTTTTTTACTTGATGTGCTTTGTGTAATAGTGTAATGAAGATGCAAAATGCTAAATTGGGTGTGCTTGAGTTGGTTAGGAATGGGTATGTGGGTTTGAATATGTTGGTGGATGCATTGGATGGATGTATGCAAAGAATAGGCAAATTTACCTTAGTGGTTTTTCTTGTATTCTTGCTTGATTTTAAAAAAATTCCAACCTATTCTAAATGAACTTTGAATGGGATTTTATAGAGATCTATTGGTTATAGGTTGTATTCATTCATGCTAGGCTGACATAATGAAGAAGAGGAATCGGGAGAAAATGGTCACCTAGGATTGAAATGTGATTGGATAGGAGCACTAGAAATAAGACACCCTAGAGTCCAACACTTTAGTCCAACCCCAATTCTCATATCTTACAAGATTGAGACCTAGGGGGATGGAATAAACATGGAAAATGGATCCTATCTATGCTATAATGAGGTTTTGAAAGTCTATAGATGATTGGGAATCAATGAAAAGGTGGATATAAGGGTCATGAGAGCATGCAAGAGGGACCTATGGGTTGCGTGTCACAATCCACACTCAAGATACCAATTTTAACATTTTATGACTACAATTGCTTGTTAATTCATCACTTTGTGAGCAAATGGAGTTTTTTTAAAATTTGAAAACTAACTAATATGTTGGTTGAAAGTGTATGAAATTTTTCCTATAATCTTTCAAATTTTTTATTACAATATTGTATGCTACTAAAAATAAATCTACTAATATAGATACAAATAAAATTATTTATTTACTATTTTTTCTATAGAAAAGATTGAAAAAGGAAGAGAGTTAGTTTTCCTATCAAATTTGCCTCTTTTTCCAAAATAAATATTTAATAAAATGTGAGAATTAATTTTAATCTACTCTAATATACTAGAATAAAATAAATAAATCTAAGTTAAGAACCTTCAATCTAATTGATATCCCATCTATTATGTTGGTTGCCTCAGCCTGATCTTGGGGCATCAAGTGTATAGTTTAGTGTGTTTCATTTACATGTACACATGAAGATCCTAAATAAATTAGCTCAAATATTATCCATGACAACTTATCTTAATTCCAATCCACCTATACATCCTAATCAAACCAATCCACCTATGCACAATCAAAAAGATATACCTTCTCTTTCCAAAAATTCTCCCACTCTCCAAGAATTTTAAGGAGATAAAGGATGTTGTTCTAGGAATTTAAGCATGAAATAAGGGTAAAAATTATAAATTTGATAAAATATTACCATATCCATTTGACATGAGCATACTTTAAGTACATTTTTTGGTCTCATTTTAAGGTGCCTAAATTTTATAAATATAAAGGAAAAGGTGATCTTAGAGAACACTTGAAATATTTATTTGTGGCCTTCCAAGAGGTATATTACAATAATGTCTAATTACTTCACTTGTTTACACATGATTTAGGTGGATAAGCGTTGTGGTTTTTACACTTACCAAAAGGATCTATCATAACCTGTGATGACCAATCTAATAAGATTTTAAATCATTTATCCCATAACATGGATCATGATTTGACCATGGTTGACTTATGTAATTCTAAACAATGTGGTGGGGAAAGATTTTTTGCTTACCTAAAATGATGGAAAATTTTTCCCATTCATTTTCCACATAATTTTATTAACAAACAACTAGTGAATATTTTTAATTCTAATTTAAATTCAAAGGTGGTTCATAATTTTAGACTCCATTACATTGATAAGTTTAAGGAGATTATATACAAGGGGGAAGATATTGAGAATGTAATTATAGATAAAGTTTTAGTTTAAATGTATTATAGAAATTAGTCACAAACTCAAGTTCCTCCATAAGCACTAGATACTACATCTAATAATTACAAAGTCAATTATGAAAATAATAATGTTGTAGGAAATAAAGTAAAAAAATTAAGACACATGAGACTGTTGTAACCATCACTTGTCTAAAACAGTCCATCTACTCCAACCATTACACTATGAGGACCACATCCTTAAAGGAATCAATATCAAAATAAATTTTTCAGTGATCTTGGAGAACCTATTGAGTTAGTATTTCATAATATAGTCATAAATAACATGGTAATCTATCCAACTCTAAAACCCATTCCTAGATACCAACCAAAGCCTCAATGGTATAAAGACAATGAGTATTGTGACTTACATCATGTCAAGTGGCATGGAATTAACATATGAATATGATTAAATCACTTAATTCAATATTTGTTAGACTGAGATGACATTGATATGGATAATATTTCCTCCATGTCTAATATAAATATGGGTATCTATAAAGAACCATTTTCAAAGCACAATTATAATAATTAGTGCTAGGAATAAAAATCAGAATCAAGGATAGAATGAGAATCAAAGTCAAGGAAATTGTAATCAAGGTCAAGATTCCAAAACCAATCAAATTAGTTATCATGATGTCATGTATAACTACAACATTATTTTAAGTTGTATTACAAATAAACATGTAGCTACTATCAATATCAATTCTTTTCTAACTACCAACACAACTTAAAGTGTCACTCCTTCCATTTTGAGACCTCTTCCTTTATACCCTAGTGGCTCTTTTTTGACACATAATAACAGCATTTCACCTCAATAATCATGGGTCACTATTCTAATTCATACACTATCTTCCTTTAATTCAAGTAATACTTTTCCAGATTGAAACTACACTATCAAAACTAAATGTTAAGGTTATGGTTCAATGTATTTATCCTTATTTAAATAATAATTCTACTACAAACATGTTTCCTCTGATATCCAAACCTTCTTCCTCAACTAAAAATCCATATGATCTTATAGAATAAATGAATAATATAATGATGTAGATTTATATCCTAGATCTTTTGTGTATATCTAAAGTCCATAAGGAGATTTTATATGACCTTCTATGACAATCCAACAGCCAAACAACATTGATCCATCTAAATTCTAAAAATTTTGGGGAATTTATCTCTAGGTCAATATAATAAACTTGACCAAAGTGACATGTCATCCCTTGGTCTCCTACAAAATAATCCTCTTCATATGGAAACTATTATAAACTACCATAATATTAAATAAGTTCTCATATGTAATGGTTTGGGTCTCAATATAACCTTTCTTAAATTTATAAAACACTTGGAATATAATTCATGATATTTTTAGCCTGACATCATTACCATCAAAGCATATGAAAATTCTAAGGGGAAATCATAGGGCATTATTTGCTTACCAGTCATTGTTGGGCATATCACCCATGATACCCTCTACCATGTCATATCAATTTTAATATCTTATAAATTTATTCTTATGCACCCCTATATTAATTAATCATTTTCATTTCCTTTTACACTTCAACTCTAAAAATTTCCCTATTTTAGAATGGAGGTCACTATTCGTAGTGACTTTTAGTCATACTAGTATTGTAGACATTTGGAACATAGATATAGTTAATATAAATATTATCCTACAACTGATCATGTTCTCAAAAAGGAAAAGGCCAAATCTCTTTAATCTCCTCAATCTAATTGCATTAACGTAAGTGACCTTACTTCCACTTATTCTACTCCACCTCTCCAAATTTATTCCTATTTCATTGTTGAAGATATGGGTATCGATACACATAATATCAAGGATGCCTTCCACATTTACAAATTTACAAGGTCCTAAAATACCATAGTAGACCCAAGACTAGTAAATATCATGGTAATCCTAATATGGTATGGCACAAAAAGATTGGGGCACATCTTAAGAGCCATCTTATATTTTTAAAAAGACTTCATCAGATAAAGACCAACACAGAGGTTATGAGGATTCGTGTTTGTATAATAATGATTTTTTTATTAGAGTGACACATATCCCATTCCTAACATAATCTTGGAGAATCAATATTATAAAGGGAAAGGTTTGGGGTGAAATCAATAAGGTATTATTGAGCCTACTTCTACTACTAAACACAAATGAAGTTGATATATTAGATACAAATTGTTGGGTACTGACCCTTTAGATCTTAAGAGTGACATTACTTTATCATCTAATAAATATGATCTTGGAAATAACATATAATCCTATTATAACATTTATGGTGAGCTTACTGACATAGACATGTTCAATACCAATGCCATTTTGACTATCACTTCCTTAACTAAAATCCATATTATCCTCCATTACCCAAAACTCATCAATTGGGATCAACAAGATCATTTTATACCATTACATGACTTCTAAAGTGAAGAAGCATTATTATAATTCTTGGGTGTTAAATATGGTCTACTAATTGGATACCACAGACAAGGCTTCGAGATAATGTTGTACCATGTTTATTAATTTGGAGACAAGGTGAACTTGCTTTATAAAAATAAAATCAAACATTTAGGTCCTCTAGTGAAAACCTATCTAAGTTGATTTTAGACTAGGGAGAAAGTAAATACAAAAAATAATTCCCTTGGTGAAAACCTATTTCAAGTGCCACTAGATGAGGAAGTTAAATTTTATCCTTGAGAATCTTAGAGTCTTGAAATTTCACACCTTACCTTTGGATCAAATATTAGTGGAAAAAACAATGAGTGTTTTCATAATTAGTTAAATATTTCCCAAAAAACTTTCATTGACTGTATTTACCTTAACTAGGTGACTTAGATTCTTTTTACATGGATAGACCTGATGGTTCACAATCAGATGAATAAGATCAATTTCCATCTGTACCTAATTTTTAATAAGATGGTTCTACATTTTTAGTGGAAGAAACCATAGAGGCCAATATTGGCATAAAAAATTATACCAAAATGGTTAATCTTGGTGCATCCCTCACTACCAAGGAACATGATATCATTATTTCCATTCTATTAGAGTTTATCAACATATTAACATGGTATTGTGTGGATATGTCTAGGTTGTCTCTATCTATAGTTTTACACCATCTAATTATGCACCTATATTCCAAACCCATTAAAAAGAAATTATGGAAAATGCATCTATGTATTTCTATCTTAGTCATGAAAGGAATTAAAAAAATATTGGGAGCATGATTCATTCACCCGATTGATTACTTAAAATGTATATCTAACATTATTCTAATCAATAAAATACTATAATGTGTTTGTTTATGCATCAAATTTAGGGACATAAACAAAGCATGCCTGATAGATTATTTTTCATTTCCAAACATTGACATGATTTTAGATTTAATAACAGGTTATGAAATGTTATCCCTGTTAGAATCCAACCATTCATCCATCTCACATAGAGATTCACTACCTTTTAATAACTACACCTACATCCAAAAAACCTTATCAACAACTTGCGTGCCCTACTAGCTATTCCATAAATAAGTTGTAACAGACTGCATACATATAACTCACACCCTAGATTGGCATTTACATCCATTGATATCCTAACATGTTAGAGGCTACCTCATTACATTATGGTATGCATAAAAACCACATCAATAGTTCACTAGTGCTAGACGGAGGGAAATGCCCCTAATAATAGTAGTTATTCTTACATAGAGTTACACTAAATTCACCCAAGAGAGTGACCATATCTAATTCCTAGGCTAGTTTTATAGTCTCACCCTTGATAAATCATAGGAGACCTAGAAGTGTGCTAATAGCCCCAGTTTAGAAAAATCCACCTCTAAAGACTCCTTCTATAGTAAGAAATCCTTTACATATTAATCAACTAATGGTTTAGAAATTATTAGTTAGATCTTATATTACCATCCTAATATATGTACATGAATTACCTTGGAATCCTATAAAGTACTTGCCATCTTTTTCTCCTTCAAGAACAATGACAATAAAGGAACATATCAAATTAAATAAAGCTACTTTAAGACTAATGAATGTCATAGATGAGGATGTTTCATGAAGATTATTCCATTTTACTTTAATATATGTTACTTCTGATTGGTATTTAAATCTAACTAAAAATTTCATCACTTCTTAGGATGAATGTCAAACAGCTTTTCTTACAAAGTTTAGATAGGTCACCAATCCTAGTTTGGTATACTAGCACTTCACCAACATGAAGAGAGAGCCTAATGAGCCCATCTATGGTCTCAACACAATATGGTAGAAGATTTACAACTAGTTGACCCTAAGATATAAACTAGAGGTGGTATTAGCATTGGAAATGTACAATAATGTGGACCCTATCATTATCATGTTCTTAAGAAGAGAAATTGTAGACAACACTTTGATATTAGCATTCAAAGAAGATATCAACATAGATAGGTAGATCAATCCTTATAATACTAGAGAACCTAATGCTAACAATAGTTTTCTAGCACTAAATTTGTTATCACATGTGAAGTAGAATGTTCTTGCATTCAATCAAAACTAATTGTATACACTACCTCTATTGATGAAAACCATATAATAAAATTTTGGCTACTTGAAAAATCATGAAATGGGCAATGGTTATCATCAAAAGAAGCAAGTGGATACACTTCCCACTACCATTTTACAAGGTATGAATTCCACAAAGGTAGAATTGGATTCTATTCATAAGATGGTTCAAAAGCTAAGTAATGATTTCCTAAATATGAAAAGGAAGATGGGAAATGAAAATTCCCCAATTGGCAATTAGAACACTATATTATAGAGATACAATAGACTATTCAACATGCCTAATAGACTAACAATCTTTTAGAGATCAACATAGTAGAAACAACTCTTCCCAATTGGTGAAAAATTCACAATACTTCCAAGTATGGTGATATTAACTAAATTAAGTTTTATGTAACATTTAAAATATTTAAAAGAGTAGTTAGACAAGACCAGATGCATAATCCACCAAAGTCCCAGTAGGATCCTAACTCTTAAAGTACCACTATATTCATCTAAACTCGCAAGTTTCCCTTCCTAGCTGAAGATGATAATGAACTAGAACACAATATGGATGATGTTTATGATTTCTAGTAGTTCTAGAGAGGTGAATACAATCTAAGGAATAAGTAGCCACTTACAACATCAACTCATCCAAATACCATCATGATTTATCCTAATCATAAGGTACATAAAAATCCACCCCCTCCAAAGGGGAATGATTAGCCACAGAGAAAGGAAGAACCAAGCAAAGGAGGATATAATATTGTGAAAGATATGAATATGATCAAGGTAAATATAACTCTTCATGATTTAGCATAGATCACTGAACATAAGGAGCTACTATGGAATTCCATTATTTTAAATGCCCTTATGTAAATAACTAAAGAATCTATAGATAAAGCAAAAGTTTTTGATGCTAATGTCATATATAAAAACAAGCCAAAAGTTTTACCCTTTTTACTAACTATCAGGGCATTTGGTAAGACCATTCATAACTATTTATTTGATTCTAGACCCTATATAACTATAATACCTACATCTATATGTCATAATCTTGGTCTCACTCCAAGCCACTCAAAGAGAACAATTTCTCAACTAGATAAAATATTAGTAGTAGTAGTTGGATAATTGACCAATGTGCACTTTCAAGTAGCATCTAAGCCAAGAGTCAAAATGGCCATTGATATTATAGTGTTAGACATATGTAAGGGCTATAGTCTATTACTGAGTAGGGATTGGTCTAAAAAACTCAATGGATATCTCTCTATGGACTTATCTCATATCTGGCTAGCATGGAGAGGAATTGTGAATCAAATCAGAATTGATAGAGAGTTGAGAATGAAGTATCCCATTATAAAGTACAAAATCAAGAATGAAGAGGTAAATTATGATTTTCCAATCCTTGGAATTTATATTTTTACTAATCATAATCAATTATAAAATACAAAACCTGAAGGTTTTAATCAGATGTGCACTCTACACTTTGATAACACTAGATCCAAGCAAGGATCAAGTATGGGAATAAAGTTGATTGATCGAAAGGTAAAAATAATTTAGCATCATATAGGTTGTAATTTTCATGTAATAATAATAGAACTGAGTATGAGGCTTTAGTTATAGGAATACAATTTGCACTCAAGAATAATGTGAAGCAAATATTCGTATCTGGTGACTCATAGTTGTTGGTCAATCAAGTCAAAAATAAATACTAATGCAATCTATCTCATTTGAGAAGATACAATCATAGAGCATGGAACCTAATTGATAGCTATAAATCTTTCAACATAGTATCACTTCTTAGAGATCAAAATTAAACCACTAATTTAGTAGTTGCTATTAATTCTAATCTTGAGTTGCTACAAAAATCTAAGGTAAAAAAGTTTTCAATTGAATTGGTACCTTTCCCTTCTATTCCAAATAACATATAAAATTTCAAGGTCTTTGATGATGATTAGTAGTTTATTTGGTTTCAACCAATTCAGGGGACTTTAAATCCCAAATCATTGACAACAAGAACATTAATCACCTATGTTAAGAGGAATCAAATAAAGAGCACATTCTTTAGCTCAAAGATAATTGAATTCTAGTCAAGTTGGTCTTTTTAGAAATACCATTCAACATAGACCCTCAAGCTCAGTAACTTAGGTAGCCCAAGGTTAATGAATCTAAATTTAGAATAGAAAATTTAGGAGATGAGTATAACCCATGTTATGTGAAAATTGGCCTCAATTTCATCCTAGAAGAAAGATAGTGAGTGAAGGATTTAATCTTTCAATATAGGGACATCATTGCCTAGGCATATGAATATTTGAAAGTATATGACCTACAGGTCATTACTCATATGATTCCTTTGAGGATAAATAATAAATAATTTAGATAAAGGCAAAGACTATTCAACCCTATTTTGGATCCTCTCATTTAGAGAGAAGTGGAGAAGCTTTTAAATGCAAAAATCATCTTCCCAATCTGACATTTTACCTGGGTGGCTAATTTGGTCCCAGTAAGAAAGAAAAATGTGAGATAAAATTATGTGTCGACTTTAGAAATCTAAACAAGGATTTTGAAAAGGACAATTATCCTCTACCTTCTGTAAATGAGGTGATACAAATAGTAAGTGGTTCTAAAATGATGTCCTTCTTGGATGGATTTTCAAGCTATAATCAGGTACTAATGTAATATAAGGACATAATGAAGATGGTTTTTACCACAAAGTGGGGAACTTATGTGTTTAAGAGGATGCCATTCAGCCTAATAAATGTAGGAATAACCTTTCAATGTGTCATAGATCATGCCTTCAAAGAACTGATAGGAAAATGCATAATCATCTACATGGATGATCTTACAATATTTTCAAAGAATAAGAAAGACCACATAAGTCACCTATAGTCAATATTCAAAATATTCACAAGGTTCAGTGTTTCATTAAACCCAAATAAGAGCACATTTGGAGTGACTGAAGGTAAGATTTTAGGGTACATCATCACCAAGGATGGGATCACCATTGATCCGAATAGAATTTAGGTGATTTCAAAAATTCAGGCACCAAATTTCAAGAAAGAGCTCAAATCATTCTTTGGAAAGATCAAATTTATGAGGAAGTTCATCTCAAGATTTAAAAAAATCATTAGACTTCTAATGCTCAAGTAGGATGCAAAAATAAATTGGGTAATTGAAGCCCAAAAGTCCTTCTAGGATATTAAATTTATAATATCATAGGATCTAGTATTGATTAGTCCATATTTTAATGAAGAATTCTACTTATAATCATTTGATTTAGAGCATATGATTATTGCTATCATCATGAAAAATAAGGATGAGACTAAGAATCTAATCACATTTATGATCATGAATCTAAAAGATATAGAACTCGTGTACTCCATGATTGATAAATAAATTTTCACCCTTGTCAAAGCCATAAAAAAGTTTTGGAATTACATATTAAGTAATAAAGTCATTGAAATAATACTTGATCCTATGGTCAATCTCACCCTATCATATAATGATCTAGGAGAATGTTGAGGCAAATGGATGGCCTAACTGCAAGAATTTGACATAGAGATCAAGCCTGCAAAGATTATTCAGGGCTAAGGCAATGTTTAGCTTATGACTGAATCGGATCCTCATATCACAATTGAAGAGGTATGTAAAGATCAAGTATATAAAGGAGAGTGGTATACTGATATAATATAGTGTTTACTTATAAGATCTTGTTCCCCAGAGATCAATAGAGCAACTTTGATCCTTAATGCCTCCATGTTTTCTAGATTAGATTTAAGTGATTTCTTAGATTAGTTATTCTTTTCTTTCTCTAATAATTAGAATCATGTTTTCTCTAACTATAACCAAGTTAAAATCCAAACCAACTAAGCTTATGACTTATAGAAAATGGGGAAATTAAAATTTTAGACACTTTGGGACTAGTTTATAGATTGGGCATATTTTTGTATTTTAAGTATTTAGGATGAAGGTAAGTAATTGTGGATTACTCTAGATGGTGTCATAATTGAATAATTTTACTAGGCATGTGGAAGTTGTCCTCAAATTAATTCATAAAAATTTAGAAAGTTTTTTTATTTTATTGGATCAAATACACTTACCATATTAAATACTTATTGGAAACAATAATTTTGGGTATAGACATGGATGATAGGAACATTATAGTAAGGATTCATTTTACAATTATACTATCTCAATAGGGTTCCATCTCTTTTCTTTTATATTCAATACCAAAATAAATAAATGAAATAAGAAAAGAAAATTAATAAGAGCAAATTTTTGTTAATGAGAATCAAAAGGCTCACATGATGAAATAAGGTCAATGTACCACTCATCATGATAAAAAGAAAATAATGGAATGAAAAGAGAAGGATCCCAAGGTATCTTTGTTGGGGATATGGACACCTAAATGGTATTAGAGCAATGTCTGATCTTCCCTTCTTTTTGAGATTTAAGAGATACTAGAACAAAACTTACAGCTTCATCAAGCCTTTGAAAAACTCATCATAATAGAAGTTAAATAAACTACACATTTCACACACTCAGATTCAAGAAATTAGAAGGAAAGTATGTTGTGTAAATGAACTTAGGAGTCTCTTTCATGTTTATGATTTAAATATTTTTATGTGACACACTTCATAATTGATTTAATATTGCAAACTATAGTTTTGGGTTCTTAAATACTAAGGAGTATTCCCCTTGTGACTCATCATTTATTGTACCCAACACCCCCCTTTTTCATAGGAAAATGAGGATCCAATTTTTTAAGACTATGATCTTGAATTTGAGCCCCTCTTCTTCTATGTTTATGAAAAATATAGGAGAAGATTTATTATTGTCCTTTTCATATTTTATCAAAATGGCATTGGTATTGTGTTCATAGACTAATTCTTTTTGTCGATCTTATTCTATTAAACTTATGTTTTTGGGTTTATCTTTTTTAGACTTGTGTAATTTGTCTTGATTAGTTTTTATGTTTTTTGATTAAATTTTATAGGTTTTTTTATTTATAACCTTTTTTCCACAAGAATTGGTCCTTGGTTTTATAGTGTCAAACATTTTATCTAATATAATTTCCTCACAACATTCTCTTGAGCTAATTAAATTCCTTTGAGCATTTTATCTGAGACATTTTTACCTTCACCCTTAACCCACATACCTTTTAGCCTCTTTTAAAGTGATATTTTTCCTTTTGAAATTATCCTTCAATACTTTTGTCCTAGGCCCTTTGCCTAATGAAAATGACCCTTCAAACTTTTTGTCATTGGAAATTTTGTCTGACACAACAAAGCCCAAAATAATTCCCCACAACAATCTTGCCAATATAATTCTATTAAAAAATTGACCCCAAGGGAACATACCCTTTAGGAATTTTGTCTTAGACCCTTTCCCCACCCAAAATTTACCTTACGAAGTAGACCCTTCAAGCATTTTTCCACAAAGTAGACCCTTCACCCTTAACCCACCTACCATTAGGTATTTTTGAAAGTGCCCTTTAGCCTTTTTAAAGTATCCTTCAATAATTTTGTCATAGGAAATTTTACCAATGGAAATAACCCTTCAAATTTTTTTATCATCAAATATTTTGTTTGATGCAAAAAATCTTGAAATAATTCCCCATGACAATCTTGCCAATACAATTTTATGAAACAATGACCCCAAGGGCACATACCTTTTAGGATTTGTTTAACCTACCCTTCAAGACATTATCCTAGCCCCTTATCCCTTCAATATTTATCCTTTAAGAGTTTATCTTGGTCCCTTTGTCATACTTCATCTACCCTTTAGGACTTTTGTCCTGGTCCCTTTGCCCTTCAGAACTTACACTTTGAGATAATTGTCATGGGAATTTTGTCCTACAAACTTACCCTTCAACCTTTTTGAATATCCCTTTGGCCTTTATGAATTATATCCTTTAGTAATGTTTTTCATAGACAAAATTCCCTATGAAGTAGACCCTTCAAATTTTTTCCTGATGAAAACAACCCTTCAAGACTTTTAGAAGTGACCCTTCGGGATAATTGATTCAAAACTTTTTTCTGATAAAATAGGTCTTTAAGGAAATTGTTGCAAACATTTTGTCTGAAATAATTCCCCTGACAAAATTAGTCTATGGACATTTTTATAAAACATTTTTCCCAATGAATGCCTTACTACCAAGAATACTACTAGCCCTTGGTATAATTACTTGATGAAAAGGTGAAAATACTTCCCATTAATAGTATGAGACCCCCACCAACTTGAAATAGAAACATTTTAATTATGTAGGAATTATAATCAAAGTGAACATTAGGCATTTATGTTGCATGAACTAATATTCAATGTAAAATTCTATATATTTGATGTGTAATCATTGAATCTTTAATTTCTTTATAAAAAACTTACATTTAAAGTCTCCTGCTATCCTATGCATCTAAGATCCCTAGCTACTCTCTACAAATATAATTGTGAGTAAACACTAATCAATCTAGAGTGTAATTGAGCATACAACATACATAACACCTAAAATGAAATTATAAGTAATACATAACATATACACTAATGTCATCTTCATCAAGGACATTTAGGGGAGTAAATCTACCATCACCATACTCAATTAAATATTCTATAGAGTTCATGGATATAGTGTTTGATGCTATCATATCCAAAAATAGATACACCAAATATTAAGAGTTATGAGATGTAGTCTATTTTATGGATGTGTTTTTAGAGGAGGATGAGATGACACTCACTAATAGGATGTTTGTCCAAGAATTATTGGATTTTAAATGCCAAAGGTTACATTTTGTTACCACCAAGATAGAGGTGATGCCATGCATCAACAACCTACAGGATCTATTTTTCTCGGGTAGGATATCACAAGATTATTTCTTTTATTATTTTATAAATAACACATTTGTTGCATGCATTTAAGGGCCTAACTTCCAAAGATACCTATCTTTGAACATACATAATACACACTTCAAAAAGTATACATTACATCAATTCAATGAAGAGAACTCAATGGAAAATGCACTCTTGTCATGGTTACTCCTAGAATAAACCATCACATGGAAAGGGAAAAAACTAAAGGGAGTTATTTTTATTGAAAAGTTCAGAATGGGATTATGCATTGGCATGGCTCTCTTGAACTAGCTTTATGATATGCCAAGTATTCATTTTAATGTAGATTGGGTGCCATTGTTATACATGATGCTCACCCACAATCCTATATATGCCCTTGGTGAGATAATTAGCTTCCATCTAAGAGAGTAAATAATTCACAAGGATAAGCATCTCATGCCTTCAAGTAATTTCTATATGATGTCATATTTTCTAGATGTCATTATGGGAACTTATTATAGAGACCTCATGGAATTGTGAACTCTATCCATAAAATGTATAAAAAAATAATTTGTGAACACTACCAATTTATGCACATATATGTTTACACCAAGAATATGGTTAGAATAGTAGAGGACATATATCTACAGGTTTGGCAAGCCATTCATGTCTTTCCCATGCCTAAAATTGGACACAATATTGTAAATAAATTAGAATGTAAAGGGGATTACTTTATTTATTTAAAATTCATAGTCATAATGATTTAGAGGAACAAAGTTAATCCTATGTGTCTTCCAAAATACATCCTAGACAAGTTGGTAGAGCAAGATATTACTTTCCAATTATGATGGAGTGTCAAAGAGAACCTATCTAGGTAGAAGAAATACTTGTACTGTTTCCACCATATAAAATTTGGAAAAATGGTCTAGTTAATGAAGAATGATTTTGGATAATTAGGAGGCAAGAAGAGGAGTTATCCTTTCCCCATGCTTCCACATAGAGATTGGGATCCACATAGGTTTATTCAAAGGTATCTACAGGGATTTAACATCTCCTACAACCCTATTCCCTATCCTTATGATTTTATATTTCTTAATGAAAATTCATATGTAGATGTTTTGGAGAGAGACAGGGTCATTAAACCAAAGGAAGATCGTTTAAGAATGATCCAAGATGACGCCTCAGTCACTGTAAGAGAATTGGATAGAAAAAAGGCTCTATACAAAGGATGGGAGCATTTTAACTTCTAGAAAGGATAATTTGAGGAACAATCTAAGGATTAGGTAGGTCCCTCATCTCAATCTCCCCCTTTGAATTTAAACACTATCAAGAAATAACTCAGGGCGGTTAAACCTAGTTCTACCAGGGGAGCACAAGCAAGTGACCCCATCATTTTAGATTTCGATGAGGATAAAACATTAGAATAACCTATTGTAAGTTCCATTGAAGTGATTACTAATATGTCCCAAGTTTAGATTACTACATATATTGGGATAACAACATAAGAGGTAGCAACATCTACCTAGCAACGCTCTCCCATATAGTTGAATACCCCTCTAGTTTATATAAGGAATCTTAGGACTCCAACAGGTAGTCCCATAGTGAAATCATCACAAGGCTTATCTATTGCACCTACATGCTCAAAAACAACATAGAAAGAAGTTTTAATAATTAATTATATTGAGAATGATTCTAATGAAGTGATAGATCTAGAAATATTTTAGGCCATGAGCCTTCAAGTAGATACTATATCACCTAGTTCCCTAGGTATTCAACCCTTCATATGTGTTCCTTTATCTTCTATGCCAATTTTTGGACATTTTTCCATTTATTTTGTGTTGAGGACACCCTAGGTGGAAGTGCTTACTTCCATCTCCATTGATCCCTTCACCACTAGTAATATTGATCCACTCTCCACTTCCATCCCACTCACCATGCTAACCTCTTTTATCCATTTTGACACTTCCACTATCAGAGCCTTAAAGAAGAAGAACATTTCCAAAAAGGTACAAAATACATTAGCCACTCCATAAATCCATTTCTAATCCACCCAAATCACCCTTCTAATTACATCCACCACCTCCATAGAAGAAACTATTATGACAAATTTTATTAAGGGAAAGAAGGCCAAACCCCAATTGATCATTGCCCACCCACTCCATCAAATTGGAGTAGTGGATTGGTTATAGATTATATGGCCTTCCATACCTAACATATTTTTCAAATTAAAAAATAAATAGATTTAAGTAGAGGTGGTTTAGGAAGATTTTATTGTTAAAAACTTAGATTTTCATAGTTACACATTCTTCCATTGGCTATAGACTTGAGAAGCAAGGCTTCCCAAGTCCCTAACTTTAAGATCACTAAGCTTACCTCTATCTCCACTCTATTTAAACCCCCATCTGGTAGTATACAGAGGGTGAATAAGATGAAGCTATAATATGATAAGGGTACAAAAATATTTCTTGAAGAAAGACATGAAGTATTTTCCCTCACTAAAAGGCAGAATAGATAGTCTAAGCAATCCCATTATGTTTAAAATCTTGTAGACCTGGCCCAAGCCCATAAGGATGCTATAGTATCCATTCATGAAGGAAAAAAGATGTCTTGATAGGATTTTGAAGCTAAGGTTTAGGGATTAGATGCCAAGGTGGAGTAATTAAGGTAGCAAGTGAAGATGGTGCATATCCCTATAGGTGAAGAAACTAAGGTACAAGAAGAAACTTCTTAATGTTACAAATCTTTGGAGTCAATGTAATTTATAAAGTACAAAATCACCCCTCATGTAAATAATGCCAACCAATTATATAATTCCTTGAAATATGATAGTGTTATGTTGAAGATGTTAGTTACATATACAAGAAACTCATTATATAGTCATTTAGACTTAATGACAACACTAGAGGCATCAAATGCATTGAACTTAGTTGTCATAAGGTAGGAAGAAGCAAATTAGTAGATATAATAAGTTGGGGCCTTAATCCCCAAATATCAAGTGCACGAGGCCCAAATTCTTTTGAATTTTCATTATTTGAAGTTATCGAAGGTGAAAAATGCCATAGAAAAATTGATCAGTGAGATCAATTTTGATAAAGTCATTCAAGAAGAGGCAAATGACTTCAAGTAGATTTTGCAAGGCTTAACACTAGAAGAGATAGAGTCTAAGTTGAGGAAAGCTAGAAAGAAAGTTACAAAGGTGAAAATTTTCAAGAATAAACTTTAGATGACCAAAGATGAGTATGCAAGACTCCTTGGTCAAGTTAAGAGGATACATCAACCATCATTGCTGAACTTGAACATTATATGGTAGTAACATTATGTAGCATATAAATTTTATCAAGAGAATTAGGCCAAGAAAAATCAAGCTTCAGGTGACATGTCAACATTTTAAACTTTAACTACTATCACCACAACTGCTACATCGACTAAAGTACATGCAATACTTCACATGTCATAACTAGGATAGGCTAATATTTTGTGCATGTAAAATTTCATAATGATACATAGTTTTCTTATAGTTTGAGTTATTTATTTAATAATTGAATTTATATTTTTTACACATTACATGGCTTTGAAAAGGTCAATTTATTTAATTTATAACTATAAAATTTCTCTTATACAGTTTTGAATATAGTTAGAACTCATGTTCTAACTACCACATGTAAACACTTTACATTAACTTGGAGGATGAGGTGACCCCTTACCCAAGCCTATTTAAATAGTTTTAATTCATCTTGGATTTTTATCATAGAATTTTTAATAAAAGAGAAACATCAATTTTGATCAGCAATGAAGTGTTTGAGTATTCTCTTTTTAATTTTTGTGTAATTAGTTGTTAATTTTTTGGTTGTATGTTTCAATAATCTTTAGTGTGTAATATCTACTAATGGATTCTTGATTATTTTGATTTATGTATTGATATTTAGATGTGAAATAACTATTTAAATATTAGTAAATTACATTAATTAAGGTGATTAAGTTTTTTGATTCATAATTTTGATTGTGCATGAGTGATTTCTTAGATGTAGTTTTTTGTGTGTAAAAAAGTTGCCTCAGATAATTCACTAGCCCGAGCCATAATCTCATGATTAAGGGTGTGAAATAAATTCTCTAAAAGGAGAAACCTTTGTTTTAGGCTTGTGAATTCCTACATCATTATCTAATTAGACTTCTTATCCATGTCTTAATGTGTATGTATAATTGATGCTAGCAATAGGCATAGGTTCTAAGAGCACTTATCTTTTTAGAAACCAACCAATGTATTAGTTCTTGAAAACCATAGATCTTTCTTTTTTTCCTTACCCTTCCCCCCTTCCCTCCTTTTTGAGTTTGTTTTGACACCTTCCCACTTTAGGTTAGAATCCAACCATCCATCCAAATCACATAGATATTCACTACCTTTTAGGAACCACACCTCCATCCAAAAAACGTTGTCAACAACCTGTGTGCCCTACCAACTATTCCATCAATATGTTGTAATAGACTGCATACCTATAACTCATGCCATAGAGTGGATTTTACCTCTATTGAGATCCTAAAATGTTAGAGGCTACCTTGTTATGTTGTGGTGTACATAAAACCCACATCAACAATATTGACCACCCATTCCTTATTCTTTTGTTCCCCCTATACATATAAATTATCACACTCTCTTATTTGGTGTTTCATAGACTTGGGGGTAGATCACAAGATTAAAATCCTATTCTAACATTCTCATAATGTTTATTTATTTATTTTAGTTATGCTTTCTATATATTATTGGTTTGTTTTCTTGCTTATTTATTTACTTTATTGCATTATTTTTTCTATTTAGTGAATTATATTTTACACTTATATATTGATTATTCATATATTTTATCAAATTTTTAACATTTTTATCTATTTATTTTTTGGTATATCTTTCATTAGTGCATTATGATTTTACATTTGATTTTTGATTTTTCATATCTTGATCTCGAGTTTTTAGTATTTATATCTAGACTAATCCTTATGCAAGTGATAAACAATTTTATCATGTTTCATTTTCTAATTATAATCCATACCATTATTTCAAAAATTAAGAATAAATTTCTTGGTGTATGCAATTAGAAATGCATCAGATCTACAAATCAATCCTTGCTCAGAGAAGATAGATCCTATTTACACTTCCGATTGGGGATATATTAGATAATCTAGGTTATGACCAATATGGATATGCTAGACCTAATGAGGGGATATATTACCATAATAATATCACTATGGAGGGTTAAAAATCCTTAAATCAAGAAAAACTATACATTAACCATAACTAGGTCCTATGTTTTCATATTCACTATACTAATAACAAGTAAAGTAAATAAATATAATCTATTGCTCACCAAAGCTTGTGGAAAAAAGTGGAGGGTTAGTTAAAAAACTAAATTAAACATACATAAGCTAATCCTAATTAAGTTATGTATAGGTAAAACCCTAATGCATTGAGAGGAAGAGCAATAATATTCAAAATCCATTACTTATGATACATTTATCTACTAAAGAGAGTAGTAAAGTTACAGTTACTTACCTAGAAGACAAACATGTCAAGACTAAATCTCTACATTAGCCAAATGTGATTTTTAATAGGTTATTATGGTTTTTAAGGATCACTAAGAAAGTCCAAAGCATCTAACACTTGTCCACAAGACTATATTCTTCTCTAAGTAGAAACCCTAAGCTAAGACTCCTCAAGTAGAATTGTAGAAGAGGAGATTATAAATAAGCACAAATGAATAATAAATCTTGTATACTCTCGAATAATGATTAAATAGATGTGTTTATATAGGTGGATCTAACCCTAAACCCTTCTAAAAATTTTGGCTGATAGGGTTGACCAAGTCAACCTAGTATTTTTATTGACAAAAACTCACTAGGTCATAGACTAGGTCGGTTAGGGGTTGACCTAGACCCTTACTATTTTTTATCAATAAGTGTACAAGGTTGACATAGCCGACATAGTCATATAAAATATCAAAAATGGTTTTAGGTTATGAAAATGCCTACTGAAGGTGGTAAATGACTAGAGGAGTATGCAAAATAAGAGTCAAATCTTAGGGGAATGTTTTTAGGAGATAGTTAGATCAATAACAAGTGGTAATAAGGGATAAAAATCTTGTGAGGTACCAATGGTATACCCACTCCTTTCTTAGTTTAGACACGATGGGTTCCTATAAGATAGAAAGCATTATTAAATGATAAAGTTTGAAAATATTATGTGTATACATATACCCCACTCAAATCTCATCATGTGTCACTAAGGTGTAACAAGGGATGGTACTTTGAGAAAGAACATAGTAACACACAATGTTGAGGCTTTAAAAAAATTACAGTATTTTAAATCAAAAATAACTAAAATTTAAAGGATGAAAAGGGAAATAATTGAAAATTAAATGTATTTCATACCTTGACTTACCTTTATCATTGGATAGTTATGTATTATGCTTATAGTTTTGATTATGGAGGGCACAAGGACTAATTTTGACAAACCCAAGAATATAAAACTAAAAATCAAAAATAAACAAATGCATGAATTTCAATATAATTGGTGCTATGTGGATGTGACATATTTGTGAATTTGGCAAGCTAAGCTAATAAGTGCCAAAATTTAGAGTAAATTGAGTAATAAAAAATCTAAGGATACTAAAGACTAAGAAAATCAAACAAGAAAACCTTAAGTTAAAAAGGCATACTCACCAAGTCGAACCAAGGATACATGTCAAAAATATGGTAATCAAACATAAATGTAAAAGTAGTAATAATCCTTAAACAAAGATGAGCAAGGAAAAAAATGATAAAACAACATTGATGAGTGAGAAGTAAAAATACTTACCCAATAATCAATGGAAAAAGGTGAATAAAAAGGAAAACAACATTGGTGATTGAGAAGTAATAAACCAACCTCACTAAAAAGTAGAAAAAGGACATGGAAGTAAAAATTTACTCAAGTTTTTGAAAAAGGATAGTACAATAATGAAAAATGGTAAAACAAATTAAGGCACATATATAAATATAGATCCATGGTTTTAAAAAAGTAATCCCTAGTTGCTCAAATATATTATTTTGTTCTAAAGATAGATAAACTTAAAATAAAGTAGTGCTAGCATGTTTAAGAAAGTTTGAAGAATAAGGAAGTATAGAAGAAGGAAAAACAAATTTAGAATCACACATACCTATCAAGGGGGAAATGAAATGGGTGGAGGGGAGAGTGAAATAAAAACTAGGGTAGAGTAACTATTTATCAAAGTCAAGACACTCAAATTAGATTTTTCAAAAAAGGAAGACTTTTGACATTAAGGACTCTGAAGAACTTCTCTTAGCCATACAATTCTTAGGTAAGCAAATTAAGTATGTAGATAATCTAGTAAAGTCTATATGTATGAAAATTAAAATGGACCTACCTTCCCACAACATGTTTCCCATTCCTTAGGACCCCTTACAAAGCTATCAGTCTACTACAAAGATTGGGTACTTGTGTGAGAAAGTAGGTAACACTATAGAATTTTTTGAATTCTCCTATTCCAATCTACTATCTTATCACACTCCAATAGACCTCAACTTTATTGTAAGACCAATTGTGGGGTTTGAGATTTTATTAGAGATAAGATATGTGCTTGTAATCATGTGTTTTGGTGTGATTTTAAGTTTTTGAGATTTTTATGTTGCTTTTTTGAATATCATTACCTTTTTTTCAAATGATTTGGCTTTTAAATTTTTTTGATGGATTTTTTTAATCCTCCTCCATAAACATGGGTGATAAAGATGAATTTCATTTGAATAATTGGGACATGGTTTCTAAGAGGGAGAAATCATAGAGCATGGTGTCTAAGAGTCTCATAAAGTTAGGTGAAAAAAAAGTCCTATCTTGACTTCAACCTTGTTTTATCCAATATAGAGTGAAAGGAAAGGAAATCAAGAGGAATGAAACATGAAACAATTTTAATTACTTCAAATCATAAAAAATGTGATAAAAGGAAAATAAGGGATACAATGGTAGTAAAGTTTGATTCCTTATCATAAGAATGGGGGAAATGTAGGAAAAAATGATAACATAGATTGTTTCAAAAAATTTATCTATCAAAATAAGTAAAATCTGAAGCTAAAAATAAAGATCATGAACTTGTAACCATTCATAAACACATTCTAGAAAAGGAATGACAACATGGTGATTTTATAAGGAAGGCTAGGTCATATCCATGGTCTTACACTGTAACTCATAAAAGAGAAACCCATTAGGATGCCAAAAGGTATTGGAAGAATAAATGGGATAAGAAAAATATGGTATTTATGAGGAAGGCTAGGTCTTATCCATGGTCTTACACTCCAACTCACAAAAGAGAAACCTAGGAGGTGATAAAAAGTGTGTAAAAAGTATGAAAACATAGAGGATAAAAGTATATTATGAGGAAGACCAAGTCCTATATGTGGTTTTACAATGCAAATCATGAGAAAAATGGAAACCAAAAGATCTAAAGGAAGGACTAAGGTTTGTGAAAAGAGAGAACTATTACAGGGGGTGAGACCTATGTAAGTATCCTAAGAAAAGTATTAGATAGATAACATATAAAAATCATGAAAAATAAGGGAAGGATTGGGAAAAATACTTATTTAGTACTTACACATTGGTGGTCTCTTTGAAAGCATGGCCTTCATTGCTTTGAAGGTGATAGGTACTTAGACCAAGAATATCTTTGACTAAATAGGGACCCCACCATTTTTGGGCATATTTACCCCATTTTCATGAGTATAACCTAATTTAAGGATAAGATCACAAAAATTAAATGTGAAAATTTTGACTCATTTGTAGTGTTGTTTGGCAATATGGGCCTTATATTGGAAATTATGTTGTAAAATAGAAATACAGTGTTCATCAAGGAGATCGATGGCATGGAGGGATCCACATAATTCTTCATCAAGTATGATACCATGAAGAGATATATGAAGAGAGGGAATAATAACTTATAATGGAATAACTGATTCATAACCATAGACTAGAGAGAATCATGTTGCCCCAATGGTAGTATGTATGCTAGTGCAATAAGCCCAAAGAGTAGGATAGAGATGAAGGTGTCAATCCATGTGTGTTTCATGAATTAGCTTTTGGAGAATTTTATTAGTGGACTCATATTGGCCATTAAATTGTGGATGATAGGGTGTATAAAATTTGTGATTGATTTTATATTTAACACAGAGATATTTTACATATTTATTTTTTAAATTTGTTGAACACTGTCATTGATTAAGGGAGAGATAATTGAACATTTTCTTTGAGTGTTGAGATTTGATTTTTAATGTTTTCATTAATGTCAAAGGTTATAATGAAGATTAAAGGTTATTTCATTGATTCAATCAATTATCATTGATTTCAATCAAATATCATTGATGTCAAAGTTTGTTATGTAATTGCCTAGTCAAGTAAGCCTTGAAGTGGAATGATGAAATAAGTGAGCTCTGTAGAATAAATTGTGTTCTTTAAAGATCTATGTAAGTAGTTATAAAGATGGTCTGAATGAGATATAAAGATGATAATTCTCTAAAGAGAATGATCCAAAGAAGATTTGATAATATTTGAGCCTAATAAATATTATTTAAGGCTATATTTGAGGCCTTTAGGACCTTTCAATTGATTAGAAGGTTAGCTCTGAAGATGTTATTGTTAAACTCTAAAGATATGTAAGTAGATATAAATAAGTTATATTGTAAGTTATGAAGAAGATTGAATGTATGAAATTTATTTAGAATACACAAGAGACATTAAAACATAAGAGAGTTTCAAGGTGAAGGCTATAGGGTGGCTAGAAGGTTAGATTCAAAGACTAATAAAACTTATAGGTCAAGGCTTAGAAATCAAGAAGAGAGATGGTGTCCTAATAACAAGATAAATTTCCTTGACATGGGTGAGTAAATAAACATTTAAATATGTGATTCAAGTTATTATAAGTATGTACATGAAGTTTCAGGTCCTGGTTTGCAATAAAAAACTTGAAAAAGTATTTCAAGGTACTTTGAGTACACAAAATGAAGAGTTATCTACCTGAGAAGGTTTTATAATCACTTTTTGGCATGTAAAACATCTACATGAGAACATAATATATTCATGGTATATGAGGAAGGGTTATATATCAAATTTCCAAGCATTGGTTTCTATAAAGAGGAGCTAAGTTTTATGAAAGATCATTAATGTGGAAGTTAGTCTAAACCATCATAAAACCCTAATAGTGACTTGATATTGAAGATTTTATTTAAAAGAGCTCAGTAATTTGATATGATTAAAAAAGTGATTTGAGTTTGAATTAAAATATCCCAAGAATATCTAGGTGTGATTGGTTTCTCAAGTGAGTGAGATGACCCTATAAAAAAGTGCTTGAATTTTAGAAATTTGTTATAGTAGATAGAGTTGATCAAGTCAAAGTTTATAAGTGGATAAAGTTCAAATTGTGAGACTCATAGTTTCTATTTATGAAGATTTATGGATAGGTTATAGATATTAGGTATGTAAATTTAGTGATTTAAGTTGGCCAGTCTCTAACAAACCTAGTAGTGTAGATAGAAAGGAAATTAGGTAGAAGTAAAAAGATGTTTCATGATATGTTTTCATGTAAGAGTGATGCATTAAAATGTATGATGATTTTTTTTTTCCCTTTAATTATCTATCCATGATTTTAAAAATTATTTAAGTTAGTATAAGAGGTTGAAACTTTGAATTCAAAATGGCTTATCTGACTGAGTAGAGTCTATGAAAGAGAAGGCAAATAGATTGGTCTATAAGACCAATAGTTTTCATTAAATCTCACAATATAATTAATTGAGTTTTATATAAGGATATTATGATATCCTATTCATCAATTTAAATCCCTTGAATATATTCAATCATGTAATAGATGTTCATGTTTCCTTGGTTGTGTTTTAAAGTCAATTGGCAGTTCTGAGTGAACATATTTTGTAGATAAGTGTTTGAACCTGTTTACCTTGAGTTAAAGAATTAGATAAATTTTTTGATGATTTTGTGGACATGAGGATTATAAATATGTAATTTTTTACCATGGTTATTTATAAAAATTGAGTATATTCCTTAGTTTTTTAAGAGAGAGTTTTTGTATATGCACAGGACTTTTATAAGCAATGATTTGAAAAAGGTTCAAGTGGTAGTTAGACCTAAAAGGTATTTTAGAATTAAATTAAATTTATCTAAGGGTTATTTGAGTTTATTATGATGTTTTCCTACCATTTGGGGTTTGTACATATGCTTGAATAAATATCAGAAGGTAACGTGTTGTTAAGAAGACCTTTTAGGTCTCTATAAGCCTAAAAGATGAGTGAGGGCTAATCGATGTATGGATGACCTATGTATTTATTGATTCATTATTAATTAATGTTATTTTTAATAATTTTAATATGTATATGACCTTGAAGGATATGATTAAGTGACTTGTAAAAATCAAGGTAGTTAGGCCTATTTTAGGTATGCTTAGATAGAGTAGAATATGACAAGCAAATGATATAAATCATTGATGAGTAGAAAGAGGTCTGAAAACCATCAAATAAGTGTAATGAATATCCAACATAGGATTTTCATATGAAGATATATATCATAAGACCTAATCAAGATATGAAGAGGGTTAGTTGAGTGAAGAAAGATGAAGGTCAGTTTGAGAGGGTCTAAAGTGAGAAAAAGGATGAAGGAATATATAATCATCAATTGTATAAGAAATAAGGGTTTATAATGGTGATCAAATAATTAGGTGTTTGTGTTATGGATTATTAATATGGGGGATTGGTACCTCCTTACAAGTGGATAATTGTTAAAGCCTAACTAAGTTGGTTCTGAACTAGTTGGGGTTAGTGTTTCATGTGAAGTTGGTGATTCACTAAAGATTGATATTTGTATAATAGGATTGTATTCCATTTGTTTCATCAATGGGTTTTATTATCTTAGAGGGTTTATCTTGTATATGTTATTCTCATTTGTTTTATGCTCTTATGATTTGATACTTGTGTTTTCTATGATATACATGCTTGTTAGAATGGTTCATATATGTTAAGTGGAATTAAATGAAAAGTTTTTGAAAGGATAATTCACCCCCTCTCAATAATCTTCTTTCCAAAAATTGGTATCATAGAAAATCCTTTTAAATAGGCTTACAAACCTAAAGGAGATCCTACAAAGCAAGGATGACTAGTCAACAAGCTCAAGGTGGTTTTTCTACTAGTAAGGCACCATTGTTAAATGGATCTAACTATGCCTTTTGGAATGTCAAAATGAAGATATATTTGATGTCACAAGTACATGATATTTTGAATTTAGTTATAGATGGATATATAACACTTCCAATCCCACCAATAGATGTAATAGGTAGGAAGGCTAGTGAGAATAACTCCAAGGTAATGAATGCAATTCTATATGGCCTATCGGAGTTAGAGATTTTAAAAGCAATGAATAGTGTTTCAAAAAAAGACATATGGAACAAATTGAAGACCATATATGAAGGAGACATTAAGGTGAAGTTGGACAAGTTATAGACTCACAAAATATAGTTTGAAATACTAAAGATGAATCCATTGCATCTTACCTACTGAGAGTTGATGAAGTTGTTAATATCATTAGAGAATTGGGAAAAATGAAAGAATCTACTATTGTCTAAAAGGTATTGAGATCACTAACTCATAATTTTTAATCTAAGGTGTTTACAGTAGAATAGATGTAATATTTGGACAAACTAAATATGGATGGGCTTCACAACATCTCAACTACCTATGAGATGAGAACTAATGAAGGAAAACCTTTCAAGAAGGAAGCATCCTTCAAGATTAAAAATAAGTTGAAGACAAAGAAGGTCAAAGATGAGGTATGTTCAAATATTGATGATGATGAACTCATAGTTATGTTTGATAGGATATTGAGGTTTGGCTCAGGTAACTATAAGGGTAAGTTACAATTTAAGTGTTTTAGCTATGGTAATATTGGTCACTTTGTAACCAAGTGATCTAATAAGGATAGATTTGTGTATAATGAATAACATGATGAATCTCATGAAGATTATAAAAAGACCTATAATTCTAATAATAACAAGAGAGACTTCAATAAGAATTAAGTAAGGGATCATTCAATAATAAGAAGAGTTTCTATACTAAAGAATAAGACTCATCTGATTTAGACACATCTAATAATGATGATGGCAATAATGAATCAGAACATGACAATAATGAAACCTTGTTCATATGCATAGAATAATATAATGAGGGTTGTTCAAATGGTAAATTCCTCATGATTGATGCAAAATTAGATGAAGAGGTATAATATGATAGTGAAGAAGGAGAAGTAGAAGTAGATCTTGAGGTAGAACTAGAAAGTTCCCTAGAAGAGTTAAAGCTTGTGAATAAGAATAACAAGAAACTAAAGTCATTAACTCAATAATATGAGGAGAAAATTAGATTGTTTTAATGTTGAGAAAAACTTCTAAGGAGTATGAAGATATCATCCAACAAGTTGAAACCTAGATAGAGATTATGGCAATAATCCTAAAGGTTAAAGAGGAAAATTGTAGTAGATATGAAACTAAAATAGAAACCTTGAAATCTAATTTGGATTAGAATTCCATAAATATGAAGAGATTTGTGAATTTTGAAAATATAATTGAGGATCTAGATGATATCTTGAGCAGTTAAAATTTTGCAAGTGACAAGATAGGTCTTGGTTTCAAAGAATACCAAAAGAAGGCACCTCAAGATGAAAATAAGACTATTGAAGATAAGAAGGTCAACATGGAAAGACCTATCAGACATCCCAATGCTATAAGGTATGATATTTATTTTAATGGTTATTAATTTACATGCAGTTAGTTTGGTCATAAAGTAAGATAATGTAGAAGACCCTTCAAGAATGAATACTCATGAAACTATAGAAGGATAAATAATTGGTCAAAGGGAGATCATATTCATCATCAATCAAATGATATGTATAAGGTGGTATATTGAAATTATTATAATGTATGAAATATTTCAAGATTATGTCCTAATAGAGTTAGAAGGTCATCTAGTCAAGACAAGAACATTCGTGCCACTCAAAAATGGATCAAAAAGTTAGACTTTGTAGATAAAGTAAATATAGATCAAAATACTAAAGAAGAAGATTTTATGAAATCTCAAAGTATATATTATGGTTGATTAAGTCACATGTTAGGAGATAAAATAGGTATTGGTTCTCATATGATTGATCAAAGTAATAAGAATGAAGAATTGGCTAAGAAGAAGAAGAATGATAAGGTGAGTCATGATCAACTCATAAACCAATGTGGAGTGTTTAATAATATATAATATAATTTATAAGTGAAGGAATGTCAAGAAAACTTGTTATCTTCATGCGTTAACAAGGTAGTCAAAGAAAATAAGAAGGATGATAAGGTTCATGATGAGATCAAGCCTAAACTATCAATAAAGTCAAGAAGAATGCTAAAAAAAGATTCAGTTCTTTAAAGATATGAAAATGTGTGAATTTCCTACGTTCATATTATTTTAGTTCCCTATGAAAATGGGTGTCTCTATTAAGCTTCATGGAGACATTATATTATCAGTAGAAGCATAAGGGTATAGTCAAAGAATGTTTCTTTTGAGAGGATTCTAGGTTGTATATGCTACAAGCAAAGAGATGAAGATGGATATTATCCATTCTTGTATTGATATATTTATGGTTTGAATTGGAATCATGATGAGAGATCTAATACTAGTATCAAGTATCTAAATTCAAATTGCATAAGTTGGTGTATAAGAGGTAAGCTTCTAAAATATGTTTGTTATGAGAAATTGATCTATATATGTGATGATAAAAGGGGAGTTCATACTTCTACATTTGGTATCTAGTATGGGATGGCCTTGTGTATGTTTAAGAGTTTGATCTTATTCAACCATGTCAAGAAAGGTATGTGATCTTGAGTTCCTATTTCTTATAAAAAAGATATGATTGGTCTAAGGGGGAGCTTGGAATATCTATTTTCTTTGTCAAGAAAGTGATTGCTTTTTTATATGCATGGAGATGAGGATATATTGTGTTTGAGACGCTTTATAGACTCTATTTATTGAGATTTTGATGAATTAGCTGAGAGAGTGACCTAATTTAGAATTTTTTGAGAATGATTATCATAAGTGGTTGTGACAGTTTATAAATATTGGTGTCATCTAGTGTCTTTGATAGATAGTTTCAGCTCATAGGGATAAGAATATGATTTTAGTAGTTTTAGATGATCCTTGATGTGTACTACTAACATAATCATGGTGGATTCTTGGTTTAAGGGGGATCTATCCATATTATTGATTGAGATTGATCTATGTTGAAGTGATATTATACTTTGAGTTCATTATAAAAGAGATGAGAGTTGTGGAAGACCTTTGTCATCAATTTCAAAGGGGGAGAAAGATTAGAAAAGATGAGAAAAGGATAAAGATTTGAAAATATATGAAAAAAGGCAAGATCATAAAGGGAGAAAGAAAAGGCAAGAACCAAGTCTAATATATGATTACCGTCAAGAGTGGTTGAGAATAGTTTTCTTAGTGTGTTTACCATAAATGACAAAGGGGGGTATTATTTAACATTATAATTGATTAAGGGAGAGATTATTGTGAATTGGCTATGAATGTTGGGCTTTGATATTTAATGTTGTCATTAATGTTAAAGGTTATAATAAATATGCATGGTTATTTAATTTATGTAAATCAAATATCATTTATGTCAAAGGTTATTGTGAAAATGCATGGTCAAGTAATCCTTGATGTGAATTTATGAAATAAGTGAGATCTAAAGAAGAAACTTTGAGCTCTAAAGATTTGTGTAAGTAGTTTTGAAGATGCTCTAAATGAGATATGAAGATGAGAATGCTCTAAATAATAAATGACAATATTTGAGCCTAATAAATATTGTTTAAGGTTATATATAAGGTCTTGGGGACCTTGTAATTAGTTAAAAGGTCAAATCCAAATATATATACACATAGTTATTAAGATGCTACAATTTAGCTCTAAAGATCTATAAGTATATCCAAATAAGTTTTGTTGAAGTTCTAAAGAAGAGTGAGTGTATGAGGTTACTTGAGCATACATGAGAGACATTGAAAAATAAGAGAGTTTCAAGGTGAAAGCTATAATGTGGATAGAAGGTTAGATTTAAGGACTAATAAGTCTTGTAGATCAAAGATTAGAAAGTAAGAAGAGATAAGGTGCCCATATAATAGGATCAAATTCCATGACATGGTTGAATAGATGAACATTTATATAGGTGATTTAAGTTTTTTTAAGTATGTGCATAAAATTTTAGGTCTTGGTTTGCAATAAAAAGACTTTTAAAGTTTATATAATGAAGAAGGTTTTTTAAGTGCTCATTGGCATGTGAAATATCTACATGAGAACTTAAGATATTTATGGTAGATGAGGAAGGTTTTATCTTAAAGTTCTAAGTATTGGTTTCTATAAAGAGGAGCTAAGTTTTATGAATGATCGCAAAGATTAAAAGTTTGTCTAAAACCTCATAAAACCCTAACAATGACTTGATATTGAAGATATTATTTTAAAGAGCTCATAATGGTTTGATATGATTAGATAAATGATTGGAGGTCAAATTCAACTCTAGGTGTGACTGGTTTCTCAGGTGAGTGATAAAACCCTACATAATATTACTTGACTTTCAAAAATTTGTTGTAGTAGACATAATTGATTGAGTTAAAGTTACTGAGTGGTAAAAGATCAAAGTGTGAGACTTGTAGTTTTTATTTATGAATATTTATAGATAGGTTATAGATTTAATGTGTATAAAGCTAGTGATCCAAGTTGGCCAGTTGCTAATAGACCTAGTAGTGCAGATAAGAAGGAAATTAGGAAGAAGTGAAAAGATGTTTCTTGATGTGTTTTCATGCAAGAGTAATGCATTGAAATGCATGATGATGTTTATTTTGTCTTAAATTATATATCCATGATTCTTATAAGCTTAGAATTATTATAATAGGTTCAAACATTGAATCCAAAATGGCTTATTTGACTAAGTAGAATTTGTGAAAGAGAAGGTAAGTAGATTAGTCTGTAAGACCAATAGTTTTCGTTAGAGCTCATGATATAATTAATTAAGGTTGATATAAGGATGTTATAATATCCTATTAATTTATTAAAATCCCTTGAAGATATAAAATAAGGTGTCATGTGTTTATGTTTCCTTGACTGTATTTTAAATTCAGTTGGTAGTTCTAAGTGAACATCTTGCAAAGAAGTGTTTGAGCCTGTTTACCCTAAGTTGAAGCATTAGACAAAGTTTATGATGACCACGAGGTCCTGGGGATTCTAAATATGTAATTTATTTCCATGTTTATTTTTAAAAATTAAGTATATGCCTCAGTTTTATAAGATAGGGTTTTTGTATATGTGTAGGCCTTTTATAAGCAATGATTTGAAGAAGGGTTCACGTCGCGGTTGGACCTAAAAGGTATTATATAACTAAAGTGAAGTTATATCATGGATCTTAGAGTGGATTATGATTTTTTTATTCCATGTGAGGTGTTTGTATATGCTTTAGTAAATATCAAAGGGTAATGTGCTATTAAGAAGACCTTTTAGTTCTTTATAAGCCTAAAATAAGAGTAAGGACTAATTGATGTATGGCTGATCTATTGTATTGATTGATTCATGATTTAGGCATGTTACTTTTAATATGCTAATACCTATTCATATCTGACCTAAGTGATTTGAATATGTAACAGACCTAGAAGGATATGATCAAGTGACTTATATTAAAATAAGATAGTTAATCTTATTTTGGGTATGCTTAGAGAGAAAGTAGAATAGGATAAGCAAATGATATAGATAATTGGTTAGAATAAGTTCATTAGTACCATTAGAGAAGTTTCATGAATATCTAACATAGGTTTTTCATATGAATATCAAGGTCAAAATACATAATCAAGCTATGAAAAGGGCTAGTTGAGCAAACAAAGCTGAGGGTCAATTTGAGAGGGACTCAAGTGAGTGAAGAGCTAAAGGAGTACATCATTATATATTATATAATCAATAAGGGTTTCTAAATTTGATCAAATAACTAGGTGGATAAGTTGGTGTTGATTCATCTAGGGGGTTCGTGCCTCCTTGCAAGTGGGTGCTTGATAAAGCCTAGTTGTGTTGGTACTAAGATAGTTGGGGTCCATGATCCATGTGAAGTTAGTGATTCACTAAATATTTATGTTTTTTTATAGGAATTTAGTTCACTTGCTTCATCAGTGGGTTTTTTTCCCCCAGAGGGTTTCTCATGTATATGTTATGTTCATGTGTTTCATGCTCTTATGATTTGATACTTGTATTTGTTATGATATACATACTTGTTAGAATGGTTCATGTATGTTAAGTGTAATTTAATGAATTTTTTAAAAATATTTATTCACCCCCCAGTCATATTTTTTCCAATAATATTACCACCTTTGTCTGAAATGATACTGTAAGGGATACCAAAGTGTAAATAATTTGATTAATGATGAATTTGTAGATGGTGGTACTAGTTGCATTAAAAATGGGCATAGCCTCAACCCATTTGCTAAAATATTCAATGGATATGATTATAAATACATGTTCATATTGACATCAAGGTAATTTTCCTATCAGATCTAATCCTCACATGGAGAATGGCCAGGGAGATTTGGTAGTTTGAAGCCTAGTTAGAGGTGAATGAATTAAATCATCATAAAGTTAGAAAGAGGTACACTTTTTAGAAAATTTGATGGCATCATTTTCAAAAGGATTCCAAAATTATCCTATACGTAGTCATTTTCAATTTGTATCATGTTTACTATAGTGGCCACCACAAATACCCGATGTGCTTATTTAAGGAGAGGAGGAACTTGATTTGCCTACCATATTAGAGCAAGGCACCTTCAAAATTATGATAATATAGGATTTTATATCAAAATACATAATTAAAATTTTATTTTCAAATGTGATTCTTTTTCATGGGAGTCTAGGTTGGGAGGATAAGTTTGGTGTTCTAGAAATTAAATGATGTCTTTGTACCATAGGCTTTGTCAAATGGTGATAGCCTTTAAGTGTTAGATTAGTGAATCATGTGGTTAAATAGAGGATGCATATTTTCTTATATGGATAAGAAAAGTGGGATCAGTGAGAATTCGGTGTAGATAAAAAATATATGTTGAAGAAGCAAAGGAATCCACAATAGAATTTTGATCTTGAGGGATAGACTCGATAATGAAAGAGATGAAATCTTTGGTGAGAGTAGTTTCAATTTGATGATAATAAATGAAATTATCACTTTTACATTGGTAATCACCATTGACCTAGTGGAAAATGAGATAATAATCACCTAAATCATGTAGATATTAGATATCTAACTCAATTGTAGTTCTCATGCCTAAGATTAAAGCTTCATACTATACCATGTTGTTAGTGACATCAAATGTTAAGATAAAAGGATGATTTTTCCAAGAGGGCTTATAAGAATACAATCTACCCCAGCTCTTTGAAGCCATTTAGCACCACCAAAGTGAAGGGTATAAGTATCCTCATGTAAATTGACATTAATTTTAAGAGCTACTTAGATAACTACTTTTGGTTTAGTAGTATTGGGGAGGAGAGTGGATTCATTAAGATTAATTTATTCAAGATCGATAGTGAAGTTATGGAACTAATATTTTAGAGATATGGCTTTGTTGAGATCTTTAATATAGATAATATTATATTTGGGAAGACTCTCTTGAAGGTGATTGGTATTGAGCATGGGAGTGGCAACAAGATGATAAGTGATGATTTGTCCTTTGACAGTTTTTTGAGTAATAATTTAGAGATCAAATTCCATGAGAAGAACCATCCACTTGGAAATTTTGTCTCAAGGAAGAAAGGATTTAGAGAAGAAGTGATGAAGGGGATCAGAATGAATGATAACATAAGTGGTTTGATAAATCATATAATGTCAATATTTTTCAATTGTAAATTATATGGTGAGGCAATCACATTTGACTTTTGTTTAATGTTTATCATTATCAATGAGGCCTCAACTATTATAGTAGATGTAATATTCTTTTCCAATATCATCTTTTTGGGAAAGCATTTCCCCACCTGATATGGGTGTGTAAAAACTATATAATATCAAAGGTCAATCATTAGAAGGGGGACAAAGCATGGGTGGGTGAAGTGATTATTCTTTCATGTTATCATTTTTTTATATGGATTGTTCCATTATAAAGCATTATCTTTATAAAGAAGAGAAATGATAGAGTGGATTTGGTAAGCCATTTTAGGGATGAATCATCTAATTGCCCCAAGTTTACTGAGATAAATGTGAATGTCTAGAGTGGATTGATGGGTGGGCATGTTAATGATAGTGTTAATCTTGGTAGGTTCAACATTGATACTATGGATATAAACTAAGAATATTAATAGTTTTCTAGATGTGACATCAAAGACACATTCATAAGAATTTTGTCAAAATTTGTATTTAATAAGGTGTTCAAATATGATGGCAAGATCAAAAAGATGAGTCTTGAAAAATTTATACTTAGCATTGAGGCTATCCACATAGGTTTATACAAGTTTGTGGATAAGATCATGAAAGATATGAGTTATTTCTTGTTTAGAATTAGTTTCAATATTTTTGAGGATGAAGGGAATTTTAACATAACAATAGGTTCTCCATTCTATGGTTAAATTTGTCTTATGTTAGTCTGTATGGTGATGTGAATTTGGTTATATCCTAAGAAACCATCCATAATAGAAAATATTTCATAACCAGGTGTGGAATCAATAATGGAATCTAATAAAGGTAAAGGTAAATTATCCTTGGGTCAAACAAGATTAAGATTAAAAAATCAATGAAAATGTGAATGACCATGGTGACCTTTTTATGAATAGGAACTATGTTAGAAACCCATTCAAAATAATCCACTCATTTGATAAACTTAGCAACAAGAAGTTAGATAAAAAAAAATTTACATAATGGGGAAACCTAGGGTGGAATTTTTTTTTCCTTTTGAAGAATAGGTTTGGCATCAAGATAAGTGATGATATTGTACACCAAAATTCTAGGGTCAATACCATGTATGTTATCATAAGACCAGACAAAGATATCATGATATTTGTCAAAAAATAAACTAAAATTATCATGTTCAGTTGATGAAAGTTTGTGATAAATTGTAATTGTTTGAGGGCATGATGGAATACCATATTCAATGTGAGTAGTTTATTTAATAAGAATAACATTTCCATCTTGGAAGTGGAATGGTGCATTTGGTAAAAAATAAATTGGATTAGATTTAAGTTTTATGATATCTATGAATTTATTGAAACAAGGGGATTTATTTTTGAAATTCACAAGTTTGAGATGTTGTCAAGAAAGTTACGGTTCTCAGGCATGAATTAATTCAAGAATAGCTTCGTCTCTAGGAAAAGTGGGAAGAGGACCATAACAATCAATGTCTACTTCGAGATATAGAATTTGATTACCATGGAAATCATATTTAGAATGTATCTAATGGACATCTAATGTAATCTTATGATTAGGAGGAATAGATGGATTGGAAGGGATTGGTGTATTATTAGTAGATGGATCAGAATGGATTGGGATTGGTAGAAGAATCATATGTAGTGATGGGATCTATGGGTGGTAGAGAAGATGAAGGAATCTTTAGAAGTTTGGAAGGTAGGAATTGTTCTAGCACCCAAGGAGTATCAATAAGTGGAGATTTAATAGGAGGTATATGACCTTTGGGAGCTAATTTAGAATCTATGGAAATGGTCTAAACATCCTAGTTGAAAGCATGTATTTGAGCTAAAATTTTATGATAATGTTGAACATCTAAGTCTTGAGATTGAGCTTGGGACATGATGTAGTTATCATCATAGGTTGGAGAAATGTTACATGCTTGAGATTCAAGGGGAATTTTAGAAGATGAAATTCTAATGTTACTAAAATTTTGTGGAGACATGATGAGAGGGTCTTGGAATAATTAGGGCACTCCATAGTAATTATAGGTGAAGGTATCTTCTAGGTAATAATATTCTTAAGCATTACATGGAGGGGAAAATTAATGATCTCATTAATGAGAGGAATAACGCGATCATGAGGTAATAAAGAAGGATGAAGCCACTTTGAGATATAAGGAGGTAGCTTAGTAGTGTTACAAATATGTTGTAAGTCATTAGGTTCATCATCATCTGAATCAACAAGAGTGACTTGTAATTCTATATTAATGTTTATGAACTCATGTAAGGGAACACTATTAATGGTAGGAATTGTAGGGATGCAATATTGAGATTTCATATTAGGAAATTGAATAATCCAATGGTTGGGATCAACCTCATGCTTATAATTTTTGCCATTATGTAAGAATTTCATGTATTGGCTATCAAAATAGGTTATGGCTCTCATTTTATGAGTCCAAGGGAGACCAAAGATTATGTTATAAGATAGGGTTAAATTATTGACCATAAGTTTAGTCTAAATGGTCTTAGGTTTGATTGTTAGGGGAAGCCAAATACAACCAAGTGTCTTTTGATTAGTTTTATTGAATCCATGATAGGTGAGGTGGGTTTGCTTGAGATGATCCTTATTATAGATAATTTGTTGGATAATCCACAAAAATGTCACATTAATACCAAACCCTTCATCAAATAAAACTTTACAAATAAATGTAGTATTAAAGGCTATTTTAATGAATAGTAATGGATCATCAGTGCAAAAAAGGATCTCATCATTAATCATGCCCTCTTCAATAAATTCAATAAAAGGCTTAGAATAAGGACAAATAGTTTTAGTAGTATGCACATTGGTAGGTCAAGTAAGGGGTGGTTCTTCATCTATAGAAGATAAATATTTGATTTCTTGTAATTATTGTGTAAGGAACTCATGATGATAATGGGAAGTATCAACTAACTCCATAAGTGGAATCTTGAAAGGTATGGATTTAAGTTCTTTGAGAAAGTTCCAATGGGATTTAGAAGAATAACCAGTACAAGTTTTAAAAGAAAAGGTAGATTTCAAAGGAATGAAAGTTTTTTGGGGTTCAAAAGAAGGAGGTAGTTCCTTATGGGCTTCCAAAGCTAAATGAGTGGTTACAGTATCTTTGAGAAGTTATTCTTCTAAATATGGTTTATTAGGTTTTATGATAGGATCTATGTGATCTAGTTTATGATGATAACTAACCTTAGATATGTTAACATATTGAGAATTTTTGTAATATTTTTCATAGTTGGTATCAATATCACAAACACCATGGTAGTTTATTTATTATTAGCTATGGAAAATTTTTTTTGGTTATTATAAGAAGAAGATTTAGAATCTTTTCATTTTTGAGAAGTGGTGTTGCACTCTTGACAATGAAGTTGGATCATATATTCATTATTGAAGGAATCACCAAGCACATAGGAGACAAAAAGTTTAGTAATCCCTCAATAAATTTCATGGGAATGACCAATGTCGGTGTGGAACCAACAAAAATGGTTAGGGTCATACCATTTAGGATGATGATTAGGATAATTAAAGGGTTTGGATGGTGGCACAAATTGTTTCACTTGCTCCATAGTTAGTGTTATGTGAGAAGATGGTGAAGTGTTATCTTTGGAAACTCTTAGTTTGGTTTAAGGAGTATTTATAGTGATGGTATTGGTATAAGTTTGAAAATATACTCTAAGGAATTTGGTATTAGGTTTGAATTACTTCATGAGGAAGTATTTCCATTTAACTTGGTCAAGATATTTGTTAAGTGTTTGAGGACCAAAATTTTGAACCTTATTTTAAAGAAAAGTAGTTAGAGTAGTTATAAAGAGTTTAAATATATTGTCATTAGTCATGTATGGTTAGATTTATGGGCTAGAGATTTCCATAATTTGATCAAGTCATGATCTTATTCGGTGGGAGATTGTTTATCATTAATTAAATGGCTAAGACATTTTTTGGAAAGATCATTATGTTGATATTATTTGACTAAAGGATTGAATAAATCTTCAAGTTGCCAAATGTAATGTTGGGTAAGTTGGTTGTATCATTCCAATACATCATTAGTTAAGGTTTTAAATATAATTTTATTTTTGGAAAAAGTATTATTTTGGATCCACTCTTTATAAATATTTCCAAATGTTTTGAGAAAGGATGTAGAGTCTTTATTCCCATCATACTTGATATTTGGAGATATATTACCAATATCAATGGACATGATGAAAGGAGATAAATGATCATTCTATATGTTTTGAAGCATTTTTTTATTCATAATAGGTTGAGGAATAACATTTCCTAAGGCATATTTAAGAGGTGGAGGAATGAAATTTGGATTGGCTTGAGGATTGAGAGCTAGAGGTTGATTAGCCATATTGATAAAATGAATTTGTAATTGCATCATTTGAGAGGTGTTATTAGTTTGTATCATGTTCATTTATTTTATGAATTATGCATGTATTTGAGTCATATTAATTGGTGGATTGGTGTTTGTAGGAGAACTCCCCGAATTGGTATTAGGGAGAGGGTTGTTGGAAGGTGGATTATCTATGGGATTGTTGGATAGAATTGTGTCAATTTATACCACATTATGTTGAAAGGTTTGAAGATGAGAATTGTCTTGATAGGTATAAAAAGGATCAGATACACCTAACTCATCATAAGGTGTGATTTGAACCATATTATAATCCATAAATAAAGGAGGGGAAGAGGTGCTCCAAGAGTGAGTGTTCTCTGGGGAGGAAAAAAGAGGGATAAATGAATATCGCATATAGTGTTTAAATGGATTTAGGTTGTCAAAGAATATTCTAATAGGGGACTACATAATGACTTAAGGAAATAAACATAATTTGAAGGAAGGAAAAAAAAGAATTAAGTTGGAATCAATGTCAAAAATAAGAGTATAGAATTGACTAGGTCGACCTAGTACTACAAATTGAGAAAAACACAATATGATAAGGATATAGGGTTGACCACGTTGACTAAGTACTATACCTTGACTAGAAAAAGTGATATAGAGTCAACCAGGTTGACTTAGAACTATAGGATGGGAAAAAGACAATCTGTTAAGAGACTATGTCGAATAAAATGAGTATATTAAAAACATGGAAAGATTTTGTAATGTAATTTGAAACAAGAAATGAAAAAAAAAACACAAGTAATGGGATCAATGAGAATGATCCAATTTTCACACAATATAAAACCTTGAAAAAATACTAGTTAATGCAAGTTTTTGCAATACAACATACAATGAATAGAGAGTAAGTAGTCAACTAAAAATTAAATGCTAACTAATTTATCATCTTGAGTATTTTTAGATTATTATAAAGTGTTAATTTAAGTATGATATGGAATTTAGATGAAATTAGGGAACTAGAAAGCAAACTATAGATGGTTTTAGGATGTATAGGCTGAAAGGGATCTATGTTGGCAATGGTACTAGCCTGATATTGGGGCCTACCCCCTCACTTCATAATATTTTAGTGATAAGGGTGTCAATTTATTTTACAATATGTATCATTAACCACAAGTTTATATTTGGCCAGAAAACCAAGTCGGCTTCCCCATTAGTGATGAAATCTAAGTAGGTAGGCCTTGGGTAGATAAATGTTTAAATGCATTTTTAAATTATGTGATTTGGTAGTGTGTGTAAGAAAGAAAAAAATAGTGCAAATAAATATTACATTGAAAAACCACCTAATTAGACTATGTGAACTAATCTAATCATCTAAACAACTAAAATTGAAAGTGTGAATTAATTACTAGCATATTGTTATTAATTCCCAATTTAAGCATGGCATAGAGTTGGTTTAGATGATAGTGTATGTAAAAATTATAGAATAGAGTTGATAAGGTCACAACTATCTTATAGGATTCCTTAATAACTAAGTTAACCAAGTTGACTTAATCTTTTAAAAAAATGATAGACTACAAAATTAGATTGACCAGGTTAACCTAGTTTACTGTAGGATTGTAGTTTTGAAGACTTCAAACTCATGCAAAATAGAACTGTAATGAAGAAATAAATTAAAAGAGAGAGATAGAAAGGAAATTTGGTGGGTTGGAATATATTGAGGACTATGAATTTTTTGTTGAAGTGCCTTGAATTATAATTGCAAGTTATTCTAATTGTGTCAACTAGGTCAACCTAGTACTATAATTTTCTATTTGTTAGCCTAGTTTTCTATATGAAAGTTGACTATGATACTAAGACAACCTGCATGAATTTGTTGTTTTGGAGATAAATAAGAGACTAATTTGACCAGTTTAACATAGTTTGTTATCTATAATTAAAGAATAGTATTATGCTAACCTATTCAATCTAGTAACATGTATCTAATAAAGACCCATGCAAAAAAATAGTCATTTTGATGAAACTATGTGTTAAACCTGCACACATAAGTTAGAAATTATACTGGCCTTATCAACATAGTATCACAAATATATAAAAATAATAAAATGATAGAATGAAGAACATGAAGAAATAATCTACAAGGATTAGATTCACATCAAGTTCACCAAAATGTATGCAATCAAAAATGCATCAGATCCACAAATCAATCTTAGCTCAGAGAAGATAGATCCTACTTACACTTCCAATTGGGGATACATTAGATAATCAAGGTTATAACCAATATGGATCTAATAATCCTAATGAGGGGATATCTTACCAAAATAATATCATTAGGGAGAGGTCCAAAGCCTCCAATGAAGTAAAACTACACAACAACCCTAACTAAGTCCTATGTTTTCATATTCACTATACTAATAACAAGTAAAGCAAATAAATCTAATCTAGTGATTACCAAAGCTTGTGGCATAAAGTGAAGGGTTAGTAAACATTAATAAGTAAACATGCATAAAATAATCCTAATTAAGTGATGTATATGTAAGACCCTAATGCATGGAGAGGAAGAACAATATTATTAAAAACCATTAATTATGCTAATTTTATCTACTAAAGAGAGGAGTAAAGTTAGAGATACTTACTTGGAAGTATAACCCATCAAGACTCAATCTCTCCCTTGGATAAAGTTTCTTTTCAAGAGGTTGTTATGGTTTGTAACAATTACTAAGAAAGGCCAAAACATCTAAGACTTCTCCATAAGACTACATTATTCTCCAAATAGAAACCCTGAGATAAGACACCTCAAGTAGAATGGTAGAAGAACAGATTGTAAATAATTCCAAATGAATAATAACTCTTATATACTCTCTAATAATGAAGAAATGGATGTGTTTATATATGCAAATCTAACCTAAACCCTTCCAAAAGTTTTGGCTGATAGGGTCAACCTGGTCGACCTAGTACCATTATTGACCAAAACTCACTAAGTCATGGACTAGGTATACCAAGGGCTGACCTAGACCCTTAATAAGTTTTGTAAATAAGAGTATAAGGTCAACAAAGCCAACATAGTCATGTAAATTGTCAAAAAGGATTTTAGGTTAGGAAAGTGGCTACTAAAGGTGGTAAATGACTATAAGATTGTGCAAAAGGATTCAAAGTTTAGGGGAATGTCTTTTGGAGTTACTTGGATTGGTAAGAAGTGTAAATAAGGTACAACAATCTTATGAAGCACCAATGGTCTACCCACCACTTTTTCGATGCACCCCTTAGGTCATTCAATCAGAGAGATTAAGAATCAATTAGTTTTTATAAGATAAAAAACATAATTAATTGATAAAGTTTGAAAATATTGTGTGTATACACTTAATTATATACACGTAATATTTTAAAACTTTATTAATTAATGATGTTTTCTATCTTTCAAGAACTTGTCGAGTCTCAATATCTCTAAGTACACATCTTAAGAAGTGCACTGGGAAAGGGGTGGATAGACCATTGGTGCTTTTAAGGATTATTTTCCCTTTACTACCACTTTTTATCTACACATCCATTTCTTAAACACACTACCCTAAGATTTTCCTCCTCTTTTGTACCCTCTTCTAGTCATTTTTTACTTTCATTAGCCCTTCCCTAGTGTAAAACCCCTTCTAATAGTATGCATTACACTATTAACCTGATTGACCCTATAGTCTAATTGATAAAAATCATTTAGGGTCTAGGTTGGCTCCTTGCTAAATTAAACCAAGACCTAATTTGATTTTGTCGATAATGATACAGAGTCAATTTGACTGACCCTTTTGACTAATTTTTTAGAAATCTTTAGGGTTAGATCTAGCTATATATATATATATATATATATATATATCCATTTCATTATTTATTTAATAAGATAAGAATAAGAATACATATTTCAAATATACTTATCCACCATTATACTTGAGGATCATAGCTTAGGATTTCAATACTTTCTTTAGAGATACAAATCTTGTTTTATGAAGAAGTATTTTGTATGAATAGATAGGTTGTGTATCTTAGAGTTGAGTTGTCTTTATTATCCTTACATACCACAACCTCTTATGAAACACCTTGGCTAAGGGAGAGATTGAGGCTCAATGGGTTTGTCTTCAAAGGTAAGTATTCCTAACTTTTTTCCTCATTTGTAAGAGTAGATAGATTAGCATTTTTACTTCTCTCCCATACATTGATTTCATACACATTGACTTGAGTGTGTGTGTGTGTGTGTGTGTGTGTGTGTGTGTGTGTGTGTGTGTGTGTGTGTGTGTGTGTGTGTGTGTGTGTGTGTGTGTGTGTGTGTGTGTGTGTGTGTGTGTGTGTTTTTATTTTTATATTTATTACCCCCAATTTGTGTCACAAGCTTTGGTGAGCACTAGATTAGAATTTACTTTAATTGTCATTTTACTTTGTGATAATATATCCACCCCTTAAAACTATGTAAAACTATGTACTTATTGAAACTCTCCCTATTGACATTATTGTGATAATATATCCTTTTTCTAGGTTTAGTGGATCCATTTTGGTCATGAACCTAAATATCTAATGTATTAATAATGGGAAGTGTAAGTAGGATTTAACTTCTCCAATTTGGGATTGATTTAATAGATAAATTGCATTTCCATTTTCATATATTCTATTGAACCTAACAAGAATATAACCCTTGTATATTTTCTCTCATGCCATCATTTTTCTCATCATATTATATTTTTATATATTTTTAGTATTGTATCGAACTAGTTAGTATAGTTATAACTTTTTGTGTGCATGTTTAACACATAGTCTATTCAAAATGAATTTGTTGTGTTTATGTAGGTATTTTTTGGAAGAAAAATGACTAAGAGGGGGGGTGAATTAATCTTCAAAAACTTTCAATCAATTACATCCACCCATGTATGAACTTTCAAAGTAATACATTGATCCAACAATGCATTAAAAACCCATCACATGAGCATGAACAAAATAACACATCACACATGTGGCAAACCCTCATGGGGAATAACACTAAATAAAATTAATCTTGGAATAACTATATTATAATACAATGTATAAAATTTAGTGAAGCACCAACCCAACATAGAACACCAACCCCAAATTTATCAAGTACCCACTTGAATTTAGAAAGCACCCACTTGATAAGAGGCTAAAACCCCCTATGACTTAACACTAACTCAATCAAAGGAAAATAATACAAGAACCAACCTAAAGGGAAGCTCCAAATCCTTATTTAACAATCAATATCCTATCCAAGACAAATTATGCAAGCACCAACATGCAAGGAAGCTTCAACTCCCTATTTGACTATGCACCAACTTAGTTAATCACACTTCTTTCTTCTATTATTCCACTCAACTCTCTACCTTATATATCAACTATCATACATCAAGGACAAATATATGATGAATATCTAGTAGCTTATTAATAAATAATTATCACTCCAACTCTACTCCACTTGATCTCTCTCAAAATTGCCTCTAGGCTTCTTTTCTCAACTAGCCCTCAACAAGACTGAATAAGTCATGTGTCCTTGATATTATTATAAAAAATACCTATGTAATCATCATGAAATAAATATATAATATTTTATTAGGGTTTAAATCATGTTAACCAACCTCTTTAGGGTAATTTATTTATCAATCCATTCACTTTCCCTTAAGCATATCTAAATAGGCCTAAAATGCCTTATATATATACTCATATCTTGTTCATATACCATTTGGTCATCAAAACACACTTAAAATCTTAGTTTAGCCATATAATATGTCTTATTACATCTCATGAAAATTATTAAAATTAACTTTGAGTTCCTTTTGGTCTGTCATAACTCTATTAGACCTCATTTCAACTTTAGGTCTCATGGAGACCTAATTTCATTAGGCCTTCTTATCAACACATTACCATTTGATCTATTGGAAAGAATTATAAATATATACATGGAAAAATTATTTTAAACAACATCAAAAAATACCTAATTAAACATCCTCTGATCTCCATAACACCGTTTAGGTCTAACCACTTCATGAAACCCCTCAATAGTACTTAGTCTTATTAGGTCTATGTACACCAAAAATATGTCTTTCAATACTAAAGATAAAACCCACTTAAACCACTAAAAAATGAACAAAAAATTCATATATATAATTTAAATGACCTAAAATTCATTACCAAATGCATTAGACACTTTCATTCAAGAGATAAGGGCTCAATAACATCTCTATAACTCACTCATTAGAACTATTAGTTTATCTCAAGACACAATAATGGTGACTTAGACCTCTAACACCCATGCAGATACTTTAAAATACTATTTATGAATTAAAAATATAATATGAAATATTTATAACATAATAAAATACAAAAATCATATGGTTTGATATCATAATATTGATCTTTCAGACCAATCTCAAGACCTTATATCACATTGTCTTATCTGAACTAGACATGTCAACTTGTCAGCAACTTTTTCAACATATCCACTAACCTCAAAAAATTATACCAAGATTTAAAATGTACTAATATTATTCAAAAACATATCCATTCACTTGGTTTCATCATTATATCATGTAGACACACTCCAATTCATCTTCTCACTGTTGCCTAGGTTTTACACTATTCACACCATTAGGTCTATCTACGACTGGCTAACTTAGATGATCAATTTAGCAAAATTTAAGGATGTAAATATTATAAAAAATTGGAAAAATTATTAAAATATTTTATATATGGATCAGGATAATCTCTTTGACCATTCAATAACCTTCTAACCCCATGACTAGCCTCTTTCTGATCCTGACTTGATGATATAGTATAGTATCCTAGAAGGTCGTGGTATGGTGTGAGGAGATGAGAAAATTTATTTTAAAGTGTTTGATACAATGGTGGAAAGATAAAACAAACATAATTACCATTTTTTATGTACTTTTAAATATTTTTAAACACTTTAAGCAAACTTTAAGGTGAATTTAGAGATTTTGAGGAAAAGGCCTAGATATAGGTCTTTAACTGCAAGTAAAGGATCCAACAGGTTTCAAGTGTGTTTGAGAATAAAATGGAATTAAATAGGTTTTTAAAAAAATTAATAGATTATAATGAGTCAAAAATAGTGTCTAGAGAAGCTAATTTCCCCAAAAGACCCTCAAAACTGCTTTAGATGACTTAAGGGTCTTGAAAATAAAAATTCTAAGTGAAAAAGTAACTTTTTGGATAATTAAAGTTGGTTATGAATTCATCCCACATAATTATGTAATTTTTTACCTACTAGATATTTTTAAGGCCATTTTATGTCATTTGGAGTGGTGGAGAGGAGTTTGAGATCAAAAAGCTGCATTTTCAAGCCTTTTGGAGCTTTGGCTGAACAGGTTTTTGAAGGTTTTGCTTAATAAAATAATTTGAGATCATATTTAGGAATCCATGGTTTCCATAATATTTTATCATAGTCATATAAAATTATATTAAATCATAAAAACTATAAGAGGTAAGTAAAACCTATTAGTTGTAAACTAAATATGAAATAGGTTTTATACCATTAATGGAGGTCCAAGAATTTCAGAATGTTTACAAAAGGAAGTAAAGGTAATTTACATCATATAAAATATTTCCCATGTTTTTTATTAAATAAGAAATATTATAGTTCTTCATGCTAAGGAAAACCCATTTTGGGTAACTTTGAATATCTCTAAGAGAGCCTCAAGTTTTCACTCAGTATACGAGAGAGAGAGAGAGAGAGAGAGAGAGAGAGAGAGAGAGAGAGAGAGAGAGAGAGAGAGAGAGAGAGAGAGAGAGAGAGAGAGAGAGAGAGAGAGGGAGGGAGGGAGGGAGGGAGGGAGGGAGGGAGGGAGAGAGAGAGAGAGAGAGAGAGAGAGATCGAGAGAGAGAGAGAGAGAGAGAGAGAGAGAGAGAAGAGAGAGAGAGAGAGAGAGAGAGAGAGAGTTGGGCAAGAATATTTTGGCATGTGATAGGGAACCTAATATCCTTCCACTTTGTTGCATTTGTTATCTGGTTCATCTCCCTATATTTATGAATAATCAC